>BDMB01000119.1:245834-372920 GCA_016859785.1 Macrotyloma uniflorum
AACGGTTCAAGAGACGGAAGAGTGGTAAGTCCAGTTAAGATTAAACGCTCAATTCCCAGAACAAGACACGTGATTATATCCACCTCCTCATTCTCTCTTTTCTGATTGAAATTTTTGAAAACCGTCTTTATTACAAGCAATTTGTTTCCAAAGTTTAAATCCTGACGAACTGGGTCGCTTCCAATACCTTCAGATTTTGCAAGCGGGATTTGGATTTCGTGCTTTTGTATATTTGGCAAAGTTCTTGAAGTTATGGAGGCTTACAAGAGATGGGTGAGGCAAAACAAAGAGTTTGTGCACTCCTTGGAGTCTTTAGCCAATGTAAGGTTACTTTTTGGATTAACAATTTGACAATATTTCTTTTGTTAATTAAATATAGTCATTCCGTCGTAACTATTTCATGAGCTAAAGTGAATTTGAAAGTTAGGTCATGTTTTTGTGTTGTTTGTTACTAATTGTGGCTAGGCAATTATAATTGCACACAAAATTCTAGGGTTAATGGTGTTTCTGATATGAATTTTGTGGGTTTATTTATAATTTCGCTATTGTTGTTGCATGTGGTGCTATTTTGTTGTGCTTTTTTCACCAATGATCGTGATTTGGGTGTTTCATTTGTAAAACTGAATTATTTTGGATTTTGTAATTATTAATGAAAATATATTTAGTGTAAGTGGTCTTAGAAAATAAATGAAGCAGCCTATTTTGATGTGATTGTTGTTTCTGTATGTTCAAGTCTATGAAGGCATTGTGTTGAAGCATAGTTTGTTGTAGATTATTTGTGAATAGTTTATTGAGGAGTTGAAAATGTGGACAGGGATTGACATGGCTTCTTCCGGAACGGTTTTCGGAATCAGAGATTGGGCCAGAAGCAGGTTTTGTGAATTTTTATTACTTTGGGCTACTTCTTGAGTTTCATTAGAAGCTTCGATATCCAGTTATTTTGTTCATGTTGATCTTGAAAATGCTAACTTAACTAATACAAATAAATTTACTTTGGGAAAAGCCATGTGTATCCCCTAACTTAGTTTACCTGTTGCAAATCCCTATTGCAGATTCCTGTTGCTAACTAACTAGATTCCTGCTGCAATTTCAAAAGTCATGTTACTTTCTTCTAGTTTAGCAATATTTTCTTTACAATTAACAACTTCTAATTACCTTCTCTATTTTTTAATTATTTTTCTTGTACTATTTTTGGCTATGATAGAGATTGGTACCTTACTGAGAAGATATATGATTTCATGCAGTAACAACCATTCTGGGTATCATCACAGCTCTCAATGACCACATAATTGATACTGCTCCTAAGCAAAATAATACAGGCTCTGTTGCGCCTTATTCATTTCCTTATCCATTATGGCTATCTGCATTAAAGGATCTGGAAACATTAGTTGAAGTTGTGGCACAACATTACTATGGTGATGATAAGAAATGGAATTTCCTTGCTATTACTGAAGCAACCAAGTAAGAAGAATAATGTAATTTAGCATATGGCCTTTCCTAATATCCTCAGTCTATGTTATATTCAATATATCTGTGGTCATCGATCCGTTTTCCTTATTCTCTTCTGTCCCTGTAAATCAGGGTACTGGTTCGGTTATCTTTATTTCGCAAGAGTGGATATAAGATGCTGATACAAGGAGGGGAAACACCTAATGATGAGGAGCATTCAGATAGTTTTACTTCACAAAATATAGACTTAAACCCGAATAGTCATCATAGACCTGGTTATATGAAAAATAATCTTGGTGCAAACCCAATGAATCTGGAAGGAAGAGCACTATCTGCTTTAGTTAGATTTGGAGAAAAAGCCAAGGTGTCAGATCCAGTGTGGTTACACAGGGTTCAACACCAACAAGAAACTGTGGAGCCTACAAGTAACTTATTTATATAGACATTTCTAGCATTAGGTAGCAGTGTAATTGATTGTAATGCATGAGATATGCAACTAATATTTGTTTCCCCCTGCATTCTTTCAGCTTCAAGAGTAGATAGACCTACACTTTTCACCATATTGTCAGAAAGGGGTCTGCGTGGGGCTCTGTTTTTGATTGGAGAGGTTCTATTTATTAGTAGACCACTTATTTATGTTTTATTCATTCGAATATATGGTATTCGGTCATGGACCCCTTGGTTCCTTTCCCTGGTTATTGATTGCATAGGAAACAGTTTTCTTTCACTTGTTTCATCATCAGTGACTGGTGGGAAGGAGCAAATGTTTCATCTGTCTGCCCCTGAAAAGGATGAGGTTTGTGTTTCTCTAGACTGAAAAGCCATACTAAGATGCAGTGAGCTTAATAGTCTTCTGCATTGAATCTTGGCTGTTAATTCCGCATTCCGAACTCTTAGATCCTAGTAATGTTCCACTTGCTAAAGAGTTAATGCTTAAATAGTTTTGCTTCAGGTTAAACGGCGAAAGCTTCTATTTGTTCTTTACCTAATGAGAGATCCATTTTTCAGCAAGTATACTAGGTAGCAATGACTTACATTTTGTTCTCATTTTTTCCCTCTCTCTTTCATTTGTAAAACCTTACATTTTGCAGCATGCTACTCCTAAGTTGGATAAAAAATTATACTAAAATTTTTATAATGTTTTAGGCAAAGACTTGAAAGCACGGAGAAAGTTTTGGAACCTATTCCTGTCATAGGATTTCTCACAGGTGTGCTTCATACTTTTTGGTTTCCCTACTTTACCTTTTATCGTCTTACTTTCTTGTCATCTTCATTTCAGCTTGATTGACTACTTTGAGTGTTTGATCTGTTTTTCTAATGTATGTTACAGCAAAACTCGTTGAGCTTATGATTGGAGCTCAAACACGATACACTTACATGTCAGGATCGTGATATAGAATCCGGAACAAACACCTAATTGCCCTCAAAGATTTTGGAAAGATAGATATTCTTACTCTTCTTTCATGCAATCTCCTGTTCCAGATCTTTCAAATGATGAAGAGATATCAAACCTGCTACTACTATGGTGGAAAAATAACAAACCGTGCTAGCTTGAACATTTCTTTTGCAAGGCAATCCCAGACATAGAAGGTGTTAGGCTGCAACCCGTTTGTGGGACAAATTGTTTGCAAGGATGGCTACACTATCAATAACTCAGTGTATAAGATGGAATATTTCTTTGGGAGATTTTGTTCTACTCCTATATACAATATAGATACACTTGTAGTTCTGAGCATCAATTGGCAAGTTAATCTGATTCTTGAACTCAGAAAACTGTATATGTTCAAACTTGTTAAGTTTTAAAACTATCTTCCATCAGCATCCATGTATGGACAAATGTATGTTAATTATGCATTTTATCTCAAAAGCAGGTAAATGATAACCATCTGAAGCAGCAATACTGGCCAAGTTATGTATTTTTTCATATCAGCTTGAGCTTTTGACATTCTTTTTCATATATGTTTTAGTCTCTATCAATTCGTGTGCACCAAAACTACTTAATGGTTCAACGTTACTGTAAACTATGTTATAGTTGTTTGGTGGTACACTATTAAGAAATGTTCACAATTGTATTGCATTCCCTCTTAGAACACCATTGCAGAGATGTACTTAGTTTCATAAAGTTTTAATATAATTAAAGTATCATTTTCCATTTCTTAACAATTATTGTTTGAATTATAAATCCACCCCTTCTCACATAATCAAATATTCTTCCTGTCTTTGCTAGTTTTCTCATCCTTATTTTCATTCTTGTTGTTCCATATTTAGCATCACTATATGAAATGAAATTCATTGAGTTTTTTATTAGGAAGCTTCCCCATAATTATTTTTAAAAGAAAATAAAAAGAAAAAAAAGTAAAATAATTTTTTCAAAAATTAAAGCTAGAAGTTTAACACCTGATTTTGGACAAATTAATATTAGAACTTTTAAAACTAATTTTATTTAATTTTCTCTTATATTTTTCTCCTATGGAGAAACTTATTAAAACACTTCAATAATAAAAACTATATTAAAAGTGATGAATTATTGACTTTTGTTCTAATTATAGAATGACAAGGAATATATGTTTTCATCCTCCTTTTCCTTTATGAAAGAAAAGACTTGAACTCAACCTAATATTGGTAAAGAGAATTACTAAAGCTTGTATTGTATATTTATTTTGAGATATTAGTCATAGATTTCTATGAAAAATATCTCAGTTAACCCAAAAATCGTACTGATTAAGTTAGCATTTGATTGGTGGGTTGGCCCAACTAGCTTGAGTCAGCCCAAAATGAACTTTCTTGTTATAACTTCTGAGTTTGGAGAGTCAACCCGCATAAATCCACAATTAAATTACCTAATCATGGTCCATAACCACCACTACTCAGACTCATTGTGATGATAATGGATATAAATTTTTATGCTCATTTTAAGTACTATCCATGGATCCATTATTTTGTATTCCAATTAAATAGAATATGCCCTATTTAATGTGTATTCTTCATATAAATATTTTTTAACATATTATTACTACTTTTAATTTTTTTTTTCAAATCATACTTCTTTCAATTTACAAAACTCAAAATTAAAATATTCTTGTTGGAGGTTGAACACTTCAAGATTGGTCTTCAAATTTTATTACTTCTGATTATAATTTAAATACTATTTTATTACTTCTGATTATAATTTAAATACTTTACAGTTTTTTAACTCTAATTCAAACACTTCAGGACTCATAACGCACTATACATCTTAATTATACTCTAACATTTAAGTTAGTATAGAGTTTAAAGAAATCAGTTAATGTAAAGAAAAAAAAATTTATTCATATTTAATATTTATTATTTATTTATATTCTTCTTATCCACCTTAATTAGACTTAGAACTTATTAATCCTAAATCATGTTGCTAATAAATATTTAATTACCATATTCTTACATTAAACCTATTTACTCTTACTTATAACTTATCGAAAACATTTTAATAAAATTTAAGCATATTATGAATTTAACTGAAACTTTGTTGTTCTTTATTTATTATGAATTTGACCAAAATCATATTAGTATCCGAAATAAAAACTTTATTTAAAAATAATAACTCATTTTCATTTGAACCAATCACATATTAACAAAAAAAACACTATTTTAATTCTAAAATTAACTACCAAAAATCAACTATAAAACACTATTAATAAAAAAAATGATGATATTTAATTAATATTTGATTGAAGGATATTCTAATTCAGGAAAAAAAATTAATTTAAAATATTCGAAGATGTTTCATATCTTATAAGGTAAAATAAATATGTAATATAAAATTCACCACCTTACTCATTTAATGGGAGAAATTCTTACTTATTGTGAGCGATTTTGATGGATATTCATTAAATCCAGGACCAACTTTCATGACCTTATTCAATTATTATGCCGAACATAAAATGTCAAATGTAACATACATTTTTAATTATGCATTTAAGTTATCTTTAAATAGAAGATATTAATATCACAATTCTTTATATTTCTAAACTAGGGTCCACACTTAAAGGAAGAAAACATATACTCATAATTATTGACTAAATCCATATATTTTGTTTACTTTCACCATCAACAATTTAAAAGAGTTAAATCTATAGTTACGATATGAAACCATGGAATTTAATAATAATTCATTCAGCATTCATCTGGGTTTAAAACAATGTAACAACATTTATGAATATTAAATAAAAGCAGACAAAACAGAATTCAACTTGGCAAAGTAGTTGGATGAAAAGAAGAAGGAGAGAAAATTTTCTTTCCTACCTAATCTTAATATTAGTATGTGTTTTTATCTTAAAAAAATGTATGCAAGGAATAATCAATTAAAAATTGAACTTAAATGTAATAAGATTTCTTATTTATCTACTTTAACTAAAAAATTAAATGTATTATATATTAAAATAATATTCTAAAATAATATATCGAATAGATATTGATTCCAATATATTGGTTTAAAAATAAAATTATTCAAATTTTAAATTAAAATATCCTTAAAAACTTCTCAGCACAAATTAATAAAAATACGACTCAACCGAATTATGAGCCTTAACATATTATAATAATATAATCTACTTAATATTTATTAAAAAATAAATCAATTAACTATATTAAATCTATTTATATTCGAGTTATTAAATTTGTTTATATTTTTTATTAATTTGAGTGTTAAAATATTTTTTTAACATCAGAATATCATTGCAAATATTCATTATTTTATTTTTATTCAGCCAAAAAAATTCATGAAAGAATACAAAATATTTTTTGGATGAAATATTATTATAATACAATTAAGGGTGGACAAGTGGATGGTCTGGTCCATTTAAAGTCTGATTCACAAAGCTTGCATTTTAAACACGTCAGATAAATTCAATAAACAAAAATAAATGAACTTTTTTTTGTTTTCTAATTGCATATCCGAAATTTGCAAAAATTTACAAATAAAAATGAAGAGAATAAATGTAAACGAATTTATTTTTTATCTCATTATTTTTTTTATTGACTAGTCTAAAATAATAATTTATTTTAATTGTTAGATTATAAATAAATGAATAATAACAATAGAAAATAAACGTTTTATATTTATTTTTTTAGGAAAAAGCAAATCCATTCTTAATAAATATATGTAGGATAATTTTTTTTATTTTAAATGAAACCTATTCAACTATTTTTATTTTCAATTTTTAAATTAAATTAACTAAATATACCATGTTTCTTATATTATAACTAAAATATGTAAACATTTATAATTTTAAAATTTAAATAATCTAAATTAAAAATCAAGGTCTTTTATAAAAGAAATATTTCTTTACTTCTTATCTGCATTTAAGAGAAGAAGTGAAGAAATAAAGAATGAAATAAAAGAAGAGAAAATTTATGAAAAATTAATTATTTAAATTATAAGAAATAAAATTAAAAATAAGAAAAATAACTAAATAATTTATAATTAATTTTATTGATTTGAAAGAAATAAAAATATTTAATAATTGGATAAAATATTATCAAAATATTTTTTAATAAAAAAAGTAAAAATTAAAAATAAGAATTAATATAAATGAATATTTAATATTATTTGTAAAAGTAAAATAATAAAAAAATATACAAAAACCAACACAATAAAAATTAGATAAACAATTTAACTACATTTATTTTCATAAAGCATAATAATCTATAACTATTAATAAACACTTTTTAATAATTATCTTTATATATATTAACTATCTTATATAATATTTTTAAGTTTTAATAATAATAATCAGTAGGTAGTTACTTTATTTGACAAATTGAGGATAATGTGTATGAAAAATTTGTTACTGACAACCATCACGATAATAAATTTCCATTAAAGAATTTTTGTGTGTGAGAGATATTATTTTAAGAAAGATTTGTGATTTTAATATGTATAATATTATTATTATTATTATTATATATATAATATTCTTAAAATATTTGTAGGAAAAAAATATCGAAATAATAAATAATAAAAATAATGTATATTTAATTTTGTGTTCTTATATATATATATATATATTTGAAAAGGATGAATAACATATAACAATATTTTATTTTGTGTTTTGATATGGTATCAGAACATACCAAAAGAAATATTAAAAAATTATTATTTGTCATCATAGCTTAAACAAACAATAGAGAGAATGAAAGGAAGATAATAAGGAGAAATCGTTCTTTTATGATAAAACTTAAAATTCAACAAAGGACAAGAATGTCCTATTTACTTATTGTCATTGTTTTGGACATGACTCATATCATTGTTTTTAGATCATAGGCTATCCAAATTGGTGGGGAGATTGTCCTCGTAAAATTGGAAAAGGATGTAGAATTGTCAAAGTTCATGTTACGCAAGCAAATTCATATAATGTTAAAGGTATCACCGATGAGCAATGAAAAACACACGTGAGTCTTTTAAACAATGTCAAAGTGGGAGGTAGTGAAAAATTGAATGCTACTGGAAAATTGAGTGGTAAGTGCACTTTTTTTTACTTTGGATTATTGACACAGGGGTCTCACATCATATGACTGGAAAATTAGTATATCTCACTAATATTAAAGATATTGCGAAGTGTTCGGAAGGTCTTCCTAATAGTGAACACATAACCGTTACAAAGGAAGGCACAATGGTGCTAAGTCATATTCTAACACTTACTAATATTCTTTATGTGTCATCTTTAACTTGCAATCTTATTTCAGTATCTCAATTGATCAATGAGTTAGGTTGTGAGATTTATTTTAGTGACAAATCCTGTACTATTCAGGATCGCACTTCAAAGAAATTGATTGGAATAGGTGAGAAACGAGAAAGATTATATTATCTTAGGAATATAGTCACAACAATAGCGGTAAATACATCATCAATATAAACTTCTTGTGAATTATGGCATAAAAGGTTAGGGCCTTCTAATAAAGTTTTTTATATATTATTTAAGATAGATTATGGCAAAATAAATAAATAATGTAACCAAGTATGTGATATTTGTTTTCAAGTAAAACAACCAAGGGAAAATTTTCCTATAAGTAAAAATAAAACAAATAAAATTTTTCAGTTAATTTACTGTGACTTATGAAAACCTTATAGAATTGCAAGCTTTTGTAATGCTTGATATTTTTTTAACTATTGCTTATTATTATTCAAGGGCTATTTGAATTTATTTGCGTAGTGACAAGAAAGAAGTTTTCATGTATTTGTGATAGTTTATTGTCATGACTGAATGCCAATTCAACAAAAAAGTAAAAATTGTTCGAAGTGATAATGGTACAAAATTTATCTCCATGAGAACATAATTTCATAATCATGATATAGTGCATGAGACTTCTTGTACAAGAACTTCATAGTAAAATGAACGAGTAGAGCGTAAACACAGACATATTCACATATTCTAAATGTTGCACGTGCCTTACTTTTTAAGGATAATCTTCCCATTGATTTCTGGGGACATTGTACTTTGACTGTATGTCACTTAATAAATCGTACTCCCACAACAGTATTAAAAGGAAAATCTCCTTATGAAGTTTTGCTAGCATAAGTAGGAAATGTATTTTTGTGGGTTATCCTTGTGGTAAGAAAGACGGGAAATTATATGATGTTGAGTCAAAAACTTTTTTTTTGTCTCATGTGATATTGTATTTTATGAAAATCAATTTTCATTTACATCAAACCTATCTCTTGAACAGGATTCCACTTTACCTAATTCTCCCTCTATTACACATGCTTCCATTGATGATAATGTTCCTCTTATACCTAAGATACACTTGAATCAAAATACTTCACCAAGCAATGAAGTTATTCCAACATCAGATAGTCTCTCATCTATTCCCATACCAGATAGAGCCCCACATGCTACTAATATCACACTAGATATTGAATCAGAGAGTGCTATAGACAGGGGGGGCGCACCTGAACCCATGCACACAGAAACTTTGGGTTGTAGTTATCATACAAAGATCCCTTCAACTATATTATGTGATTATGAGACTAATACTATTTAGAAGATTAATCCTCTTCATCTGCTTTATCCAACTTCTCGAGTACACCCTATCCTATAGCTAACTATATCAGTTGTTTTAAATTTTCTTCCCATCATAGACAATTTTTGGCAGCCATTACTACAAAAACTGAACCACAAACTTTTGTTGATGTCGTTCAAGAACATTGGCAAAAGGCAATGAATAAGAAATTCAAGTCCTTGAAAATAATGAGACCTGGTCTATAGTATCTTTGTCTCCTAATAAAAAAGCTATCAGATGTAAGTCGTTTTATCAGATCAAATATCATGCAGATGGATCTATTGTAATGTTTAAAGTCTGCCTTGTTGTTTTGGGAAATAAGAAGGTTGAAGGATTAGATTTTCATGAAACCTTTGTACCAATTGCAAAGATGGTCACAGTTCGTACTTTTATTACAATTGTAGTTGCTCCTTAAATCATATAGAAGGGGATCATAATCTATTAGAGATGACCTTGTGCCCAATAACCTGCTATTCAGGGTTTAGTATATTAATAAGTGGCCCAATTTAAATCCAATAATCTTGTTAATCAGGCTCGGTGTCTAACTTACTCCCAACGGTTTAGAAGATGAAGTTTATATCTCAATTATATATTATAATTCGATCTCATTTTTAGATAATATGAAATTTTCCTAATAAAAAATTAATAAATTTTTTTAAGAAAGGGATAAATATTATGTAAAAAAATATTAGAAAAAATTTCACGTTAATTAAAAATAAGATTTAATTATAATATATAAATAAAGAATAAATTCTATCTTTTAAATTAATTTGAAAGGTGAATTAAGTTTAATAATCATACTCTTAAAAAATATTATAAATATAAAAAAGTGGAAAGTGAATGAATAAATAGAAAAAGAGTGATTTGTTGGTGTGATGGGCATTGATGAGTGAGGAGTGAGCAATAGAAGGATGGTGTATGAAGAAGCTAAGAAGGGGCCCCCAATCTGAAAGAAATGAGAAAACCCCATTCTCATCCAATGGAATAGTTGTTCCCACCATTCACAATAAATAAACACCATCTACATTGAAGAAAAAGAAATGAAAATAAAGGAAACAATTACGTCATTAGGAGTAGCCAAAAGTTGGTACCATATTAAACAATAAACAAATCATGACCAAAATTATAAAAGCAAAAAACAAACACTTCTCACACTCCCCTACACCATAACTTGCAGGGTCCCAAAAATAGGGTGAGGGTGCTGTCATAATGGTGGGTCCCACACAGGGGCCACCACTATTTTTCTCCATTCTGGTCCACTCTCAAAGTGAGGGGGCAGGCAGAGCCACCCAATCCAACCAAACCAGCAACCCCATCGCCCTATTTCCCTTCCGCTGCTGGGGCCCACCTTCCCCAAAGAGGGACCGTTCGATTACCCCCCTCGTGGGTCCCACTCTGCCACTGTAGTACGGAGGCACTGGGCAGGCATTCACACACAGAGAGTGATTTGGAAGATAAAGTGGGCCTGTCTCTGTCTCTCTCTGCCCTGTGTGGGCTGTGGGCCATCATCCCATCGTTAGCATCTCAGCGTGCGCACCGCTGCCTCTTCCCGCCACCACCACACACTCCTTCCTCAGGGCCCCCCACAACACCCTTCTTCGCCCCCCTAAAACCTCCATGCTCAAATATTCATTTTAAATATATTATCTTCCTCATCCATTTTCATCTCTTTTCTTAACTATCCAAGTGATGATGGGTTTATTTTTGGCCTTCAATTTAATTAGGATGGTACTCCTAGCAGCCATATTCTGACTTGTTTTAGGCTTCTTAATTACCAGCAACTGTATCACATAATTCCTATGAGAATGAGAGCTGAACCCTATATATAATCAGTATAGTTTTAGTTAAGATTTTTTTAATTTAAATTTATCTATTAAATTCAATTTCCATTCCATAATTTTATTAACAATTAATATTTTATATAATAATTTTATTAATAATTTTATTAATAATGAAAACAATCAAGATTTTACATAATAATTTATTAATAATTTTGTTAATAATGAAAACTCATCGTATTGTATTATATAAAAAAAAATTATAATTTATTAATAAATAATCTAATATAAGTTCAACAATATACTAACAAATATACTAACATGTTTAATATATTAATAAATAGTCCAATCGAAACTCAATAATTTTATTAATTAGATTCTGATATTGTATAAAAAATTATTATAGTCAATCTTTTCTATTTTTAATTAATATATAGTTATAGTTTGATCTTTTCTATTTTTAATTAATATATGATTTTATCAACGCACTCTCTTTTATATCGAGAAAACATTCTCATGTTATTTATGATTTTTCTAATAATATTATATACTCAACAAATTATAAATAAAAAAATGATATATATTATTTTATATTTATTTCACTCCTCTCACTTTTCCAATTGTGCCTTTTCCTTTATTTTTTTATTCATTCAAATATTGCTTTCTTTATTCCATTATTTATTAATCTTACCATAAGTTTTCAGTTTCAAGAGGCTATATATATAACATTTTCCTTCTCTAAGTTTAACACTACTAACAATGTGTCGTTAAACTAGCTACCCTTCTATCCAAACAAAAAGAAACAATTTTGTATGAATATTTATGTATTTTCATCAATATTAAATATCATTTTGTCAAAAATTAGAAAATTGAATAAGAATTGGATTAAGAAGTAAAAAAAGAGAGAAAAATAAAATAATTATATATTTTAATTTGAATTATTTATTTTTTAAACAATTTAAACCGATTTGATCGGGTATGTTAAATTTTCTAACAAATGAATAAGACAGTTAGAATTTATTTATGTGGCTTTTCATCATAATGACGTGGGATTGATTCTTAAGTGAGTGAGTAGTCCGTATCAATTTATTTCATGCTATAACTATCATTAAATACTATAAATTTATGATTTTGTTTTCCCCCACCGCTATTTATATTAAAATCTAGAATTAAATAGTAGTCTAATTTATTAGTAAAGCACTTTTTTTTTTCTCAAAAGTTAAGCCCCTCGAACACGTTCAACTTGAGTAATTGAATATTTGTAAAAGAATATAGAGTAAAGTGTAGTAAAAAAAAAAAAAACATAAAAATTGTAAAAGTTCTTGAAACATTGGGTGAAAGACCTCACTGTTTCGCGTCCTATGATGTATGTTTGTGTGTATCTATCCTCTTTCACTGTTCTTCAAAGCAAACATGCACGAAGCACACGCTCCATGCTATTGACTTTCCATTTCAAGTCTTCGTCATTGCACGCTGTCTTTCATTATTATTATTAATATTATTATCATTATTATTAACTCTCTTTCTTTCTGCTTTTTTGTTTTCTTTCACTGAATATAATTGTTTGACACAAACTTTCTCAGTCCAAAAGTGCACCCATATGCTCCTCATTGTTACATTATCTACTCCTTCCTCATCTTAATCTCCTACGCTAAAGGTAACATCGTTTTTCCCACTTTTTTTTTCTTTCTTTTTTCACCAACAATTTTCAGCTTCTTCATGTAATATTTAGTGTTATAAGTTTTGGCATAAATCTCTCCTTTTGTTAGGCATCACACGCATGATTAATTAATGCATTCAGGCCTTAAAACTACTGGGTATGGACAATATACCTTCTTTTAAGATGTTGGGTAACTGTAATGTAATGTTTAAGGTATCTTATTCTTAAAATAATTTATTTGAGTGAGCTCATAAAAAAAAATTTGGCTACATATAATCTTACGTTTTTAGTTAAATTAAAATATATTAATAAATATAAATCTCATTTTATAAAATAAAATTTTATAAAAATAATTAAATTTTATAATATTAAATTTTATACTACAGTCTCTTATCAAATCATTATAAATTTCTAATATTATGTTCGAATTTTAGAAATCTTAACGTAAAGAAAAAGTATTGAAAATCTTACTATTATTCATAAATTTTTAATACCATTCAGAAAAATTACAACATAAAAAAATATTAAAAATATTATTATTTAGAAATAATAAAGGCAAATTTCACTATATTAAACCAATATTAAACTAATTTGTCGAAGATGAGATAGAATTAAAGTTTATTTTTAATAATAATAATAAAAAAAGCTATGCTATATGCTATCCATGCAAATATTTTTATTCAAAACAATTCCAACTTGCCCGGGATCAATTATCTCATATATACCTTTACCATTTTAACTCCCTTTTTCTATTATATATTACTCATGAGATCATTCATTAAGTGAGATTTCATAAAAATTATCGGCTGATTATTAATAAGTGCCATTAAAAGCGTTAATAAGTGAAGATTAATATTGCTAAAAGCAAAAAGAAAAGGTAAAGAGAAAATAATATAGAGGAAAAAAAGAAGAAATTTGATTATCCAGAAATAGATGAGAGGATGATGGATTGATGATGCGAGAATATTATGAAGTTGAGTTGCATTGTTCAATTAAAAAATTGTGTTGGCTTTGTTTGTTTATCTGGTTTTCCATGGCGTCGATCTTTAAAAGTAATTTGCAGTTGCCAAATAAGTGAACGGATTGACCAAAACTCCCCTACCCCAATCGCCAGCATGGGGCCCATCACGTGCAGTACTCCTACTCTCCACGGCTCCATCATCCATCACCGTAGATTTCTTTCCAGACCAAAATCATGGACGGTAGACAAAACCAGGGCCCCCACAAACACAAAACCACCCTCTCATTCTCATTTCCTCACACACCTTCACTATAAATATATATAGATATACTTATATATTCGCACTAGCATTCTCATTCTAACTCAACTAAAACACCACCTTCCATCTTATTTATTCCTACATCCTTAAACACTTGTTTCTAGTTCCTACGTACGTACCTTGCCGTTAAAACATGGGTGATGAATCTTCTGGAGACGTTGATCTAAGGTTGGGAGAACCTAAGGGACCCAAGTTGGAGCCCGAGACGGAGGAGCCTTCCGCCATACGTGTCATGCCGGTAGCTGTGCACGTGCCGCCAGGGATGTCCATGTCCATGTCCAAGGCCCTCGCCCAAGCCCAAGCCCAAGCCCAAGCCCAAGCCCAGGCACAGGCCCAACCACAGAAGCGCACATCCACCAAAGACCGTCACACCAAAGTCGAGGGGCGAGGCAGGAGGATCCGAATGCCCGCCACGTGTGCGGCGCGGATCTTCCAACTCACTCGAGAACTCGGCCACAAGTCTGACGGCGAAACCATCCGCTGGCTCCTCGAACACGCCGAGCCCGCCATCATCGCCGCCACCGGCACCGGCACCGTCCCCGCCATCGCCATGTCCGTCAACGGCACGCTCAAGATTCCGACCACCTCTCCCTCCGACCCGGAACCAGGGGAGCCCCCCGAGAGGAAGAAGCGCAAGCGACCCGCTAACAGCGCCTACGTGGACGTACACGATGGCAACGTGTCGGTCCCCGCCGGCCTCGCGACCTCGAATAACCAAAAAGCAACGACGACGACGACAATTCCGCAACACACCGCGATTCCGTTGCCGCAGGGCGTGGTCCCCGTGTGGGCCATACCTTCAAACGGCGTCGTTCCCGCTGCGGGCGCGTTCTTCGTCGTCCCCCAAACGGCGTCGTTTCAGCACCAACCACAGTTTTTCACCTTAGCGCGACCTATCTCCGCGTTTGTCTCCTCCATGGTCACACCAGTACAACTCCAACCAACCTCGATATCTTCTCCCGGTAACGCTAACCCTTCCTCTACCGCGCCGTCGTCGAAGTCGCCGGCGAGAGCCACCGTCATGGCTCCGACCACCACCACCAGCACCACAACAACGCAGATGCTGAGAGATTTCTCGTTGGAGATTTACGACAAGCAAGAGTTGCAGTTCATGTCGCGCGCGTCTTCCAAGCATTGAGAGGAGAAAGCGAAGAAAGTTGAATCTGGTTCCGCCGTAAACGACGTCGTTGTGGGAGATAGGAAGAACACGTGCGCACGTGACGCGGGATTAAAAATGGTGGGGACCACGTGCGTGTGGGTGTGGGTCACCACGAAAAGTGGAGGGTATGGTGGGGACCCAGTGGGGTAATACAAAACTAGTACCACAAGTTCGGAACTACTAGTACTCTAGGGAGAGTAGTTTTTTTCTAATTTCCCGAAATAATGTTAATAACAATAACTATAATAAATTTTACATTTTAGTTTCTATGTATTTTTAAATGCAAGATTTTACACTCTTCACCAATCAAAACTTTAGCGTGTTAGAATGTATCAAGTTAACAAGATTTTTAGATAATTAATTTAAGTCAATACAGAATTTTAGTTAAAAGAATTATAAGAAAATTTGAATCGTGTTTGATTTGTTTGTTGGTGAGGGTGGGTAGGTCCACCATGTGAGGGTGGGTGCGGGACCCAAAGGGTAGGAGTGTGAGGGCAATGGGTGGACCCTACGGGACCGTTTACGCACCGTTCTCGAGCCGGACTTTCCAAAGTGGTCCCTCCTGACTCGAGAGAGTCCAGAAGGATACGTGTCGTACTCTGCTTCGTCGACAGGTGGGGCACCACATTCACCCTTCGACACGTGGGGGTTTCCCTGGGTCCCACGTCACTGGTCACGATCCACTTTTTTTCGTTTTGGTTTGCTTGGTCCGAAGAAAACGTGAAACAAGATTAACACAAAGAATGGTATCTGATGCGTGATATCTTAATATTATTTTTTATTATTTTTCTTGGTTAACTTTATGCATAGATTGCAAGTGTGTGAAGATTTCTTTGCTGTGGTGTTGTTACGTTATGTATATTTATTTATTTGAGTGTTGTTTTACACCGTTTGCAATAAATGAACATGTTTTGTGAGGTCTTTTCTCTTATCTAATTTTGAGAAATTTTTTACATTTGACAAGGATGTATGTAACCAGGAAATTAAATTGAACCTGACATTTTCATCAGTGTTCGTTTGGGACGAGAATAAATTTTCTTTAAAAGAGTTTTGTTTTGTCGTACTAAAGTTGAGTTTCGAGATGGGATGTGATGTGTTTTTCTAGTTATGGTTTCCCAGATGTTACTATTGTTGTTGTGTTGTGCTTAGAATCTTCGACTTCAAATGTCAGCGTGTTCATCTTCAATTCAACCATTGACATAATGTGTATTCTCTTACAATTCAAACTTTCTTAAAAAATCATGTTAATTTGAGAAAACAAACAGAGATGTTTTTATTTAGGTAGAGACAGAGAAACATAGAGAATTTTATCCCAATTGTTTTCCCAAATTAAGCTATTTAATTAGTGATAATACATACAAAAGTACGACATTGTTATTGTTTTTACACACATATTGTGCAGTCTGCATAGTATTAATTTTTTTTTCATTAAAGATAGAGTGAGAACCTAGAATACTCATTTTTTAAAATAGATTTACTCTTCTTAAAAAAGTTATAAGTTTTAAGATTTTTTTAAAATTTGATTGAAATATGTAATTATTTTTAAAAATAAATTAAACTAAGTATAAATAAGTTTTGGTGATTTAAGTGTTATTTTTTATGTGTTGGATAATTTATTTAGTAAATATCTGTTAATTATTTAGTATAAAAAGATAATTATTTAATTAATTAATTATTTATTTTTTATATTTTTGTTTATTTATATCTTATATTTATTTTTAGTATTTATAATACTAATTTTTATTAATATATTGGTTATTGTTTATTAAAAAAACATAAATTTTGGTGATTTTTTTTAATCAAATTGAGTGGGAAAGATGGTTTGTGCACTAAGTAACAGGTATAAAAATAAGAACAGCAATAAGGGGAAGAAGCTCTCCGATTCCCCCATTATAGCATTTTCATTCTTCTATGGATATCTCAACATTTTTATTTGATATCACATCTTTGATCCATTTTTACCCTAAAATTAATTAAACCCTATTTAAGGATTAATTATGCATCAAACACATGATAATCAACACTTTTTCTTAGACCCACAGAAAGGGGTTGTCTTTAAGAAAAAAGTTCAAAAGTAGATTTCTTTTCCACCAAGTTTTTTCCAAAAGAAAAATACTAACAGTGACAGAAAATAGCATAATAATCAAGTAATGATAAGCATGAATAAGTAGTACCACTCATTGTGGATTTTGATGCAGTAATACAATGTCAATTTTTGGTGCACTGAATAATTTAATTTAATGTCACCTTCATTTTTACATAAATTATTCATTCTGAAATTAAAATTTGTAACATCAATTTACTTCTGCATTAGAAAAGTCCCTATCCCTCTCTAACACTCAGCCTATTTTGAATGATTTTCAATCAAAATATATTTTATTTAGCTTTATATGTATTTTAAATATTAAAAATCTTATTTTAATTTTTAGGATCATAGAAGTATGATATTATATTTTTTAATATTATTTTATATATTAGTGAGTATCTATTAAATAAGTTTTGGTCATTGAGTAAGAATCAAATTTCACTATTTTAAGTTTCATCAACTTTTATATATATATATATATATATATTTTATTTTTATTTTTATTAAATAATTCTATCTCAAAAGATATTATTAAATATGAAGTTCTTATCATAAATTATTCTTACAAAATTTTATATTGATAACTATTTAATACTGTGTTGACATGTATTACAATAATTTTATTTGATAATTTAAAAGTTCTTATGATATAAGTTATATTATACAGTTTTATATTAATATAATTTTATTTTGTACTATGTTAATATGTATTAAAATTAACTTAATATATATTTTAAAAATATATTGAATGTTCAAGCCTATATCTAAGGTCTATACATTAGGTTGGTCCAAAAACTTGATAGTGTGTGATAGTGTTCTAGTCATCTTTCCCTTTTGTGGGTGGATCCATATATAAGAGAATGTCATATTTAGGTGAGACATGATAGTCATTTAATAATTAGAAATAATCTAAACTTGATAATACATTAAATATAATTCAAAAATTAAATTGATAAAAATCACATTTTATATAAAGTTATTAAACACTTATAATTTAATTTATAAAATCGTAATTTAATCAATTTGGGACTACACATATCAGGATGTTGTTATATTGAATGACTAATCAGAATTGAATTAAAAAGAACTTTGTGAGTGAGAAAATTCTCTTTGATTCTGATAATGTTGTGTTATGATTGTTATGCTTTGAAAAGAAAAATTGTTCCAAAATGGGGACTTGGTTAAAACTTTAAAGTCCAAGCTAGTTTCTCCTCTTGCCATCAATAGTTAGGAATAACAGTACACACTTAAATATTCTTTCACCGAACCATTTTAGTACGTCTCTGATCTGCAACTGCTCTCAGAACACAAATGAATTTGGCACCTAACTGTTTCATTGACTAGAAAAGCTCAAAACTCAGAATACAAATTTCTGGATGTCAAAAATGGAAGTGTATTAAAAGTAATTTCAACTTAGAGTTTATCTGATATTGCATGCATAAAAATATCAAAACTACAATATTGATATTGCATGGCAAAATAGTAAGGAAAGTATAAGATAAGTATAACTTCAGTAACATTTTCATTTCAGTAAACAAAAGTACTTTTAAAAAAACTTACAAGATGGAAAAGAGTGGAACAGTAATTTGTTTCATTAGTAGCAAGGTAATGTAATCATTTTGTATTTCTTTTTACTGAAAGCAAGGTATGTGATGATACAGAGTTAGAAATTAATCTTTGAAATAATGAAATTCATTTAAGGTTAACTTTTTGAACAGATGTTATTCCATACATATAATTTAAGGATCATGTTTAAGAAAAGCTTGATTATTGTTAATTATACTGTATATATCATGTTGGTAGGTGTTCATACATGTAGTACACTCTAAGTACTCATTTATATAGGTATAACAACCATTCCGAGAATACCATGTAAGGCTAATGGCTAACATATCACATGCAGACATCATACTATCCTTTCACTGATAACCATATGGTATTGCCAGAGTTGATCTCCACTTTAGCAGTGAGCATATAAGCTCACTGAGATGTCTTTCAATAGCAAACATTGTCAGGGTGAAATAACGGTGGTGATAAGAGACCACATGAATGATCCTTTATTAGTGGAACACACAGGAACATGCTAGCTAACTCAATTTTGTGGCATGAGATGCTCTCAGCTTCTGACACAGACAGTCCTTGCAATTTTAGGAAGTTATTTTTCAAACCATAGAGAGGATAATGCAAACATCTGCCACACACTAAAGGGGTCACAAATCCTTCAGGAATATAGAGGCAATTATTCAATGTTAGCTAATGAGAAGAACTCTTGCCTTTGAAGATTGATTAGTCTTGCAATTGGGTTGTTTCACACAAATTTGACAGAATGCCCATGTGGTAGTAGAGAATATGCTGCAAAATTGCTGCCACCAGATTGATTCTGTTATTTTCATCATAAAGTTGCAGAAGTTTTCAGTTGGAGCTTAATTGGTTTGTTCTGCCTTTCCTATTTTGTGAGGATGAACTTTGTAGCACATTTGGTTTTGGTTTTCTGGCCTTTCTGGCACTCTTTCTACTGACCATAAGGTTGTGTGGCCCAACTTGGTGAATGAACTTTGGGTCCACCATGGAGATCCAGATATATGGGACTAATTTCTATTCCCAGAGTTCAGTACTTTAAAGTCTACAACATGAAGGAAATATTGTGAAGTGGTAAAAATAGTGACAAACATTCTACTTTTACTTAAATGCTGTTATAAAAGGAAATTTTTAACTATGAACCAGAAACAGGAAATTCTTAACAGGGTTTGATTCTTTTAGAAAATCTGTTGTCACTGATGTTTACGTAAGAAAAAACTAAAACCATTTGGCAGAAAGGGCAATGGATTGTTTCTTACCTCATAAGTGCTTTGTAAAAGTTACAACTTGTTGTTCATAGTTCTATTTGCACCTATGATGCTTTGGTTTAATTGTGTTTGATTTACAACCTTCCTGTTCAATTCAACTTGCACTTAATTAAATATTCTACCATATGTTGAAAAGAAAAGATGCTATATATGGATTAAAAATAAAGTCTAATTATAATATATAACTAAAGACTAAACCTCATATTTTCAAAGTAAATTAGATATTGTAATCACTTTTTATTTATAATATTTTTTAAAAATTAATATTGAATAAAATATTAAATAAAAATAAGTTTAAACATGTAACAAAATGGAAACTCAAACATATCCAAACTAATACTATAATTAAAAAATATTTCAATTTAAATTGAGTGGTTGAGATTTTAGTTATTTAATTAAAAATCTTATATTAAAAAAGATTAGGTTACGAATGATTATTATTTTTTTATTTAAAAAAAGAGAAAAAAAGAAAAAAAGAAAAAAAGAGGAGAAAGAATTTACATAAAAAGAAAGAAATAGAAAATAATAAATTATATTTTTTAAATGTGCATTATAATATTTATAATCAATTATAGGTGTTTTGTAAGGGTTCAATTTATTTATTATTGAGTAAGTTTTGGATCTAATAACTTGGAAAGAGGTATAAAGATATAAATTAGTAAATTTTTATTTTTATTTTTATTTTTCTTCATTTCTCACATTTTTAGAAAATTACTCTCTAATATTTTCCTAACTCGTTTTCTAATTCTTTCAAATTTCTCATAAATTTCTCTTAAACTTTTTTTTTTTCATTTCAAGATTTCTTATTTTATTATTTTTCGTGTAAAATTTCCAATTGAGATCTTATATAATAAGATTGAGTATTTTGAATCATCTTAATTTGGGAAAAAAATTTAGATTAGAGGTAAGAGAAACTAATGAAGTGTTTTCTTATATTATAAGTGTTTGATGAAATAATTATTATATGTGAAAGTATTAATTGTGTAAATTAATGAATTATTTGTAAGAATTATATTAGATTGAGTTAGGAGATTATTTTGTTTTGAGGTTACAATCCCATTTGGACATGTTTTCATTACGAATTTGAGAAATTGATTTTCATCAAAGTTATAACGCTAGATGTTGTCTAACTAATGACTTTTGTTTCACACAAAAATAATGTATATAACTCAAGATATGATTTCTTTTGTGATTAAAAGTCATTTTGTCTAAATGAGCGAAAATTATTTTTACTTAAGTGAAAATTATCTATGTGAAATATGACGGAATGTGATGAGATAATTGTTGTATAATTAAATTGTTGAGTATGTGCCATGAGATTTAGTGTTGAATGTTATGGAAATTATATTGTGATAAGTTATTAAGGCTGGATACTTGTAAAATATAGTGGAAGATGATGTAAAATTTATTGAGTAGTAATATGTGAATTTTATACAATTGTGAAATTCATGGAACATGATATGAAATTGAGTATGTAATGAATTGTTGAGAACATGTATTGTGACTTGAGGTGAATTATAAATTATGATTGATTATATGATGGTTATTGAAAATTTCTTATGAGAATGTGATGATACTAGAGGCAATGAGATTGTGATGATAGTGGTGCAAATGAGATTGTGATGATAGCGGAACCAACAAGATTATGATGCCAATGATGCTAATGAATTTGAAATGACAGTAGTGCCAATGAGATTAATTTGTGTGTTTTGTTATGGATGTTGAATGAGTACATGTTATTTTTGTGTAAGTCAAGTAGTTATCACAATATATTATTTGGTATAATTTTAGTATATGTATGAAATTTTAGATGTTTTTTTAAATAGATATCCAGACTTCAATGATATTCTAATTACGTAGGTAGGGATGTCATGTGATGAGAAATCGACAAAGGTTTCAACTCTATTTATCACTAGATGGGAGGGACCATTAGTTCTTTGATTTGTGAGTGGATAATCACCCTAATGTACAGTTACTAGAATGAGAATAAATGTATAATCTTGAGATAAAAAAGGCTTAGAAGAGATTATTAGTCCTAAGGTGAAACAAAACTCGTTTATAACCTGATAATCCCTAAGTATGAACATGTGTTAGCTTTTGAAATTAAGAATTTTATATAACTTTTCAGAAAAGTTTGTTTATTAAATTAGATACATGTGAGTGTGATGAATGCATGTGACTTGATATGTTTATGATTAAATACTTGAGTATGATTGAATAAATGACTGTAATGATGAGAATGTAGATTGCATATTATTATGATTGATTTTGTTTACATTAGTTTTTTATATTTGTAGATTTGTTGATAGCGTAAACAAAAATAAGTAGCAATGTCGCTAAAACTAAAAAATAGATTCATATTTGTGTAAAGAAAAGATTGAATATTTTATCTTAAGATTAATTTTACATATTTTATTGTAATATGATTTTAAAAAGTATTATATTTTTATGTAATAAAATTTAATTAAAATAATATAAATATATTACATATTTATATATTCTATATTTATATATATTACAGTTATTATAAATGTTTACATAAATTATTATTCCTTCGTACATATAAAATAAATATTTTTGAATTTATTATTTTTTTAGTAATAATAAATAAATAACTAAAATAATATTAAAGTCATTAAAATATTTTTTTTCTTATTATAATTATAATAAATAATTAAATAATATTAAAATTAAAAAAAAATATTTATAATAAATAAAATTATTATACTTTCTTATTTTCATTTTTTTTCTTTTAACCTAAATAACTTTATTTTTTTTCCTCTTTTACTCTTTTAAATTAACTTTCTAATACTAAATTTATCAAAATAAATGAAAACATGAATGATAGACATTTTCATAAATTTTAATTAGATAATTTTATATATTTTAAGCAACTATTTTTCTCTGTGTTACTTTGGCAATAAAGTTTCAACATATAAACAACCAGTGAAACTCCAGAAAGTTCCACTTTCTTATTCTGCTTCAATGTAAAGAACGGTTCCTTAAATGATATTTTCACGAGAAGATGCGATTGTTTAACGAGAAAAGGTGCTTATTCAACTGAAAATAATGTTTCTCTTAATAATAAATATTTCAATGTCAAATATAAAGAAAAGTTGGCAATTACTATGTCACGCTATAGTTATTATTAATTTGGTGATAAGATAATAAAAAAGAGTTTCCTTACTATTAACTACAAAATTTTAAAGATTTACTTTAAAATAAATAAATTTAGAACTATTACAAGTTTTTAGATAATTTCCAGGATTAATATTTAGCAAGTGGTTTGTAAGAACACAAGAAAAGAAAATGAGTGAAAAAGATGTTATTACTATATACACTGGACAAGTTGTTTCTTCAACTACATTGCATTTCAAAATTGTCTGTAATTTACATTCATCCTACATCCTAATGGACAACAATGTGAACGTAAAAAAGAAAGAATCAAATGGTTAGATTTTCCTGAATGGCAATAAATGATCCTATAATCTTTCCTCCCACATCCGGGAACTCATCCTGGCCAGGAAGGGATCTTACCTTACCCTTTCGATCGACTTCTACAGGGTACTTGAGCAGATGCCCTTTCATATCTTCAGTTGCATCATTTGACGCAAATTGTTTCCAGTTCATTTCACCTATTGTTCTAATCCTCCTCACACATTCAAGGCTCTCTGGCTGTTGAAAGCAGTCTTCAATAGTACCTGTATGTTCGGCCCAAAGTGACATTCTATATCCATGGATCTGCATGGTATAGTTTCACCAAGAATTCTAGTCAGGTCAGGAAATGTATTAATATTACATACTTGTTAAAATAACAGTGTCAAAACACTATTCTAGCTATTCACAACCCATATTCTTTCATTCATGATACAATCCTTTAGATATTATATTAGGATCAAATTGTTAGATTTCAACCTACAATCAATAGGTACTAACTAAAGTTGCTTAACCGATATATAAGCCGCACTCTGCAAATTAAAGTAGGTGATGTAGGCTTTCTCCTAACATCCCTCCTCTACAAATATCTGCCGAACCAGACAACCCTATTCTAGTAACCATTTCAAATTGAGGCAGTTGATATAGGACTTCCTTAACACAAATAATGGTATTAGAATCAATTAGATTGATTCTATATTTATGTTATAAGCTTAAAATAAAGAAACTGAATATTCTCTAATTATGCTCTGAGCACAAAAAATTCATTATATACTTTTTTGGTTTCTTTCTTCTCTTCTCAACAACTTCATACATAACAAAATTAGTAAATCAGAAGCTAAGTTAAGAATTTTAGTTCCTTTAAAGTTATATTTACAAATGCATATTTGTATTCCAGGGTGGTATTAGAGGAGATAAACTGGAGCCGAATATGCTGGTTTTGTGGCCTGATGATCCTAAGGACCAGGATGGTTGGATTTAACTCCCCAAAAGTGAAATGTGCATTTTTTTAGCAGGTGTGTGGAATTACAATTTGTTATACATTTACATATGAGAAGCCTCAAGGTACTAACATAAAAAAAGCTTACCTTCCCAAGTGGATAAAACTTTCTTCTTGCCCAGGTATGATAAGGTTGGTAGGCACCCATTGCAATCTCGGTGTCCCTTGTTCCTTCCATAGACCGCTGGTTGATGTTTGCAGACCCCAATATGACATATTCATCATCAACTATCATGCCTTTTGAATGAACATAAATCATGAAACGTCGATTGTTTCTACAATATGCCTGGCAAAGAGAACCAGCTCACAAGTTTACAATTACATTCAATAAGAAGTGATTGCAGGCCACAAAAACAGATCATTTAAGATGCTTGTAATGATTGTCAGAATATCTGTGATACTTGTAAGACATAACAATTTTTCACCTTTTGTGTTCCAGGGAGTTGTTTACAAGCTAACAAAAGAATGAGCTATCTGGAAGCAACTTTTTTTTATTCATTGGTACTAGATATCTATAGCTTTATACAAACTCAGTTTCATGGCACTATGCAAGCAGAAAATGAAATTGAGAAGGGAAGAGGGAATGGAAGCATAGCACTCATACTTGTGGACTATTAGCTGGCGGAGGAGTTCCAGACACAGTGACATTCTCATACATATCTATTGCCTCCCGATTGCCAAGACAGTAGAAGTTCAAATAGTCTTGTGGAGAGAATGCCGCTTCAAGCCCAACTTCAACCAAAGCCTTGTAAATTGTCTCATACATCATTTGCATTGTTTTATGCTGAAAATTTTCAAGGAAAAAGAAAAGAGAGTAAGAAATGCAAGAACCAAGTCCTCTAAGGCCCTATAACTTTTATTTTGACAAAAAAACAACAACCAGGATTTCTGAATAAATAGCCAAACCACTCCATTTTGGCAGAAAATTTTGACCACTGACACTGATTTCTGGAATAATTTGAGTTCTCTCTACCCCCATAGTACCTCCCAATAGTTTGGAATGACAAAATAATAGTGGTAATAATAAAGAAGCTTTTTTTGTTCCTAATAAAGTATTTGATGATCACAGTGCTATTTTTTTTGTCAAAATTACATACTGATTTGTCATATTTCAAACTCAGACAAAATGTTCTCTATAGTGAGCTTGTCTTTCAAACTGGAGTAAAGATGTGTCAACAATTAAATTTTAGTTGATTAAGATTACTATGCAATTTAAGTTGAATCAAGGGTCAATACACCTTGTTCACTTAAGAGATAAGGTCACTTCAATGGAGCCTTATCCTTCAAGAACAGATCAATGCTTCAGAAGTACAGTGTACAGTGATAATATTCCAGCAGCTAAGTTTGAAAAACTGGGAAATCACTCATAAAATAATTATGTACAGACTTAGTTGTCGTAATGTTGTCAAACATGCATGTATAGAAAATCACCATGAGCTCGAACAAATGAGTGGAGGAAAATAAGAAAGTAACTTGGACAATGAGATCTTGATTTATTATCTCGGTTGCCTGGTGTTGGACATTTTTGTGTTGTTTGTGAAAAAAACGGTTGTTAAAGGTCAAGGAATCAAAACTTTTTGAGGCTCTGAGCTTCTATTTCTTCCTATTTTGGCTTCTGAAATGTAAGTTGCACTCAACAATACAATCTTTTGGGAAAAAAGAAGCCAATCGGCAATAAGCAACATAAAACATTGTAAATATAAGGAGTTGAGACATGGATTGTTGACAGAAGGTCAAGTGAGAAAAGTGTATCACATGAAACACAATTCAATTGAAAGGTCACAAGAAGACTGAATAACCTTCAGGAGAAACCATTAAAAAGATTTCACTAAGTGATTTTATTGTGAAAGTTTGGTTTTTTATGATGCCAAATGACGCTGGTTGATCCATGCAGCTGCTCCAGTGTAAAGAGATAAGGCTCAGTTGTTGGCTAAACCAGCCACCTGCTCTAAAGCAGAAAGAATAGGAGAATAAAAAGCAATAATGGTCTATATGATTAAAATAGAGCTTATATTCAATTAGATGCCGGAGTGAACAATTAAAAACCTAAAAGACTTGATTTCAAACATTTCATAAAAGGAAAGCCAGAATAGAATGCAATTGAAAAGAAAATTGCTCATAGGCCCTGTTATTTCTATTAAACTATAAATAATTAATAATTTATTTTAAAGAAATTTTACATTTTTTATTAAAACAGTCAGACTAGTGACTAAACCACAATTCTTTTAGTGTATATTCTGGGCAGAAGTCGCATAGCTACAATCAACTAAAAAGTTGTTCCAGCTTCATATAAGCTTTAGTCATTTCTATTTTTCTGATGAGTAGAGAATCAACAGCTAAACTGGGTCTTCAAAATCACAATTTATAAAGCAGGATTCCAGGTAGATAATATGAAAGTTCAATCAAACCCTTGTCAGACCAAAAAAATTAGCCTTTATGTTGAGAGTTTAAGCATACCTGCCAAAATAGAATCCTTTGGGTGGCAGCACCTGTTGGAACACCCTCTGGCCACATTGGAATAACAATGTACACTGCAAACCTCTCATTTGCCCTTATCTTTGCAGCAATCTTCAGTGCAATTTCCATCGGAATTAAATTATTAGCACCTTCAAAAACATGGAAGTTTTAACATTGAAAGGAGATATTTGAAACAATCTAATCAACCTCGTTATTCATGTTCACCCAGTATGTGATAGAGAAAATCCACTAGGAGTGTCTACTGGTGAGGAGTTCAAGTAGTTTGCTAGCGGTTGTAGATTCAAACATCCTTGGCAATAATGTAGCCAAAGAAAAAGAACAAACAAAATATACATTTGATAGAACAAGTTAAATATTCAATTATTAACCTTCAAAGGAAACCACATGGAATTATATTTCAGTAAGCTTTGGCTACGAAAAATTTAATGATATAGAAAAATATGTACTAGACTATCCAGAGCCTTTGATATAAAATGCACCAAAAAAACATATCATAGATTTGTAGGAAGAGGTCTTTTTTCTTTTATATAATTTGTAGATCATTCAGTTTATTCAGTAAAATATAAATTCTGCATAATGAATTTTTGCTTAGGATAATTTATCCTCATAAAAGCTGATATACCATAACAATTTATGTTCTCCAAAATCTTCAGCACAGTAACAGAAGGAATTCTTGACGCAAAAAGCATACATGTTCAGAAAGAAGAATTCCATACCAAGGTCTTTATATTGCCTCCAATTAAACGAAGACCCAATGAAATATTGATTCTCTATATAAATGTAATGTTGTGCGGCACGAATGGCTTTTACATATGCTGTATGTATACTCATGTCAATTAGCACATTCTTCCCACATACAAGATTCTGCATAAAAACAGTAATATTTAACTATCGCATCATCACACATAAGGTTGCTAAAGTCTTATGAATTGAAATCTAACATGAGAAAGAAAATTTAGAAACATTAACACCTTTCACTTACCATGCTTGATGCATCTTTTGGCTCCTTCGGAAATCCCTTGACAGAACTTGAATCAATTGAACGGAATATCTGTATTCCAAAATCATGTATATTCAATGGTTTCCTTTACCTAGTGTAAATGAGAAAAAATTAAACTGCTTCTAGAAATTCTAAATACCTATTCAGCACTAATCAAAATGAGTACCTGCACGTGCCATGATGCAGGATTATAGTCATCATCATCAAGAGCGTCAGAACTGATAAAATCTTTTATTCTGTCTAGCTTAAGCAATGCATCATCAAATGAACTCGTAAACTTTTTAAACCCTTTAGGTTTCGCAGCTCTTAACCAGCGCTCCTCAAAGTTGGTCAAAACATCGTAAGCTGCTGGACCATCAATTTTAGAATGCAAGTCATGCCATGGCTCACGTGGACAACCACCAGTATTACCCTATCATTTATATAATCCACATCATCAGAATAATATGGTTTTCTCGTTTCAAACTTTGTTTTAAAATTGAAACTTATTAGTTCCTACCTACATACTTCTATTATAGTTTTCTTATTGCTAAGCTAAACTAGGAGAACATCTCTGTCATGAATTTGCAGGAAAATTTTAGAAGTACCAGAAATTGGAATAGATTTACACGTTCAAAGACCATCTAGATAGCAACAACACTTTATATATTAGGTTCATCAGTGGCAGTGCTAGTTTACAGTTAAAAATCACAACATACACTTCAAACCAATCCTTTAATCTTTCCTACACAAGAATATGGAAATATTTCTTGTAATTTGGTTTCTTCAAGAACTACTAAAAATTGGAGTTATACACCCTTGTGGCTTTATTTTACAAGCTTACTTTTGTTCATTTAATCTAGTGATAATATAACCAAACAAAAGTATACTACCGTGAAAGTAGGGTTGTGATAGTCATCCTTATGCAGCGTCTGCAGTGTCCTAAAGAGAGAATGTTGGGGATTATCATATCGCCCATCACACAAATCAAGTCCACCAATAAATGCTACAATTTTTCTTTTTGCATTTCCAGCATCAGCGTCCACAATTACAGTTTTCTGATGATGTGTATATATTGTTCCAACTTCCTGATAAATGGAAAAAAAGTTATAATGAAACTCTAGAATTGAAATTGTATATATATATATATATATATATATATATATATATATAGAGAGAGAGAGAGAGAGAGAGAGAGAGAGAGAGAGAGAGAGAGAGAGAGAGAGAGAGAAGAGAATCCATTAGCTCTAAGAATAAATATAAATGCACTTATTTTTCATCCACATCATTCATTTTCTTGTAATCTGATGGTTAAGATGAGTTACAATGTTACACTAGTAGATTACAAAAAAATGAATGATGAAGATTAAGAATAAGTATCTAACTATTACTAAAGTGAATCCCCCTCCCCCCCATTTTTTTGTAGAAACAGCTAGTAAAACTAAACCTTGTCATATCATCCATGACAAGAAGTTAGGCAAACTACCAAATGGGATCACCCTATCAGTAGTAGCATGTGCATCATAAAGTATACTGAACTGGGAACAGGAGGAGATTGTTTACAATATTTCAAGACAATGAATCAACTGTTCCAATAAATAAAAATATGTGAATGGGTAGAATCATTGTCAAACAAAACCTTTTGTTTGGCCCAGCTATGTCGTTTTGCAGCAATGCGGGGACAAAGAAGCACTTGCACAGAAGAGTGCTTGAAAAATCGTCTAGTTTCCTCATCATGAGTTGCCATTACACCACCCTGAATGTAAAACAGAATAATTTTGCATAATTAAAATAAAATTATATCCATAAAACTAAGATTTCGAAAAGCAAAACACGTTCAAGAGTCATAATATTAAAATAAAGTATACTGCATAGATCAAGCAAGAAATGTTACTGACACAGGACAAAATAATGACTTTGCAAGATCATTTACCATTTTCAAATAACCATTTAGACAAGGGAAATAGCAAGTTAACTATTGCTCGTATTACGTAATGACAGATTATAAGCAGAGAATTATATACGGCAAAGAAAATTCAAAAGCCAATATATATGAAGTCCCATATCCATCTGCAAATAGAGTTGATTTGAAGATAGCTCTGATCTATTTAGGGCATTGTCAGCCCATTGGAAAGACAATACAGAGCTTTTACTAAGTGGTACTGAAATATGAACAGAGTATGAAGAAAGTCATTTCATCTCTGTATTATTCAATAAAAAGTGATAATTTTTATAGAAAGAAGGAAGAAAAAAAAGGAAATGATAAATAGCATTTTCTCAGAAGTAACTAGCGATTACAAAATAAAAAATACAATAAAAAAAGATAGAAATATAAAAGTAGAATAGATGACAGTAATCCTTCCAAATGATGAGATGCTCTGATTCTCCCAAAATTTAGAGAGTGACTTCAAGATGAATAGTGACCTCACTTGCCCTTATTTAAATACACAATCAACTCTTGAACAATTTTTATGTTCTTAAGTTTCTAATTACAATAACCAACATTTATCCCTTTTTTTTCATCATTAATTTCAAAGTTGTCACTTGTCACAATGAACAAAATCAAAAAGAAATAAATGACTTAATTATGATAACAACGTGCAGCCATAACGTCCACATGCAGACATTTGCAAACCAAGTACTACAGTGTGTTTGGAAATCCATTTGTAGAAGCTCAAACTAATCCATTGTGACTTGTACTCAACCATCTTGGAATGAGTGCAAACAATAAACCAAACACACACCTAGTTCTCCCTAAAACAGAAATACTGTAATAGGCAACATAAAAAAAAGCATTACGAACCATTTTGTAACCAAGAATGCTTCTTGATGTAGGGTCATCCCAAACAAGGAGAAGCACTCTTACTCCCTCCGATGACTTATCCCTCAGAAGATCACCCAGGGTGAAATTTGTCGCATTGCCAGCATCCCTCACCAACCTAACTTTGTGCCACACTGACCACCCCGTGATGTAAACCAACCGCTGAGCTGCACTAATGGCAGCAAAGATGTCTTGCCAACACTTTCCATGAGCATAATACATGCCATGGTCAAGCATAACATTAGGCAGAGAACCTTCTGGAACATGAGCATCTTGATACAGAGTAACCGTTCCACCTTTTCTCAATGGAAAATATGTGCCAGGAACCCCAAGATATTCAGGACCAGCTCCAACACCTTGATGATAAGTGATAAGTTTCTCCATTGGAATGTACTGAATGGATAAACTCAAGGCAGCACCTGGCTTACAAGGCTTCCCATTGCTATTCAGAATAGGGTAGGTCCCTTGTATCTTTTCCCCTGAGTATATTTGTTCGGCTGGAATTGCCACAACACCAATGAGCTGTGAACCTACCACATCACTGTCCTTCACAACAAAATTAACTTCAGCAACATGATGTGCAACAGGAACATAGAAATGTTGCTCCCACACAGGGTTTTCGCTATTGCTAATCACAAAAGTCCTCCCAATTACAGCATTTGACACAGAAATTGACACATAAGGATCACTAGTAATCTTCTGGCTCACCGTTCCATCCACCTTGTTGCTAACAGGCAATCTCCCAAACACATCCCCCAAAGTCTTGTGGAACATGTCCATGTTAGGAAGGTTTTGGGCTTCATGAACCCAAATATCTAAATTCCCATGCAGGAGCAGAACTCGCAGAGACGTTTTGTTCTGAACTGGGACAATCTGTAAGCTCTGATAATTAACTGAGTCATCAGGAGGGTCATCCTGATCCAAATCTGTGGGGGAGTCGATAGACAGACCAAAAAACTCATCTATATACTCATAACCTGAAACTGAAGGGGAACGTCTCAATAATGGAGGTGCACTTGGGGGATCAGAGAACCTGGCCATGCTCATCTTATCATCCACAGGAGGGTAAATAGAAACGACAGGAGGGTTAAAACTATCACTAGTTTGAGGTACTCCATCCCCTGTAAAACTCCATTCTGGAGGAACTTGGTGAGGGTAAGGATAAGTATTGGTTGGCTGAGACCTAGGAAAGTCATAGGAACCAAATGTTGGAGAAGGAGGAGGAGGAGGAGAAGGAGGAGGGGGGTATGAGGAATGGTCTATGTGGCTAGAAGGGTCTGAGGAGTGTGGTGAAGGAGGTGGGGGGTATGAGTAGTTGAAGGTACGAGGAGGATTTGGTGGATATGGATATGGTGGTGATGCATATGGATCAGGAGGAGGGTATGGAGGGGTGTTGCCAGGGTACAAATAAGGGTTTGGATAGCCACATGGATGTTGGGAAGACCCATAATTATCCATTGATGAAAACAACTCAGAATTGAATTATAAGTTTAACTTCAAGATTTGATCCTTCATGCAAAAGGGTCACACCCCAGATGGAATTAACACAAAGGAAATTGATTGCACACACACGACGTAAGAAAACATAGAAAAATAATGCTGAATTGAAACTGATCGCGTGAAAAAATTAATGAAATTTGAAGATTGATGGTAATACAAATAGACGGTGCACCTGAGAATTAAGGAAGTTGGGTGAAAGAGAAGAATCGTGTGAGGTAAGAGAGAGAAAGGTTTATGATTTGGAAGGTTCGATGAAGAAGAATATGCATTGCATTGCAGGGTATGGAGATGGATCTCGCTTTTCGTCGGTTTTTACACTCAGCTTGGTCCCACTGACAACTTATTCTACCAAGTTAAGTTAAAGGGACCCTTTTTAATTTTTATTTTTCATAACTATTAAATGAAAATAAAAAGTTTATATTGAATATTAAAGTATAGTGAATTCTTTTATTTGTTTAAAAAATATGTATAATACTACTTTTTTTTCCCATTTTATTTAATGTTTTTCTAAAAAATTGGTTTTTAATTTTCATTTTCATTTTATAGTATTGATGAAATATTTGTTCATTATATCTTTTAATTATTTATTACAGAAGAAAAAATTAAAATACATAAAATATAATTAATACAAAAGATAAAAATATATAATTATTATTTTAAAAATCTAGAATATAAATTCCATTTATCAATTATTAATGTCTCGTTTTCAATCAAGTATTGAAAATTACTAAATGTTTAAGTATTTTCAATAAAACAATTACATTTCTTTTTATATTGAAAAATATAAAATATAGATTTTACAGTGGTACATTATCATTAACTAATTTAAATATAATTTTATTTTGATATAAAAATTTTAAATTATTTTTTATTTTTTATTTAAATTTAATTATAATATAATAATATTAATTAATATAACTGTTTTGAAAACTTATTGGATGAATCAACATCTTTTAAACAACTTTTTATCCATGATTCTAATAATAAATTACTTCAAGTAATTAATAATTTATTCAAATATTCCCATTTATTAAATCTCAATATATAATCAAATTTAGATTGATTTAAATACATATTCTAATCATATTCAATAATTAAAAAACAATTTTCTCAAAATAAATTCTATTAAAATTTAAACTAAACTAATAGTAGTCTAATAACATTTATTTTATATATAAAAAAATTGAATTGTAACCTTAATTCAATTTTGTAGAAAATTCAAATTTATAATTTATGAACTTGACATTAAAAATACAAATGACTTTAGCGTGTATATAAAAAAATTTAATTTTAATTAAATTAAATGCATTTAATAAATTATAACTATATCTAAAATATTGATAGTTTTCAAACTTAAAAGTTATTCTGCTATAGTTTATTTAATTAATATCTTAGTATAATTTTTTTAAAATAATAATTCAAGTTGTTTCAAGAAAAATTTAACAAACATTAACTATAAATAAATATAATAAATGAAGTTAATTTTTATATTTCCAAAGAAGTTTGATTAAAATGTTACCTGCGCAGCCGGTTAAAGGACAAAGTTGCGCGACATACAGAAAAAAACAAAAGAATGTTTCAAAAGTACGAAACAAAAAATATCCAATTCTCTGTAATATTTTTTAATTGTTGAGTCAAAGTTGAAAACTGTTTTATAATCCTCTGAAGTATTAGCAACTGTATAACGTCCACATACAGAAACAATTTGTACCTCAAATGTCATAAACTATTATGTATATTTACAAAAATATTATTGAAATAATAAAAGAGTTTAAATAAATATAATTCATTTTCTCTAAAAAAATTCTAATTTCTCTTAAATCTTTTTAAGATTTTTCATTTAATTTTTATATATTTAAAAATTTAAAAATACCGTGATGAAGAGAATGAATAATAGATTAATTTTATTCGATTAAAATTTTTAATTGAGTAAATTTTAAATTTTTTAAATTTTTATTAGAATACTTTATTTTTTTTTTAATTTTTATTAGAACACTTTATTAAATATTGATTATGAATCTAATTTTTCTATTTAATTCTAGAATTTCTAATTTATATTCATAATAATTTAAACAATTTTGTATTTAGGATCTTTTAAAATAAGATTGAATATATTGAATATTTTAATTTGAAAAAAATTTGGATTAGAAATAAGAAAAACTAATTGAGTGTTTTATTGTATTATAAGTGTTTGATAAAATGATTATTATATATGAAAGTATGAGTTGAATGAATTAATTGTTAGAATTATATTAGATTGAATTATAAATTATTATGTTTCAGATTATAATCTCATTTTGACATGTTTCTATTACGAATTTGGAAAAATAGTCTTATCAAAATTATAACCCTAAATGTTATTTAACTAATGACGTTAGTCTTTTGAAAAATAATTTGTATAACTCAAGATATGATATTTTTAGTGATTAAATGTCATGGTGTACGAAAATTATTTCACTTCAAGATTACGATATCACTTTGGCATGTTTTCGTTACGAATTTGGAAAAATGATGTTTATAAAAGTTGTAGTCTTGAATGTTAGCTAATTAATAGATTTTTGTTTCATGTAAAAATAATATGTATAACTCAATATGATTTTTTTTTATGATTAAAGGTCATGCTATCAAGATGAGTAAAATGCTATTGGGATTATTTTCATTTGAGTATAAATTTTTTCGCTTGAGCGAAAATTATTTCACTTGAATGAAAATTCACTATTTCTGGAAAACTATGAATGTTCTAATTTAAATTAAAATAATATATAGATGTGAAATATGATGAAATGTGATAATAAATTTTTTGTATATTAAACTATTGAGTTATGTGATGTGAAATTTGGTGATATATGATATGAAAATGTTATATGTGTAAATTGTGGTGAAGTTTAATGTGAGATTGATTTTATGATGACGGTGAAAATTATATTTGTGGATTGTGACTGATTACACGAAAATTGTGGGAACTATTTGGTAGCAGTGTCAATGAGTTTGTGATAAAAATGGTGTTAATGAGTTTGTGATGACAATTGTGCCAATGAGATTAAGATGATAACAGTGCTAATGAGATTAGATGATTATGTACTTGAGATGGCGGTATACTTACGAGAGATGGATTGTGAACTGAACTATGTGCCTGTGAAATTATTTTGTATGGTTTGTTATGTATAAATGATGATGTGTTGTTTGTGTGTGAGTCAGATAATTACTATATGATATTATTTGATATAACTTTAGTATACATATGAAATTTTAGATGTATTTGAAAGGTTTAAAGTGTGTTGAATTGATCATGACACACACTTCAAAATAATCTTTTCAATCTTCCCTATACAAAAATGCAAAAATATTTCTTTGTTGTAATTTGAATTCTTGTAGAACAATTAAAAATTGGAGTCATATACCTCTGTATCTTTATTCTTCCTATAATAAAATTTGTTTATTATATACTTATCAAAATGATCGATGGAAAACTCTAGTCATAATACAGCCAAATAGAGATATACTACCATGAAAGTAGGGTTGTGTTCTTATGTAGTGTCCTAAAGAGAGGACAGTGGAGATTATCATATTGCCCATCACACAAATCAAGTTCACCAACAAATTCTACAAATTTTCTTCTTTAATTACCAGCATTAACGCCCACAATTACTCCAACTTCCTAATAGATAGAAGAAAAATTTAATATGAAACTATAGCACAAAAATTGTAGAATTATGAGAATACATACAAAGAGATCCAAAATGAAAACATGTAGATGAACAAGCAACTACGAAAACTGAATTATATCATAATTCATGATCAGAAGTTACGCAAACTACTAAATTGGATCACCCTATCAGTAGTAGAAACTAGTAATATGTGCATCATAAAATATACCAAACTAGGAACTCTGAGAACAATAATTAAAATCTTATGATGCAACGAATAGGGGTTGTAGTAAATAAAAATATTTCAATGAGTAGAATCATTCTCAAACTAAACCTTTAGTTTGATCCAACTACATTGTTTCCCAGCAATGCATGGACAAAGCTGCATTTGAAAAATTGTCTTCCTCACCATGAGTTGCCATGTATCAGAGTTCCAAACGTGATGCATGGTTACTGTATCACATGCATGAAAATATAATGGGAAGAAGAAAAGCAGAAGAAGGAGTAAATGAGAGAAAATGATAAATACATTTTATGTTTACGTAAAAGCACAAGAATGAAATATATATAGGTAGAAAAATAACAGAAACAACAAGAACGATAAATGTACAGTAACTGAGGAGCTTAAAAACAGGGGGTAAGCAAATGAGAGAGAGTGAATGACAAAGAGAGGATTCTATCATCCCCTCACAAGCTGGGATTAGATGTTGAGCATTCCCAGCTTGAAAATAAGATTCTGAGAGGTAGAGGGAAGGAGAGGCTTCGTTAAAACATTAGCGTCTTGAGAGGAAAAGGAGACAGGAAGAAGCTTGACAGTGCCATCGTTTACTTTGTTACAAACTATGTGCCAATCAATCTCGATGTGTTTAGTTCTTTCATGAAAACCTTATTAAAAGTTATGTAAATGGCGAACTGCTTGTCACAAAATATTTTTGCAGGTTGTATGTAAGGAATGTGAAGGTCGTTGAGTATATAGTTTATCCATTGAACTTCACATGTTGTAGCAGCAAGAGCACGATACTCAGCTTCTGAGGAGCTGCGAGATATTGTGTTTTGTTTCTTTGATTTCCATGAAATTGGAGAGTCATCATGGAAAATACAGTAGTTAGTGATAGACTTTCATGTTGAGGGGCAAGTGGCCTAGTCAAAATCACTATATCCTTTAAGTTGGAGAATGCTATTACGATTGAGAAAGATGCCATGACTAGGGACTATTTGAGATGACGCAAGATGTAGAAAGCGTCTTGATGATGCAGATCAGTGGGTGAAGCAATGAATTGGATGAGATGGTTGACAACATAGGTGATATTTCGCCGAGTGTTGGTCAAGTAGATGAGGCGGCCTATGAGCCTTTTGTAGGATGAGGTATCTTCAGGATTAAGAGTGGTGCCAGTTTGATTATTGGTATGAGAAGAATAAGCCATCGAGGTAGACGCAGGGGAGCAATTGAGCATGCTTGTGTCATGTAGAAGATTAAGAATGTATGTCTTTAATAGATGTGAATCCTAGTTTTATTTCTAGCTATCTTTAGGCCAAGAAAGAAAGTGAGATCTCCAAGATTTTTTATCCTAAATTGCTGATCAAGTTGTTTAGTAATGTTGGAAATTTCCTTAGTGTTGTTGCTAGTGATAATCGTCAACATAGACCAAAATGGCAGTAGAAAAATTATTAGAAAACTTAATGTACTTACAAGGCCGAGTACCTTCTCTGCTACACCTCGGTCAACACCTCCATTGCTGGCCGTCTACTCCTTGGTCAGCACCTTCTATAGAAAACTAATTCCCTTAACACCGGAAGGGAGGGGAACCTGCGCTTACACTCCGACGCTCAAATCAGTATATCAGTGCATGCAGGGTTTGAATGCAAAATGAGAGTGAGTTCATACCTGTTGGGTATGTCTATTTATAATACAATTGTACCTTATTATCTTTATGAACTTTTATTTGTTAGATTTCTCTGTATCTTCTATTTATTTCTATGTCTGTTACGAATCTTCCTAATTACTTTAGTGTAGTTACAAATCTCTTCATAATGATGGGAAAACACCCTACCATTGGGCCTCGAGAATTCTAAGCCAATTTCCTTTCATACTCACCGAGTAAACAAGCTCCCCAAGTCGTGAAGCAGATAAGCTGAGACGAGTTTATCTGTTTGGATTTCTCATAGCTACCATATTCGAATTTCAAAAGGTGGTTACTTGTTGAGTTGGCAAGGATAATCGGAAATGTTTCCATTTCACGGTTTTTATTTCTTTAGGGGCTCGAGGGTCATAATGAGTTTTATTTGAATAATTTGTTGTGCGTGGGGAAGTTGCAGTGCCACCAAAGGTGCTTATAAAATAATTCCTTACTCAACATTTATCTTTTCACCACCCTATCTTGCGTTATTCTTATGAGTCTTTTTCTTCATCCTCTTGCTTCCATTTTCTCGGTATGGCTTCTCCTTCTGTTTTTGAAATAACTGGTAGCGACTCTAGCACCTGGCGACCTCCTAGTCCTCCTGGTCCTAAAACCCCTCTTCTAGTTCAAAATCTTTTTCCAACGAAAGGTCAATCCAGCCCCCTCAGAATATGGAGGGTTCCGCGTCCAATATTCATAGAATAGGTGATAAAGATGGGGGAAATATGGAAATTCCCCCTCGCTCGACTTACGAGTGGGTGAACCCGTCTATTTTGCAATATGTTTCTTGTTTTAATAGGTCTGGGGATTTGAAGGACTTCTTATCCCAAGTTCCTCCTATCTCTGGTGATGCAGAAATAGGAATAGTGGCGGCTTGTAAGTTTACCCGTATAGACCGCATTTGTTATGGTGTTAAAGGTTCTAAAAAGGCCTTCTTTTATATGTATGCTTGTCTTTTTGCTGATTTACATGTGGAGCTTCCCTTTGACGAGTTCACAATAAGTGTTCTCGGCGTCTGTCCGACCCCTCTTGTTTTTCTTCATTTTTACTTTACTTGTGGGGGAGACCTGGCTTACTGGGTTTCCCTTGTCAATCAGTCATCCGGGGCTCTATTCCATCCCTACACAACTAGTTAAAAAAACTTTAAAACTGGATTTTTTAAAGTCGTAATCAATGAAGTCGGGAAGGATTTTTTCTTCTCTGGTGGAGAACCACGATTTCCCCTATTTTGGACTCGGGTCATACGCAAATATAATTGTTGGCCTAAAAGTGAAATGTCTGCTTATGACATGAAAGTCTTAGATATTCTCGAGAGATTTCCCAAGCGGATGCCGACTAGGCCCTTTATTTGTGACCCGGTCAACCTATCCCGACCGACTGATGTGGTTGGTATGTTTGTTCCTTCTGATAGTTGCTTTTTAAAGTTTTTTTAACTGTGCTGAAATTGTGTCACTTTTGTAGGTGATATTTAATCTTTACTAAATATGCCGAAAAATAATTTTAAGCGCTTCCAAGATGAGCTTGCTGCCGCCACCAAGAATCTTCAGCCGGCACCAGAACACATTGCCGAAGATGTACCCCTTCCTACTCAACAAAAGAAGAAGCAAAAAATTGTCTCCAAGAGGAATCCGACTGGCCCTCGTCGCTTAGAACTGGGATAGTCTTCACTTTTTAAGGCAGAATTTCTTTCTACCGAGATGGTTATGTGAGACCGTTTAAACTTTAGATTGACGCCCAAGGAGGTAGAAACATTAAAAAAGACTGATGATGCTGACCTGGAGCTGTCTTTGCTTGAACTTCAAGCCCGAGTTGCTCTAGTAGCCCAAATATTGGTTGGGCGACCTTCCAATGTTGCTGAATTGAAGAAGCTTCGAGACCAACTAACTCAATCTAAAGCATCTCTCTCTGAAGCCTTAGCAAGCAATATAGTTTTCAATGCTAGGGCTGAAGAGTATGAAGGGCTTCGACACCAAATGGCTGCTGATAACGAAGCACTCTCCTCCAAACAAGTTGAACTGGAAAAACATGTTGCTGATTTGGAGCTGTAGCTTAAATCAACTCATGAAAATTATCAAAAAGAAATGTTAAAGCTGAAAGGGTTGATTGTAGAAGAGCACAAGGGTGGCTTTAAGAAGGTAGTCTGCCTGGCCGTCTTCCTTGCAGATAAGGGAACTACCCCTTCGGCAAATTTATTTGATGTAAATGCAAATATCTGAACTTTCCTTGATGACATCCCTGAGGACTTGTCAGAGGCTTAGTCCTCCCTTTTGTAATTTTGAATTTTTAATGAAACCCAAACTTTGATTTATTATGTCTAATTTGTATTATATTGTACTTGCTTAACATTTTAATATCAAGATATGCGTAAGGTTAAAATTTTACTTGAATGAAGATACGCTAACTTGTAATTAAAATTTTGGACTTGGCTGGTTTTTTCTTTTGCCTACCATGTCATTTTTTGAACGAGTGATTTCTTATGAGGATACTCCGGTCTTCTATTTGCAAATCATTGTTGGCCGAGTGATACTCGGAGGACGTTTTTCAGTCCATGATGTTTTTCAGTCATTCTTGGCCGAATGATACTCAGAGGACGTTTTTCAGTCTGTGATGTATTTTAGTCATCATATGGTGAATGGTGATATGCTTTATTATTTTCCCTACAACTTGGGATCAAGAATAACAAGAAAGTTACAAAAATATCTAATTATAATAAAATTTTAGAAGACTAGCATTCCATGGCCTAGGTAATTGTTTGCCATTTAAGTCTTCTAAATAATAAGCACCATTACTGACAACTCTATTTATTTTAAAAGGTCCCTCCCAGTTGGTTGCAAGTTTTCCCTCAATAGGATCCTTCCGTGAGAGACTTCTCACTCTTAGCACCAGATCTCCTTCCTTGAAATTTCTTGGTTTTACTTTTGTATTGAATTTTCTGGCTGTCTTAATTCGACAGGCTTCTTGTGTTATTATTGCCTTGTTCCTGAGTTCTTCTAACATATCTACCTCCACCCGCATTACATTTTCATTCTCCGCCATGTCTAAAAAATCCTTCGTGGACTGATTTCGCCTACTTCAACCGAGATCTTTACATCAACACCATATGTCAGCGAGTACGGTGTTTTTGATGTGGAAGTTTGTGGAATGCATCTGTATGCCCATAATACTTCCAATAACTCCTCAGCCCACCTTCCTTTAGCTGCTCCTAAGCGCTTTTTGAGTTCCACCAAGATAACTTTATTTGCTGCCTCCGCTTGACTATTGGTTTGAGTGTGCTCAACAAAACTAATAGCATGTTTAATACCCAAATTCTGGTAAAAAACAACCAAATTCTTATCAATGAACTGCCGACCGTGATCCGTAACAACAGTATGGGGTATTCCAAACCTACAAATGATATTTTTCCATACAAACTTCTAAACTTGCTGGGATGTTATTGTGGCCAATGGTTCTGCCTCAATCCACTTTGTGAAATAATCTACCGCTACCAACAAGAATTTACACTGTCCTTTAGTAGGTGATACCACGTGATGAAGCTTTTCTGGTACTGCATGTATCAAATTTCCATGAAACTGACACTCCTTACACTTCTTAATATATTTTGCACAATCATCTCCAATAGTCGGCCAATAAAAACTTGCTCTCAAAACCTTGGCGGCCATTGTTCTGCCCCCGGCATGACATCCACATATCCCTTTATGCAACTCATCAAGAACATATTGGACTTGTTCATTGTCAATGCACTTTAATAGAGGATTAGAAAAACCTTGTTTGAAAACTCACCATTTATTATGGTAAAACGAGCTACCCTTTTCCTGAATTGAGCGGCTTCATTTGCATCGGTCGGCTGATGGCCTTCCATTAAGTAGGCCAAATACAGAGCCATCCATGTTGGTTTGGCCTCTACCTGCAGACATTCTTCAAAACCAACTGAAGGTCGTGATACAGTCGTATCACTGTCTTCTGATGTCCTGTTCCCTTATCACTAGCAAGTTTTGGTAACATATCAGCACATGTATTTCCCGTTCTTGGAATATGCAAGATTTGAAGATCTTGAAATTCCGCCATTTTCCCTATAACAAAATGATAGTACTTGAGAAGAAGAGGTTTCTTGACCTGGAATTCCCTAGTAAGCTGGCCGACCACTAGTTGTGAATCTGTGTGACATACCAACCTTAATATTCCCATTTCTTTCGCCAATGTCAATCCTGCCACCAAAGCCTCATACTCAACTTGGTTATTTGACGCTTTGAACTACAATACCAAAGCATGCTCAATAATGATTCCTCCCGGCCCCTTAAGTACTATGCCAGCCACATTGCCTTTCTTACTTGATGATCCATCAACATATAATCTCCATGTCGGCGATTGCTCCTGAGCTGCTGGTAAATCTCTGGCAAAATCGGCTAGACATTGTGCTTTCATAGGACCCCTTTTCTCATAGGAAATGTCATATTCCGACAATTCGATTGTCCAAGCCACCATTCTCCCAGATAGCTTTGGCTTTCGGAGTATTTTCGCAATAGGATAGTTAGTTCTGACTATGATAGGGAAACTTTGAAAATATTGCCTCAACCTCCTCGTAGTGAACACCAAAGCCAAAGCCACCTTCTCAATTAATTGATACTGCGTCTCAGCATCTTACAATACGCAGCTGGCATAATATACAAGCCTCATATCCCCTTTTTGTTCCTAAGATAAAACAGAGCTAATAGTATTATCTGAAACTAATAAATAAATTATGAGTGGCATACCCGCTTTCGGTTTCTGAAGAATGGGAGGAGATATAAAAAAATCTTTTATTTCTAAAAGATTCTTCTCACATGCCTCATCCCATCTGAAGGCAGAAGCCTTGCACAATAGCTTAAGGATTGACTTGACCCTTTTTGCTAACACTGGGGTGAAACGAGATAATGATGTTAGCCGACATATTAGTCGTTGAACTTCCTTCAAGTTAGAAGGACTCCTCATATTAATTATAGCCTGACATTTGTCTGTATTAACTTCAATACCCTTGTTGGTGAGCATAAAACCAAGCAACTTTCCTCTCTGCACCCTAAAAACGCACTTTTCGGGATTCAATCTCATTTATACTTCTGCAGTACTGAGAATATCTCCTCCAAATCATGTAAGTGTTCGGCATCGGAACCTGAATTTACTACCATATCATCTACATATACCTCAATATTTCTCCCAATCTGCCGTACAAACATTTTATCCATTAACCTCTGATAAGTTGCTCCTGCATTCTTCAGTTCGAAAGGCATGACTTAATAAAAATAATTTGCATCTTCTGTAATGAATGTCGTTTTAGGCCCATCATCTGGATGCATAAGAATCTGATTGTACCTAGAATATGCATCTAAAAAACTCATAATTTGGTGTCCTACAACACCATCTACTAATCGATCTATACTTGGTAAGGGATATGTATCTTTTAGACAAGCTTTATTCAGATCCATGTAATCGATACACATGCGCCACTTGTTATTAGCCTTCTTAACCATGACTACATTGGCCAGCCATGTTGTATATCGGGCTTCCCAGATAAATCCTGCTTGCAACAATTTTTGTACCCCTTCTTTACTGCCAACCTCCGTTCTTCACCCATCTTCCTCTTCTTTTGTGCTATCGGTCTAGACTCCTTATGAATTGATAACTTGTGTGTTATCACTTCTTTGCTGATCCCTGGCATATCGACAATAGACCATGCAAAAGAGTGTACATGCTTTCTAAGTAACATGGTTAACTCTAATGCGTCTTTGTCTGAGATGAGAGAACTAATATATGTTCTCTGATGCTCATTTCTGATAATGATCGGCAAGGTTTCTTCTTTAGGTTGCACTCGTATCTCATCATTGGTTCTCAGATCTAAATTGGCCATTGCTACTATCTCCTTTTTGTGCCCGGATCTATCCTCCTCCTCTTTCTTTTGCCTCTTCCCCCTGATTTCAACGTTGCATTGTAACATTCCCTTATTGCTTTTTTATCACCATGAATAGTGATCACCGTACCATCTAAAGCTGGAAATTTCATAGCTAAATGAGGCGTTGAGACTATTGCCCCGATTTTATTAAGAGATGGTCTTCCTAAAATCATATTATAGGATGCATCAGCATCGATAATAAGATATCTCACCTTAACTAACCCATATCCGGCACCTTCCCCTCCGAACTTGGTATATAAATCTATATATCCTTTAACATCTACTCTTTCTCCTACGAAACCGATTATCTGTGGCAGTGTTATCAATATCAGATAATGGAAAATATCGGAAGGTTAAATATTCTTTATAAAAATATATCGGATATTATAACGGGTTATGGTGGAAGCATCGCGGATAAATAAATATATATAAAAAATACAATAAATACATATAAATAAAAGAAAATACACAAAGGTATCTGGAATTCAATATCTTCAAGTTCTAAGACATAAATAACAACAAAACATAAAAATAAATGCTCTTAAATTTTTAATTATTAGATTCTTCCTCAATCTCTACATAATTATCATCTATGTTGTTATCTAATGGGGCATATCCCTCTTCCTCTTTCCCTTCAGAGAAAGATTTGTTGAAGTTAAATAATTCCTCAATGTCTTCAGACTCAGAACTAGAGCTATCAAAGTCCAATTCATCCTCAACTTGAATTTTTTGTTTATCCCTCTTTTCTGTTGGGGTTAAAGTTGAATTTGCTCCTTTCTTCTTTGAAACTTGAGAAGATCCAATTACAATCCCACCTGATGGTTGCTTTCTTTTTTTGCTAGTATTTTTCTTTGTACAAATTATTGGCAATCCAACCCCTGAAGCTTCATAAACAGTTGCCCAATTAAGAGTGGGATCATCATAAAAAACCAAATCATTCCCCCACTTTTTCATTATCATCATCATCTGCTTGACCCACTAACCACTCATTGCATTCATCGATGTCATTGAGTACAATAGTATCAATTTTATCTCTAATGTTGTATCTCTGAGCAAGTTGTTGGTTATACTTGATGTAAACCAAATCATGCAATTTCTTATGGTCAAACCTATTTCTCTTTTTTGAATGAATCTGCAATATGGTAAGCAAAATGATAATTAGTTTCTTCATACTTCGTAGAAATCCTTCTAATGAAGTGATGTGAACAATAACTATTACTTGTTCAAACATACTCCAATTGCATTCACATCCTGATGAGCTACATTTCAAGCTTTAAATCTTGATTGCTAGATTTTACAAGTTTGGGGCTGTGTGGCCATAATTCTTCCACCATTGAGCTATAAAAACAAACAGATAACTTAAAAGTTAAAGCAATTAAAAACACTTGGAACAACTTGTATGAAAGTGTTTAAATATCTCACTAGTAGCTGTGGTCTTTCTTGATTCCATAGCAAAATCATCACCAAACAAGCCACTTCCACTTTTATAAAAAGGCAACTTAGTTAAAATTTTTTGTTACACATCTTTACTTGACACTAACCTCTTGATGCAAGCATATAATCCATTAGTCACCTCCAAATCATATTCTATTTTTGGGTTAGAATAATAGAACTCTGAGTTCAAAAAGTGGCCAGCTGCATGTAATGGACGATGAAGTTGGCAAGTCCATCTATTATCAATGATTGTAAATACATCCTTGTATTTACTTTCATTATTATTGAAAGACTTCATTATGGTTTCTTTGACTTCTTCCATTACTTCATAAATATAGCCCATGGCTGTTTTTCTTTCTCCATCTACCAGACGAAGCACACAGACAAGAGGAGTCATGACTTTAAGTGTAAACACAATATGATTCCAAAATGAAGGCATAAGGACAACTTTTGAAGCTTCCCTTCCCTTAGTATCCTTAGACAACTTGTTTTTGCTCCATTCATCAGAGGTAAACATCTTTCTTAAACTTCCTTCACTTGATGAAGTCTTTCTAGTGATAAGTAAGATGTAGCAAATCTTGTGATTGCATGTCTTACCAATTCCCTTTTGTTTGTGAAATGTCTCATCAAACTTAAGATACTAGAATGATTATAAATAAAGCCAACAAGACTAATTCCTCTTTGAATTGTCTTCTTTATTAAAGGAAGCTTTCCAATATCTTCCAACATCAAGTCTATACAATGGACAGCACAAGGAGTCCAATACAGATTGAGCCTTTTCTATTCCAACATCTTACCAACTAAGACATAATTATTTCCATTATCTGTGATCACTTGAACAACATTCTCTTTTCCAATTTCTTCAACAAGAATATCAAGCATTTCAAATAATTTTTTTCCCGTCTTCACAAATTTAGAACCGTCAATAGACTTCACAAACATTGTCCCTATAGGAGAGTTGACCAAAAAATGAATCAAGGTTCATTGCTTACGATCAGTCCATGCATCTGACATAATAAAGCAACCATGTTTGGCCCATTGCAATTTATGATCTTTCAACAATTCTTCAGTGTAGTCCATCTCTTTATTAAGGAGTGAAACTCTAATTTCATGATAGCTAGGAGCTGGTAAATTTGGACCATAAGTTCCAATATCATTAATCATATCTTGAAAGCTCTTTAATTTAATAAGATTGAATGACAAACCTGCTTGGTACAAAAAACGAGCAATGTATTGATGAACCGATGCCTTCAAGTTTTTGTCACATGCCTCTTTTATACTAACTTGTCTCAATTTTCCCTTTTTTCTCTTCTTTAACACAAGAGCAGGATTCCTACAAAACATATGCATCAGTCCTTTTTTACTAGGATTCTTTATACCTTTAACATTACTAGTTGTTGAAAATTCAACTTCATCTTCACTCTCATTATCACCACATTATCTACCGAGTTTATTGAGGTAGCTGCCTTGTCTTTAAATAATTTCCAAAGCTCTTTTCTTACATCTTTTGGAGCTTTGAGGCAAGGTGCAACATTGCCTTTCTTTGCCATTAAATGTTTTTTAGCTCTAGTAACTCCTCCTTTCATGATTTTACCACAATAATTACAAACTGTGATGTTTAAGTTGGATTCATCTAATGGATGACAATATTTCCAACCCGGATCATTCCTAGTAGAAGTTCTTGAACTGCCTTCAGTTGTCATTGAAATTTCTATTTGACTGGACCAGAAAAAATGGCGGTGAACAGTAAAAACAGTAGTGTCAGCGATAGCAGTGGCGACGGAACAGAAAAAATAGCAGCATTGGCGGTGATAGTGGTGGTGAAACAGTAAAAGCAATAGTAGAAACAACATCGACAGTAACAAAAAAAGAGGCGGCGACGACAGCGGAAGCGGTGGCGATAGTGGTGGTGTAGGCAGCAGCAAGTTGTGAATGCAGCATCAAGTTGTGATGATAGGGTAAGGAAAGAGTGGATAGGTTTTATTTATGTTATAGTTAGGTTAATGGGCTGAAGGGTTAGGTTAATGGGCTGAAAAAAAAACGAAAGTCTGACCAAAAAATTTAATAGATTGACAAAAAGATAAAGAGATCCAGTTTTAACCTAATTTTATTATCTTCTTCCTATCTCTTCCTAGAAGAGCTGTCGCCACCACCGCCAATGCCTTCCCTCTTTCTCTCGCCACCGTCACTACTCCCCTTTTCTCCTGCCCGTCGCCGCCGTTAGCACTCTCGCCACCGCTTCTGCTGCCATCGCCGCCGCCGTTCCACTCTTTCTTTTTCCTTTGGATGGTGCGATTTGCGCCTCCAACGCCATGGGACGCAATACCGCAACATGAAAAGCGGCCGCCATGCACCGCCATACAAAACCGATCCGCCACCGCTTTCTCATGGCGACCGTCGAAAAATCTGTCACTGTCTTCTGCCTTGGCGGTGCCATGGCGGATATTTAATAACACTGTTACCTGGTCACTAAAAGGATATAAAGCTTCCTCCGACAACTCCATCTTTTGAAAAGTTTTCCAATAGACTATGTCAATCGAATTCCCCTGATCCACCAAAGTCTTTCGAACAGCAAAATTTGCTAACTCTATTGTAATAACCATAGGATCGTCCTGTTGAGGATCAATCCCTTTAAAATCATCATCAGTAAACGTAATAGAAGGCATACGCAGCTGGATAGGTGCAGTCATGTTGACTAATTGAATGTTTCTCGGGTGACGTTTTTCAATCACATTAAACACTCCTCCTCTTGCGAAACCACCTGATATAATGTATATGACTCCTCGCAATGCCTTCGGTCTCCTATCCTCCATTCGTTCTCTACTTCTTTCTCTCTGCTGAGAAGGGCTCCCGTGCTGGTTCTGCTGTTGAACTCGGTCAGGACTTCTATGCCTACTTTGCTCTCTTCTCACCAGATTGCCCAAGTGATCCCGTGTGGATAAGCTGTTCAATTTTATTCTTCAAAGTCCTGCAATCTTCTGTGGTATGACCATAATTTGCATGGTATCGACTATGCCTGCTACGGTCTACATTAGGGAGTGTTGATGCTTGTACAGTTCGAATCAGATCTGCATTGAGGGATTCCTCCAATGCTCTCCCCTGATTTACAACCAATGGAGTATAATGAACATACCTTAGAGTTCTTTCTCTATATTTTTCCCTGGCCTGTGGTTTTCCTCCTTTTTCCTTATCAAACGCCTTCTTTTTTTGTTCTCTTTTCTGACTATAATACCTTCTCATTTCCTCCATCTACATGAATCTAGTTGCTTTATCCCTCATTTCTTCAAAACTAGCAGTCGGATTTTTAGATAAGTCATCTACAAAAGGTCCAGGCTGTAACAACCTCAAAAGATTATGTCGGGCCACCTCTGGGTGTAACTTCGAAATCTTTAGACAGACCTGAGAGTATTTGTCCATAAAAGTTTGAAGGGATTCTCCTTCTTCTTGTTTTATGTCTACCAAGGCTATCTCAGTCAATGGATGTGGAACACTTGCAGCAAATTGTGTGTTAAACAATTTACAAAAAGTATCAAACGAGTCCACCGTACCAGGAGACAGGGACGAGAACCATTTAAGTGCAGCCCCTTTCAAAGTGGTAGGGAAAACTCGACACAGGATTGTGTCATCCGCCGAAAATACATACATGTGTGTAAGAAATGGTTGAACATGGCTTTCAGGGCAAGATGTACCATCATAAGTTTCCATATTTATTCCTTTCCATTTGGCTGGGAAGGGTGCCTCCATAATCTTCTCAGTAAATGGATGCTTTCTCATTCTAAGTGCCTGTGTTTAATACGTAGTCATGGTGGTCGGCTGTGACATCACCTTGTTGCTTTCCGTCCGGGGGAGTTCTCTCTGAGACGTACCTACCTTGGGTATAGGTGAGGGAGGATTTACTGTGTTTTGATTATTTTCCGGCATTCCCTTAGCCCAAGAAATAGCAGGCCGAGGTTCGTTCACTTGCTGCTGAAGGAGGGCGTTTTATTATTCCAATCGTTGTATGGCCTCTACATTCCTCTTTTACTCCTGCCTTATCTCCTCCAACTCCTTCATGAGAACCTCCCATCTTTGTTCCTCCGGAATGGAAGCATTGGGATTTCTCCTTGACTCTTCCTGACTTATGTTCCTAGTGATCGTCATAGTTTCGAATGCACTCGGCCCCACGGTGGGCGCCAAAATGTACTTATAAGGCCGAGTACATTCTTTGTCGCTCTAGTTGAACACCTTCTCTGCTCCTGTTGACCAGCTACACCTCAGTCAACACCTCCTCTACTGGCCGTCTACTCCTAAGTCAACACCTTCTTTAGAAAGTGAATTCCCTTAACACCGGAAGGGAAGGGAACCTGCGTTTACACTCCGACGCTCAAGTTAGTATACTTAACAAAAAGGGAATGATCAGCTGCAAAAATTGAATAGCCATGTAAAATTAAGAATGAAGACAATTTGGCATACCATTGTTGGTTGGACTATTTGAGGCCATAGAGAGATCTGTGGAAATGACAGACTTGGTTAGGCTTGATGGAAAGTTCAGGAGGAAGATGCATGAAAACTTCTTCATTGAGGTCAATGCCAAAACATATTGTTGACATCCAATTATTTGATGTCCCAGTTTTTTATTGAAGCAATGGCCAAGAGAATTCATAGTGTAGTAAGTTTGGCAACTGGGGATAAAGTATCAAGGAAATCTACACCCTCAAGTTGAGTGTAGCCTTTTGCTACGAGTCTAGCTTTATATCTTTGTATATTACCATCTGAATTGTGCTTGACTTTATATACCCAACGACATCCAATTGGTGTTCTAGAGGATGGAAGGTCAACAATTGTCCAGGTGTTATTGGACTCGAGTGTAATAATCTCTTCCTGCATGGCTTGCTGCCAGCATTGATGTTTGATGGCTTCAGTATATGTTTTTGATTCAATAGAGGAAGAAGTGGATAGGATGATGTGTTTGAAAGAGGGAGATAATGATTTGTATGATAAAAAATATTGAATAGGATGTTTAACAGTGGAGGCAGAAAAACCAGTGCTAGTTTGAAAATCAGAGAGATAATTGGGAGTGCGACGAATTCTACTAGATCTTCTAGATTGAACTTCAAAAGTAGTATTTGGTTGAGAGATTTGATTATTGTTGGTTAAATTATTAGAATTGCTTATATTAGTATCATACAACTTAGAAGAATTATCAATAACAAACATAGGAAAAATATCAGTTTCATCATTATGATTCTATTTATAAGGAAAAAGTGTTCATGAAAAATTATGTTTCTAGAAACCTCAAGTTTATGTGAGTGGAGGTTAAGATATAGATATCCTTTTGTGTTAGGCTTGAAACCAAGAAAAATTTCAAAGTGTGCACGAGGGTCAAGCTTTTTTCCATGATCAGTTAAAGAGCTACCAAATCATAGACAATAAAAAACTCTTTGATTTGAAATATCACAGCGTGTTTTAAAAAGCTTTTCGTAAGGGCAAATATTATCAAGAATTGAGGTTGGAATGTAGTTAATGAGATATGTAGCATGAGTAACAAGAAAGCACCGAAAGGTCATAGGTAAATTTGAATGAAAAAGCAATGCTCTTGTGACATTTAATACGTTCTACTATACTATTTTGTTAAGGTGTTTCTATACATGTTGTTTGATGGATTATACTTTTAGAATGAAAGAAATTAAGCATGGAAAACTCAAGGCCTTTGTCAATTCTGATATTTTTAATGGTGTTTTTAAAATGGTTCTCAACATATGCAGTAAAGGAAACAATATGATCACGTGTTTCAGATTTATTATGTATCAGAAATATCCATGTAAAATGTGTAAAGTTATCAACAATTGTTAGAAAATATCTATATTCACACATAGAAGAGTGCGAGTAAGGTCTCCATATATCAACATGCAACAATTGAAAAGGTTCATTGTAAACAATGTTACTCAAAGGAAAAGCTAATCATTTTTGTTTTGCCTGATGACAGTTGTGACAAATGTAAGTTTTATTATAAGAAATATAAGGATAGCTATCTTTTAAAATGTGTAATCTTTGCATAGAGGGGTTTCCTAATTTGAAGTGCCATAAATCAAAGTTATGAGAAACAACATAGTTCATATAAACATGTTGAACAATATTGTTTTTCAGAATGTATAATCCAACATGAGAATCAACTATACCAATCTTCTTTTTGGTTTTCTGTTCCTATATTAAGCAATTAGTAGATGAAAATATAAGTTTATAATGTAAATCTTCTGTTAGTTTTGAAATTGAGATGAGATTGAATTTGAAATCTGGAATATACAAAAAACCAGTCAAATAAAGTTTGTTACTCAACTGCACAGTGCCAGAATGAGTAGTTAAAACATGTTGGCCATTTGGTAATTGGATAGAAATTGGTTGAATAAGATGATAATTTGAAAAATTAGTCAAGGAAGCACAAACATGATTAGTAGCACCAGAGTCAATGATCCAAGATGTTTGATGAGAAGCAATACTTGATGAAGAGGCATGTTGGACAGTTGTAGAACCGATTTGGTTAACCTGTGGTTGGATAGAATTGTTTTCATCAAAATTTTGTTGAAGAAGATTCATTAAGGTGTGGTATTGTTGGGATAAAATTCTGATATCAGTGTGATCAGAATTTTTTAGATTGAAACTGAGATCATCATTAACTTTGATGTTATTGATTTGAGAAGTTTTACTAGTATAAGTCTTGTAACCAAGGGGAAAACTGTGTTTCTTGAAACAGATTTCAATGGTAAGACCACTCTTACTACAATTAGTGCAAAGTCTTCTATTCTTGGTTTCTTAATTTGATGGGAAGCCATGCTTCCTATAGCAAACACTCTCAGAATGGTCGTTCTTTCCATAGTAAGTACAGGTATGAGTAGTAGCATTTCCATTTTGGACTGCATTCACGTTGACACTTTTAGAATTGGCAACAAAATTATTGATAGACAATTGCCTCTCTTGTTGAGCCACGAAGGAGAATATTTTGGTAATAGGAGGGATAGGTTCCATGAGTAAGACATGAGACTTGATGTTGTTGTATTGGTCGTTCAAGCCATGCAAGAATTGCATTTCTTGATCCTCTTATTTTCTCTGAATTATAGTAGCAGTCATAGAGCAAGAACACTTCACTTGGCAAGTGCAAACAAGATCCGACCTAAAATTATCCAACTCATCCCATATAATTATGAGTTTAGTGAAGTATTTAGTGATGTTAAAATCTCCTTGGTTTAAAGAGATGGCCTCCATTTGAAGATCTGAAACATGAAGCAGATCACCTTGAGAGAATCTTGCCTTTAAATATTTTCATATGTCAATGGCCATATCCATCCAGATAATGCTTTGTCGAATGGAGGGTGAAAAAGAATGAACGAGCCATGATACAATCATGTTGTTGCATCTGCTCCATGCTGGATACGTAGGATCAGTTTTGAGTGGTTGAAGATTGTTGACATTAATGAGTTCGATCTTGTTCTTTGCACTAAGGGCAGTTACTATAGAACGACTCCAAGAATGGTAATTCATTGAATCAAGAATCGATGAAACAAGGGCAGTTGCGGGATTTTCACTTGGATGCAAATAAAGGTAGTTGTTGTAAGATTATTCTTCCGCCATGATGAAAAGAAGGAGGATGAATCAGAGGTAGCGTAGCAAAGCTCTTCATTCGAAGAGCTCTAATACCATAACAGATAGGGGTGTTCGCGGTGCGGTTTGATTCGATTTTTCGCTAAAATATATCCGAACCAAATATAAAAATTATTTGCGGTTCAGTTTGAAATAAAAAAAAAAATCCAAACCAATATAAACCAATTTTAACGGTTTGATTTGGATCGGTTTTTGCGGTTTTTTATTTATTTTTAATTTTATTTTTTTATTAATAATTGACTATTTTTATCTTTTTAAATAATAAACTAATAAAAATATAACATTGACTAGATTTCATATGGTTATAGTATTAGTTTATAAATTATCTTAGTAGGAAATGGTGTGGTGAAGATGGATTTGAATAAGAGTTAATGATGAGATAATGAAATCAGAGTAAGGGAGTTTCAAGTAAGGAACCTTAAAATGTATCTATCAAAATAAAAGTTGTAACAGACAACAGTAGGTTTTCTTTACAAAATAAAATTAAAAATAAATATAATATTATTTAATAATTGTGGTTTGGTTCTGTTCGGATTGATTTTGAAATACTAAATTGCAAACCGAACCGAACCGCGCGGTTTTGAAAAGAATCCAAAGTGATCCAAAAACTTGCAGTTTTAATCGGTTTGCGGTTTTTTGGATCGGTTTTCAGTTTTTTTGGATCGGTTCGATTCTGAACACCCCTAATAACAGAGTTCCATACGTGATGCATGATTACTGTATCACATGCATGAAAACACAATGGGAAGAAGAAAAACAGAAAAAGGAGTAAATGAGAGAAAATGATGAATACATTTTATGTTTATGTAAAAATACATGGAAATATATACAGGTAAAAAAATGAAATAATAGAAATAATAAGAATCATAAATGTATAGTAATTGAAGAGTTAAAATAGGGGTAAGCAAAGGAGAGAGAGAATTTTGTCACCATGAAACCATCTGAATATAAATTAGAATAATTTTGTCTAATTAAAACAAAATCATATCAATAAAACTAAGATTTCAAAAAGAAACTTGTTCAAAGAGTCTTAATCATCTAATAAAGTAAGTTCCATAGATCATGCTAGAAATTTTATCAACACAGGAAAATGAATGACTTTGCTAGATCACATACCAAATGAAAATAATCATTAGACTTGGGAAATAGCAAGTTAATTGTTGTTGGTATGACTTTATGACATATTATACACAGAGAATTTCATAGGGGAAAAAATGACAAGCCTTGTAAATTGACTTCTTCCCTTGAGATAGATCAGTGATACACCAAGTTTAGTTAAGTTGTAATGCATTGATTTCTTATTTCATGACTTCTTACCATGCTGGTATATCCTTTTAGTTGAAATTTTTTGATTCAATGACTTCAGAAATTGTTAGAATAAATTTCAACTGTCTTTCTGATAGTTTCTTGTAACTTAAGAATATTGGATAACGTTCCTTTTCACAATGTATGTTGTTTTTGTTATTAATTGAATTTATGAGTTCATGATGGTAGTCTTTGAGGAAGATTGGAGCTTTTCTATTACTGGATGATCTCCTCAAATCGCTAAAAAAATGTTGCTGATGAAATTCTTCTAGCTTCATGTCATTTTCAATAGTGAATGGAAATATATGCTTATAAAAAATTACATTTTTGATATAAGAATTTCTATTACTCTTTGGTCCCAGTTTTGAACCAAAAAAAACACATTTATTTGGCCTAGGTTGTTTTCAATAGTAGAAATGAAACACAGTGAGCCACACATTTTTAAATCTACATATATAGAGCCTTGCACCCTACACTATTCGTCCCTATTCTTCGTTCACTGGTACTGTAACTGTCTGTTGCAGGTGATGGAGGAAAGAAGATATGCCAATAATAAATAAAGTTCCAAAAGAAATAGAAAGACTTAATTACTAAAACATTCAGAAAAATGTGTACAAATGAAAAGAATTGTAGGCCAAGTCCTAGTCCCGAAAAAACCAAAACGCAGTAGAAGGTAACATAAAAAAATTGCATTACTAATCAATTTGTAATCGAGAATGCTTCTTGATGTATGGTCATTCCAAACAAGAAGAAGAACTCTTACTCCCTCCTGTGACTTCCACCTAAGAAGATCACCCAGGCTGAAATTTTATGCTTGAGTTATGGCATCAAAGATGTCCAATTTATGTGAATATTTTTTTTATACACATGGTAAAAAGGGTAACATCAAATAATTTCATATTTTACAAGGGAAAAGAATTACGAAGTTGTGTGAGTGTAAAAGTTAATGAGTTGACAAAAATTAATTTTGTCCCATATTTTAAGTTTAACATGATAGAAAGGAAATTGCATTGCATGATATGCTTCAACTAACAACGTAGTTATGGCTTCAAAAGTTATTATAAAACTTTTGTTTGTGCTCATAATTTGTGCAATTATTTTAAATTTTTATTTTTTTTCCTTAAAATACACTGAAGTCGTGCTTGATAACATGATTTTAAATTTTAAAAAAAAAAAAGTTAAAGAAGTCGTGCTATCAAATACGACTTTACTTTTTTTTTTTTTTTTAAATTAAAGAAGTCGTACTTGATAGCACGACTTCACCTTTTTTTAAGAAAAAAATCGAAAAAATTGTACTTGATTTTTTTTATTTTTTGAGAAAGTGATAAAACACAAAATTTGAACGTTCTAAATTTAGTGTATGTAAGTAGTGTTAATGTGTCACATTCCTTATTAGAGTAAGTTTATTGTTTGAGTTTAGTGTTTATGATTTAATTACATAAAGAAGACATTCATGAATATTTAAAAAATTATACATAATACAAAATGTTTACAAGACATAGATAAGTATGAATAATAAAAATACAAAATGCTTAAACCAGTTTCTTTTTCACCATTATTTTTTAGAAAAGAAAAAAAGTGAAGTCGTGTTTGATAGCATGACTTCTTTAACATTTTTAAAAAATAAAAAATAAAAAAAATTTGAAGTCGTGTTATCAAGCACTACTTCAGTGCATTTTAAGGAAAAAAAAATAAAAAATTTAAAAGTCGTGCTATGAAGTACGATTTTTACATAATGAAGTCGTACTTTCAAAGTACGACTTGACCCCAAATGATAAATATTGGTCAACTTAATCCTTTTACATAATTTTCAGATAAAAATGCCCCTAATCCGTACAAAACCTCATTTCCAAAGTAAACACAGTTTTCATATAACATTTATTGTTTTTTTACCTACTTCAGTTTTCATATAAATGCTTTTAATTTTTTTTTATCAAATTTTGAGCTCCTTAGTTAAAAAAAAATAGATAAAATAAACTCGTCGAAGGAGTAAAAATTGATGATAAATAATATAATTAATTACATCATTCTACAATATTTTCCTTTTTTACCAAACAATTTATATTAATATCATATATTTTTTCATTCTTTCAACCAAAACATGCATTATAATTTTGTCTCCACACTCGTTATTCTAAATCAATAAGACCCACGCAATTTGATGAATCAACAACCATGGAACCAGATAGTTTAGGATCCCAAATCCTAGCAACTACCATGGAAGAGACTTAACCAAGATTTCATGTTCATTTAGTATCATAGTCTATGTTGATATGAAGCATGATGGTGGGAAAAAAATATAAAATTTATTTGTTTTATACTAAAACTGAAGTAGGTTTCAGTTGCTTAAATTTAAGATAAATTTACTTTTGGTTATTTTTTTAAAATTGATTCGTTTAGTCCCTATAATTTGAAAAAAAAAATCCCAATCATCTTTTATCTAAATGTTATCCAAACGAATACTTTAAAAGAAAAATAAACATATAATAAAATGTTTGATGATAAAAGTATAACCAAAATATATTTTAATTTAAAAGTAATATATATCTCTAAAGAATACCTTATTTCACATGCCACGTGTTAATGAAGTGAATTTTTTATACTAATATAATACTTGGTGCTTTGATGACTAGTGTTCTTAATTTGGCAGGGTTTTTTTTTCTATATTTATCACAAAAAGAAATTTTCTTTATTAAGCAAAACAATTATATATGATATTGTTTAACTATGAGAAATATTTGCAGAACAAGTGGTCTTTTATTCAATAAAGTTAAAGATGGTAACAAAGTTACAGAAATAGTATTATGCATCATAATTCATCAAATAAAGTTCCCCTGCTAGCTATGAGCTTAACATGTATTTTTCTGTTTCTCTCAAATACACCATTACGAAGACCTTTCCTATCATTGCCATGTGACTGCTATAGGACTTCTAACAGCATATTTACCTGATACCCAAGTAAGTGATCCAAATGATGAACTTCCAGTAACAGCTGTTTTCCCATTTGAAACAAAACTCACCTTATAACTCAATTTCTCACCAGTTTTTCTGAAACTAATATTCCTAGGTTCAACCGTGACAGATACTCCCTTTGGTTCTTCCACTTTCACTTCGTAAGAATTTCTGGGGTTCCCTACATTTGTAACTACCCTCTTGTATGTCACACTAGCATTTAGAGCACTAGTGTCAAATAGCACAGCAAATGAGGGGTAGTTCAAGTCACCAGCCTGAAGAGCTGATTTTTTGGCACATTTAAAATTACGTTTTGACAATAAAGCAATCTGGGAAGATGTGTATTTCAGGCTGCACAAGTAATTTAAGTAATCTTTGGTGGTGATGTCATAGACTAACCCTGGATCAGAAGCTCTTTCAGGGTTAACATGGCCTGAACCAAATGCAAAGGGGTCAGCAAATGCTGAATTGCTTGAACCATAGTCAGCAATTGCAGCACCTTTGTTGTTTAACGTGGAAGCAGTAGTCATCAGAGCAGATTTGATAGCTGCAGGTGACCAATCCTTATGCACAGATTTGATTAGTGCAGCTATGCCACTAACATGAGGACATGACATTGAGGTACCTGAGACTATGTTAAATAGTACCCTTCTTTTATCACTCTGGAGCAGGCTAGGGCTACTTGTGGGAGGCCAAGCAGCCAAGATGTTCACACCAGGTGCAGTAACATCTGGCTTGATCACATCTCCTCCCACTGCACTGGGTCCTCTAGAAGAAAATGCTGCCATAACTGGTGCAGGGTCTCCATATGTTGTCCCCAGGAAGGAAATTGAAGCTGTTGGTGCTTTTGCTGAGTGAATGTAACTTCTAATTGTTGTACTTGCTGAGGCCCCTAAAGATGTGCCTGGCAAAACATGAGGATCAGCAAAAAGTTCCTCTCCTTGGTTTTCTGAGTTGAGTAGTATCATTCCTGCTCCCCCTGCCATCTTAACTTCTTCTCCCTTTCCAGTTCTACTGTTTATTCCACGTTCGCAGGCAACTATTTTTCCTTTGACAAACTTTGGATCAAGTGAACCTGGGGTGCAATACTGTGCTGTCTTTAGTGCTTTGGAGGAATTTCCATATACAAGAGGCAATTGGTTTGTTTGCTTGCCCTTGTACAATGATGACCCTTTGAAAACCTTTCCATTTCCAAGCTTCACTTGAGTTGGAAAGCTCCTGTCAGTGTAGCTAGCAGCAACAGTCATGATCCATGGGGCAACATTTCCAACAGTGGAACTAGAAGGGCCTGAATTGCCTGCAGAGCAAGAAACAAAAACTCCTCTTTGTGTTGCTCCAAATGAGGCTATGGCAATGCTATCATTGTAATAAGGCCTGGCAATGCCGCCTAATGAGAGTGACAATACATCTACACCATCAGCAACAGCTTTATCAATAGCTGCTAATATGTCAGAGTTAACACAGCCTAAACGCCAGCATACTTTATAAGCAGCTATTCTTGAGGTATACCTCGTTCCAGTTGCTGAACCACCGGCCAAGCCGGCAAAGCTGGCATTACTTACCATGTTTCCAGCTGCAGTTGAGGCTGTGTGTGATCCATGTCCTTGAGCATCTCTAGGAGAACGATAGTCCAATGTTTCATTGATTCTTCCTGCAAATTTTTCATACCCATGTAGAAAGACTCTTGCACCAACAAGCTTCTTGTTACAACTTGAGGCAGAGAAGTTGGTGCCTGCTTCACAAGCTCCTTTCCAGCGAGAGGGTACTTTGGACAAACCTGTGTCTTGGAAACTGATGTGTTCAGGCCATATTCCTGTATCAAGGACTCCTATGATCACATCTGAGGCCAAGTTAGAAGCACTCCAAAGTCCTTTTCCCTCCTGTAGGCCTAGAAAATGGGGGCTGTATGTTGTGTGAAGGGGTAATAGTTCATCAGGTATGGCTGCTAGGAAGCCATCCACTTTGTTCAAGTACTCAAGCTGATTATTTGAAAGTTGAGCAGCAAAACCAAACAGGCTGGTTTCATAAACATAAAGGAGTTGAGGGGCTATCTCTTCTTCTTCAAATGAAGCTTCAGAGATGAAATCAATGACTGATTTGAACCAAGGTTTTGTTTTGTCTTGGGAATGGACTGAGGCTTTGATCTTGCTCTTGTCCATGTGTATTATATATGTCTGCTTCTCCATGACAGCTACTGAATTTGTCACCATAAAGGCCAGGAATAGTAGGAGTGGCCTGAAGATCATGTTGCCTACACAAAAGTGACAAATCATAAGAATAAACACTTTATATAATATTTGATCTAACAAAATAAAAATAGTATGCCATATTCAAACTTCTACGAACTCTTTTTTCCTGTTCACTTATTTTTTTCTTGGATCATTTTTACAGAGACATAATTGTTAACAATGCAGACTAACTCTAATATTTCTTTATAAAACATACTCTAGAAACATGTATAACTTAAAGGAAAAAATTCCCTGTTTGTGTAAATCATACTTTAGACCTATACTATGCAAATAATACTATGCAAGAAACATTGGAAGTAATGCTACTCAAGTAAATGACACATAGCTCATTAGTGTTTACTCAAAAAACTAGAGGCTATCAATAAACAGTGGCATAGAGAGCGGAGGTAGAGGTCCAAACCTATGCTGTATTTAGCACAAGAACACTAGAGAAGGATGCCAGTAGTTACTAACAAAGAATCTTTAATAAGCACAAGAAGAAGCCAAGCCTGAAAAAGTTAAAAGGCATTAAATTTTTTTGTGTTCATTGCATTGCAGTTCAGCAATGGCAATGAGTCTACCTTTTCTATTCTTATCTTCTACTTCACTACTGCACCATTTATGTTGGATGATAACAAGTTCTTATAGACTCATTGTGATGGGCAACAGGTCCAATCATGTGCCGTTGTATATTAAATGGTATAAAAAAATTTCTGCATTCTGTGCCAAGTTATATCATTGACCATGATAGTTGATTCCAATTTTAATGTTATCATTATTTGATCCTCTTACGAGAATCTTTTTAATTTCAAATTGACATTTATAATTACGACATCATTTCTTAATTATAGAATATTGAGGTATCTTAGACACAGTTTTAACAATGTTCATGTGCGCCAAAGGCTACTACACTTAAGTCAATTAATAAGCACTGTAATTGGAAATGAATCTACCGCACCATAGGTCTTGCCAAAAGAGGATGATGACACACACTCAACACCGGTTAATTAACTCATAATTCACTTTATGTTGACTAACCAGATACACCTCAGATTTTTCTCTGATCTTTTCTACTGATACAATTTGTGATTGATAGATATCTTGGGATTTAAAATCTATGCTTCTAAGTGTTTTCTGTATATTTACCTAGTTATTAATTATCTTTGTTTACTTCAGCACAAAACTCAGATGAAGTTGCTTATGTACATTTTTTATATACTGTTATTGGAATATACCTCGATAACCTATGATTATAACTTGAGTTAGGGAAGTGAAACTTAACTCTAACTCTGATGGAACTATATAGTATCAGAAATACTCAAATATGTATCTGAACTTTTTTACTTTAATCTTACATTTCATCATAATACACTTGCACACCTAAAGTCATACTAATACTAGTATGCTTCAAACTGATCCTTTATTCAGTGTATGAAGCTAAAAAGGGAGTCGATAATGGCATTATGACTTGCCCATTTAGTTCATTTTAGTGGAGCCATGGCAATCTTTTCAGAACCAGAAGGATAGTGGGTCTGAAATTTTATTAGGAGACTTCTAAGTTCTAAGTGGGTTGACAATACTTTTTATCAGCACGCTCACATGCTTCAACTGTTTACTATTATTATTAACAGTTCTAGCTTTCTAAATAAGGGATTAGTACGTGTCAGCTAAGCATGAACAGAAGACTCTGTTTGGGGACCACCACTTTAGTGCTAGCTATGCCTTGTAACGTGCTTATCACTCATTGGTTAAACATCTTACATTCATATATAAATACAAATAAAGAACTCATGTTCTATGAAAATTTCGTCAACTTAAGAGTAAGATTAATATTTGATAGAGTGAACTAAAAAACTCTTAACAAATAATTCGTATTAACGTCTTAATGAAGAAAACAATTACCTAAGAATCTCTCTTCTTTGATAGCAGCATTTAATGATGGGTTTAGAATATTGTGATCATGACATGGTGATATAGGGAGATCTCAAACTTTCCTTTGAGTCAAATTTAAGGCATTCCTCACTCATTCATTCATATGGAAAGTGCATCTCACATGATTAAAACAAAATGAGTAGTGTCAAACAATATTTTTTTTCTATACTTAAAGCCAACCTTTGGAATTGAGAAATTTTATAAACTGTTGTAAACTTTTTACATGTTTTGAATTTCTGCAAATAAAGAAAACATATATAAGCTATTTTTTACTTATAAAAAACCAGAAGAATTTAGAAGAGTGGAAGATACCATTACAGTGTAGAATTTTCTTGGAAATGCTCAGTACACATGCAGCTGGTGCAGATTGCTACAAAAATCTGTGAAATCAATCTACAGAAAAGTTGAAATTTTCAGAATGAGTTATAATCGTTTGGAAGATGATGTGATTTACTTATTGAAAGTCAAAGTTTCTTAAAATAATAATATAATGGTTCTTTCTTATCATACAAATGTTAAGATTTTTTTACTAAACAAATAGAAAAATAACAAAAGGAAGAACTATAATAGTAAAGTAATATTATAATTATTAAAAACTTGTGAAATAAATCATCAAAAGAAAACATAAAAATAACAAGTAAATTATTTGGTGCTGAAATACTAATTTAATTTACTATTTCTAAAATTTAGGAAATTATAAACGTTAATAATTTTCAATTATTTCATCTAATTCTTTAAATTTAACCACTTATGTTTATTTTGGTATCTAAATATATTATTAACTTGAAATTTAAGAAAATTATTTAAAAAATGTACTCAATTCTAAATTTTTTAAATAAATAGTTAAAGTACTAAAAAATGAAAATAAATAGTTAAATATGACTTTAATAATTAAAAATAGAAAATAATATAACTAAAATAGATTATAAAAATAAAAATTAATGAAAAGAATAAATGAAATAATATTATGAAATTAAAAACCATCCGAAAAAATACAATAATATATTTTAAAGTTTTCAATATTAAATAATTTTTTAATTAAAAATTCTTTATTTAAAAAAAAAAAACTTATTTTTTTACATATTAAATCTTGAAAAAGATAAGTTTGATGTGAAATAAATCTTTAAAATAATTAAGTGATTAATTTAGTCTTTTCCTAACTAAACTATTCGTATTCTGTTGTTTGTCTATTGTATTACTACTTCATAGTTTTTCCACTTTTTTAATTTTATTTTTAAACTCTTCATTTCTATTTTTCAGCACAAACTTGCTTATCTGTATTATTGTTCTAAAATTTTTATAATCACTTCTGTTGGTGTAATATAATTATTATATTTTTTATTTTCTTTTTTTGCGTTTCTGAATAATTGATTTTTTTTTTAAATTATTATCACGAAATAAGTTGTGAAAGAAATTTCTTTTCATGACTTCAAAGTTTATTTACTAATAAGTCTTTCATAGTTTAAGTTGCTAATGATTTGTGTCATTAATATTATTTTTAATATTTATACACATACAATATTTTATTTATATTTTTTCTTACAACTTTGAAGCATTCTATTTTTTTTTGTGAAACAAATATTCAGATTTTGTTTTATGAAAAAAAAATATTGTCTACAATATAAATTTGTAAATATTGTACAAAATTCATAATTATTTAATAGTAGATATTTATGATTATAAATACATAATTATATTTTCTTTTTTAAGTGAGTACATAATTATCTCATTGTATATCGAACTCAACTTCTTTTTTAAATGGCAAGCACATGTTTTATTCAAATTAGCAATAACTGGTTGTGTATCCGAAGTGAGCGGAGGAATAAATATAAATAAAATAAATAAATAAATAAATATATATATATATATATATATATATATATATATATAAAGATTTACTCATTAACACTATTGTCTCATGTTTGCAAATATTAAAGAGAAAAAATTGTTACATAATTACATAAAATTAAAGGAGTCACATAATCTGTGCAAATCAAATAAATAATATGAAAGATATGATAATTTACTTATTAATTTAAATGGAGATTATATTTGTAAATCAATTTATGTTTAAATTAATCATCGATTAACTTTATTTAGAAGTTCAAGTTGAAAAATATGTTCAATTCTTTCTATAATTGGTTTACCTTAACTTAGTTTACGTCAATTATATGAGAATTTTTGTGATATTACACAACAACTAAGTTACTTGTCTTCTTCATGTTTTATTATATTATATATTTATTATAATAAAATATTAACATTATATGTATTATTAGTTAGTTTTGAATATGGTTCTTTATACATACTATACATTCAATATAAATATTGATGCAAATATATGGTCCTTTAAAAAATATTAATATTTAGTGATAATTAATTTTAATTAATAAAAAAAGTCACAACATCTTTAATTAATTAAAATTATATAAAATTATATTACAAATATTAATTATAATTAATTATATGTAATATAATGAAATATATTTATAATTTTTTTTTTATATTTATATTATTAATTAAGATAAAATATTGATTAAGTTTCTTAATTTATTTAAAAAATTAAAAAAATATATATAATTTAATAATTTTGTTATAAAATTTATGGACAGATTTTATGTTATTAGGGTCATTAATTAAGATATGTTTGTATTGGTAAAACATGATATTATTCTTGTCTCAAGATTATGATAATGAATATATATTTTGAACTTTACAGTTTCTCAATATGTAATTTTTGAATTGAAAAGTAAAAATTATAAGATTTGAAAGGAGAGATTTCTTCTTTATTTTGGCTACATAGGTATTAACTATGTTATTACGAAACTGAAGTCATCGATTATTATTGAAATCGACACTCCAAATATAGTTGATCTTTATGAAAAATGGTAAAGATCAAATAATCTCTCTATAAGGTTTATAAAGACCAAGATTTCTATTAGAATATGGGGGTTTTGTTGACGAACATGATAATGTTAGAGATTTACTAAAGACTATTGATGAATAATTTACTACATTTGATAAATGTCTTGTTAACACTCTTATAATACAATTTTCATCCTTACATCTCATCGAGATTAAGAGAGTGCATGATCATATCATGCGCATAGGGTACATTGTGGTCTAACTACAAGTCTTGGACATTACCATGTATAATTCCTTTCTAATACATTATTTTTTGTGTACTTTGCCTTATCAGTATGCAGTATATGCTTCTTTTAAAATATCTTACAACACATATGAGAATAAGTAGTCTATTAATGAATTATTGATCATGTGTATCAATAAGAGAAAAGAATGTTAATGGAAGAAGGGAAAATGGTGAACTTTATTACTTCTCTTAAGAATAAGAAGATTTTTTTTTTTAGATCGGCAAAAACAAATATATTCATAAAATTGGTACCAGAAGTACTTAAAACAATTACAAGTACATAATTGTAAAAAGATGTGCTGAAAATTCAGTAATTACCAAGATAATTATCCCTCCCATTACTATTCAATGACTTAACATACCCAACACAAGATAAAGGATTTATACACCATTGAGCAAAAGTCCCAAAATTCTTGTTAACTCTATTGATGATCCACGACCAAGTTCTGACTTGAATTAAACCAAAAATCTCTTCAGCACTTACCTTTTCATTCCGAAATAACACCTCATTTCTATGTAGCCAAATAGACCATACCACTCCAACCCAGAGTATATTCCATACACTCTTAAGATCTTTATTTCCCGTCATCCAACAATGTTGAAGTAAATGTGTTTTTAGATTACTTGCCCTACATGTATTTATTCCAAACTACAAATAACATTTATTCCAAACAGCACTAGCTACCTTACATTCAAAGAATAAATGTTCAACGTTTTCACTTTGCAGTCCACATAAATCACAATTGAGATTTGCCAATTAGATTCTTCTTTTTTGTAAGTTGTCCTTTGTTGCTATTCATCCAATTGCCGCTCTCCAAACCAAATGTACTGTTTTAGGAATTGCTTTAATCTTCCATAGCCTTGTGAAGAATTCTCTATCCTCCTCCTACAAGTCTTGGTCCTGTTGAAAACTCTCCCATATAAGATTATATGCAGAATGTACAGAGTAACTTCCCAGTTCACCACTCTTCATCTTCGTCACCCTCTTTTGGCTGCTTAGAATTTATAATATTTATTAATCTTTCCAATAGGAGTTCTTCCCACTGAAACCACCCGCTCCTCCACCTCATATTCCACTCCCATTCACCTTCCTTCCAGCAACCCATTTCCTCAATAGTCTCATTCTGATTGTTAGAGTTGAGATACAACCTATGGAATTTGGATTTAAGTGTTTCATCCCTTACCCATTTGCCATACCAGAACTTAATCTTCCTACCATTCCCCACCTTCCATTCAATTTCATTTTGAAACCATTTCCCTTCCACTTCATTTGCCCCACAAATTTTTCTTAGATCTCTCCACCAAGTAGAACAATCATTTTCTCCTATCAAATCATCTAGACCTCTCCACCCCCCATATTTTGATAACATTACCTGTTTCCATATCCCTCCACTTTCATGTTCAAGTCGCCACCTCCACTTAGCCAAAAGAGCAATATTAAAACACCTGATATCAGTTATTCCGAGCTCTCCTTTGCATCTTTCTTTACAAACTGTATTCCACTTCACCAAATAGATTTTCCTCCTGTCATTCTCTCACCCCCACAAGAACCTGTTTTGTATCTTCATTACCTCCTTAATCACGGTACTAGGCATTTTGAAAAATGACAAATAAAATAAAGGTACCAAATTCAACACATTTTTAAATAGAGATACCCGACCACCGAAAGATATATTTCTACCTTTCTATTTTGTTAGTTTCCTCCGAATCTTGTCGAGAATAGGTTCCCAAAAATTCCCAAAACTGTATATGTTGTTGATTTCCCCCAATTTGAATTCCCAGATACATGAAAGGAATTCTCATTTGTGTGCAATTCAGGATATCTGCAAACACTTCCAACACTCTACTTTCCACCCCTAATCCACGTAGTCGACTCTTGGCAAAATTAACTTTCAACCTTGAAGAGAGCTCAAAACATCTGAGAATAATTTTTAGTATTAAGACATTCTGGTGTGTCGCCTCATAGAAAAAAATTGTATCATCAGCAAATTGTAACAAATTGACCTCCTCATCTAGCCTCCCAACTTTCACTCCTATCAACATACTTTTGTTTTGTGCACTTCTCACTAGTCCTACTAGTCCTTCTACCACCAACAGAAAAAGAAAAGGCGCCAAAGGGTCACCCTGTCTAAGTCCTTTAGTCGAAATAAATTCTTTTGTAGGACTACCATTGACTAAAACAGAGACAAAAACAAATAACAAAAGATTTTTTATCCACCCAATCCACTTCTCACAAAAACTGAATCTTCTCATCATGTAGAATAAGAAATCCCAACTCACAGAGTCATATGCTTTTTCAAAATCAACCTTTAGAATTAGTCCCTACTTCCCTTTTTTCTTCATCTCATCCACCACTTCATTTGCCACAAGCACACTATCCAACATACATCTCCCTCCTAAAAATGCACTCTGAGAATCATCAATTAACTTGTGAATATACTTTTTTAATCTGTCAATGGTTAACTAGAAAAGAGCTAAAAATAATTTAAAAGGGATCATGATTGATGGGAGGTGGATAGATGACCCAAATATGGTGAAGAAGAAGATACATGATTATTTCTTTGGGAGATTTACGGAAAGTGGGGGGGAGAGGCCTTTGTTGGATGGGATTCAATTTGAAACTATTAGCCCTGAAGATAATATAGGGCTCACAGCAATATTTGAGGAGCAAGAGGTGAAGGAGGCAGTATGGGATTGCGATGGGAATAAAAGTCCTGGTCCGGATGGATTTAACTTTGGATTTATAAAACATTTCTGGAAAGTATCAAAGGATGACACTATGGAGGCTCTTATGGATTTCCACAAGAATGGGTGTTGGCCCAAAGGAAGCAATGCATCATTCATATCTCTCATTCCTAAAAAGGAAAATTCTGCTAATCTCAACGACTTCAGGCCAATATCCCTTGTGGATTGCGTATACAAAATTGTCACTAAGAATAAGAAGAATTAAGTTAATTAGAAGGGAAAATTTTAGCTTAACCAATTATAATGAAGAAGGATTTTCTAAAATTTAAGAATTGATTAGAAAAGAAAGGTAATTTAATTATTTTTTTATGTTATAAATCTAATATGAGTAGTATTAATCATATAACATGGTGGATTGATTCTAGATATACGGTCCATGTTATCTTGCAAGGTATGTAAAATCTAAGGAGACCAATAGAAAATGAGCAATGCATCTATTTAGGAAGTAAGATGAACTCACATGTGGAGGCTGTTGGGACATGCGATTTAATCTTAAACAATGATTTTATTTTATGTTTAGAAAATACCTTTTATGTTCTTAGTTTTAGTAAAAAATTGATTTCTATTTTGCAACTTGCACCTTTGGATTTTTCTTTTAATTTTATGGATTTTAGTTTTACTTTATTGAATAAATCAAAAGTTGTTGATTTTTGTGAACTATATGATAGTCTTTACTTTATTAATTTACAAAACAATACTCTTTATAATTTTATGCATGTTTTTTTTGGGTTAAAATGATGTGTTGTGAATGATTCCTCTATATTGTGACACTTGATAATGAGATATATCTTCATTGAGAAAATTAAACGATTAGTAAATGATTGAATACTTACTACTTTAGATTTTGTTGATTTTGATACTTGTGGTAATATTTAATCATATTTATAAGAATTAAAAAACATTATCAAGTTAAGCTTTTGTTGGAGATTACGCATTCTCTATAAATAAGACCAAATTAGGATTTATAAAGTGGTGTAAATTTCACCTCGTTGAGCCGGTTTTATAAGGATGAGTTAGGTTTTAATCTACTACTAATATGGTATCAGAGTTTATCCTAGCGAGATTCTCGGTCCATTATTTGACCACTCAAAAATTTCTCAGACCGATATCGGACCACTACTATCAACCACCCATAAATTTCTAGTCCCACGTCGAGAGGTCGATATCGGACCACTACTATTAGATCGATTCTCGACGTGAGGAGGGTGTATAAGAGATCCTACATCGTCTAGAGATGAGGTCAAATTAAGATTTATAAAGTGGTATAAACCGATTTTATGAGAATAAGTTAGACTTTAATTCACTACTAATAGTTTTTTATTTTATTTTTTTTCATTTTGTTTTATTCATTCTGGTTCAAAATTTAACAAGTGAAGTCTCATTTTTCTGTTATTCTATTGGTTCTGTTCTTCGAATATTCTTAGTGTATATAACACGGATTCAAATTTTAGTTTTTTTTTTCTCTCGACCGTGAAAGAAGGGGAAGATTGAAATGTGGTGGCGAGTTATTCAAAATTCTGATTCCCTGAAAACCTTGAAAAATTGAATGATCGACCTTCAAGTAATAATTTTTGTTCACATATGATTTCTTCATTAAAAGTGGTAGTTTTTCATGTTCAAGACTTAGAAAAATGCAAGTCTATTTGGATTGATTTCACAAATCATCACTTTATTTATTTTTCGTGCTAAATGGGATGTAATTAAAAAAAGATAATTTATTTTATTTTAAAATTAAAAAAAATGTAGTAAGAATAGGTATTTAATGTAAAAAATAACTTAGTTTGGGAAATGAGGAATAAAAATAGGTAGAAATATATTTAGATGAAGAGCAATAGAAGGAATATTTGTTTGGGAAATGAGGAATAAAAATGTGAATGCTAAAGTGTTTAGAGTTTGGTAGTTCAACATTTTGTTGGTCAATAACGAAATAATATGAATTTTCAATTAATATTTCAAAGTTTAGACTACGTAGTAAGTCCTTAGATTAGGAAAAAAAACAAGTCATTCAAACAATAAAGTGTATAATACGTTATCAATAATAATATTTTTATAATAATAATATTAATAATAATAATAATAATTATTATTATTATTAGTGTTAAATACTCATATGATAATTAGTTTTGTATTTTTTTTTGTATTTTTTTCATATTTGAGTGAAGAAAAATTATGTCATCTTTATTTATTGATTAAAAAACATGAAATTATTATATTTCCAGTGGACCTAACTTTAAATCATAAATTTATTTTCAATAACGTGCCACAAAATTTTTTGTATTTCTTTGTTATCAAAATCTTCTACTTTGTTGAACAATAATTTGACTAATTTATTTATAAAATTAATTTATCATAAATTTTCAAGGAGATCAACATCAAGTTAGTTTTAGTCAATTCTTAAATTGATTATTAGCATCTATATAAGGAAGAGATCATGTCCTCAAAGGCAAAAAAAAACCACTTTCAACCTAAAACTTTGTTAATTGTTATAGAGTTGAGTCTTATAATCATATCCAATGAGTATTATTGTGTTGCTTTTTTTGCTACCCTTTTACCTCTTAAACTTGAACACCAACATCATTTTGGCAAATGGTCATTGTCTTGGCCATCAACAATCTCTGTTGTTACATTTGAGGAACAACCTCATATTCAATCCTACCAAGTCCAAAAAGTTGATTCACTGGAACCAAAGCCATGATTGTTGTGAATGGAGTGGAGTGACATGCAATAAAGGTCATGTTATAGCTCTTGATTTAAGCCAAGAATCCATCTCCAGAGGTATTGATCATTTAAGTAGTCTCTTCAGGTTGCAATATTTACAAAGTTTGAATTTGGCTCACAATGCTTTCCATTCTGAGATTCCTCCAGAGTTTCAGAAGTTAAAGAATTTGAGGTATTTGAATTTGTCAAATGCTGGCTTTGAGGGGCAAATTCCAATTGAGATCTCTCACCTGACAAAGTTAGTAACTCTTGATTTGTCTAGCATAATTACTTCAAAACATGCTTTAAAACTTGAGAGACCAAATATTGCAATGCTTGTGCAGAACTTCACAGAAATAAAAGAGTTACATTTGGATGGCATTGCAATATCAGCAAAAGGAAAGGTTTGGAGCCATGCTATATCTTCACTAACTAACATGCAAGTTTTAAGTATGTCCTCTTGTAATCTCTCTGGTCCTTTTGATTCTTCATTAGGAAAACTACAATCTCTCTTAGTACTTCAATTGGATAAGAACAATTTAGCATGTCCAATTCCACAGTCTTTGGGGAGTTTGTTTAATTTGACCACTTTGCAACTCAGTGGTTGTGGTTTGAGTGGAGTCTTTCCAAAAAATATCTTCCATATACCATCATTACAGGTGCTTGATGTGTCTGATAATCCAGGTCTTCATGGATCTCTACCAAACTTTCCAAGTGAAAGCTCTCTCTACAACTTCAACATTAGCCACACAAGTTTTTCAGGAAGTTTGCCAGAGTCTATTGACAATTTGAAGCAATTATCTAAATTAGATCTATCAAATTGTCAATTCAGAGGGACACTTCCTTATTCAATGTCAAATATCACCCAACTTGTTCATCTGGACTTGTCATACAATAACTTTACTGGTCATATCCCATCTTTTAATAGGTCCAAGGCCCTGATAGTTTTATCCCTCAATCATAATCATTTTATGGGTACAATTCCATCAACCCATTTTGAGGGCCTTATAAATCTCATGAGCATTGATTTAGGAGATAACTCCTTTGATGGAAGAGTCCCCTCATCTTTATTAAGACTTCAATCTCTTCAATGTCTCATGCTTTATTATAACAAATTTGATGGGTTGTTGGATGAATTTCCAAATGCTTCTTTCTCTTTATTAGAGATGCTTGATTTGAGTGGAAATAATTTTGAAGGGCCTATTCCTATGTCTATCTTTCAACTCAAAAGACTTCGTTTGCTTCTGCTTTCCAAAAATAAGTTCAATGGCACTATACAACTTGGTATGGTTGGGAGGCTGCAAAATTTGTCTTCACTTGATCTTGCACACAATAACTTGTTAGTTGATACAAACATTAATGATTCATCATCCTTTCCCAGTTTGAAAACTCTTTGGTTGGCTTCATGCAACTTGAGATCATTTCCTGATTTTTTGAGAAATAAATCTAGACTACTCTTTCTAGACTTGTCTAGCAATCACATCAAAGGAACAATACCTAATTGGATTTGGAAATTGGAAAATATGATTATTTTGAATATTTCTTACAACTTTTTGATAGATTTTGAAGGACCTTTCCAAAATCTTAGTTCAAATTTGTTAAAACTTGACCTTCACTCAAATCTTCTCCAAGGGCCTGCTCCTACTTTTTTGAAAAATGCTATTTATTTGGACTACTCAAGCAATAGATTTAGTTCTATTAGCTTTGTTGACATTGGTAGTCACATTCCTTTCTTATACTTTTTCTCCCTTTCAAATAACAGTTTTCATGGAATAATCCATGAATCCTTTTGTAACATCACAGATCTTCGAGCACTTGATCTTTCCTATAACAGATTCAGCGGCCCCATTCCAATGTGTTTGACAAGAAGAAGTAGCACTCTCAGGCTACTAAATCTTGGTGGAAATAAGCTCAATGGCTATATTTCAGATACATTTTCAACTTCATGTTCTCTAAGGTTTTTGGATCTTAGTGGGAATCTTCTAAGGGGAACCATCCCAAAATCTCTGGCTAATTGCCAAAAACTACAAGTTCTAAACCTTAGAAACAATCAATTAGTTGACAGATTTCCATGTTTCTTAAAGAGCATTTCCTCCCTTAAAGTCATGATTTTAAGGTCAAACAAATTGTATGGGCATATTGGATGTTCCAATAACATTGGCAATTGGGAGACACTTCAAATTGTTGATTTAGCCTTGAACAATTTCAGTGGTACATTACCAGCATCACTCTTACTGAGTTGGAAAACTTTGATGCTTGATGAAGATAAGGGTGGACGATTTGGTCATCTATATTTCAATCTATATGATGAGTTCAATCCTGTGAATTTCATAACTGCAATTGTAGATCTCAACAGTGAGTTACAAATGAAGTTAGCTAAAACTATAGCATCAGAGCCACCCCTTATAATAGACCACATAATCTCTCATCTCTTTGAAGAGGGTGTTGGTGTGCGAACTTATGAGGATTCAGTTACAATTGTTAACAAAGGTAGACAATTAAATTTGGTTAAAATCCTCATTGCCTTCACTTCCTTGGATTTCTCATCCAACAATTTTGAAGGGTCGATACCAAAAGAGCTTATGAATCTCACAGCACTGCATGCTCTTAACTTGTCAAAAAATGCTTTCTCAGGTAACATCCCTTCTTCCTTAGGCAATCTAAAGCACCTTGAGTCCTTAGACTTGTCATTCAACTCTTTAAGTGGAAAGATTCCAGTAGAACTTGCAAAGTTATCATTTCTTGCTGTCATGAATCTCTCTTATAATAATTTGGTGGGAAAAATCCCCACAGGAACACAAATTCAGACATTTGAGGTTGATTCATTTATAGGCAATGAAGGATTGTGTGGGCCTCCACTAACCAAAAGTTGTGATGGTGAAGGAGGAAAAACATTTTCACCACCATTATCTGGAACCTCTAATTCTCATACAAAGAGTTTAATTGAATGGAATATCTTAAGTGTAGAGTTGGGGTTTATCTTTGGCTTTGGAATTTTCATATTCCCTCTTATTTTCTTGAAGAGATGGAGGATCTTGTATTCCAAACATGTGGAAAACATCATTTGCAAAATCTTTCCTCAATTTGATTTTATTTATATGTATCGTAGAGGACAAAATTATAGAAGTATGAGGTGGAAACCTTATTGATTGTACTCTGTAATTTTTCTATTTTTATATTTGACATTTACTTGATCTTTTATAAATATTATGAAAATAATGATTTCATCAATAAAATATAGATTTAAGTTAGTTGTTTAAAGTTAGAAAATAAGATGTAACGATGTAGCATGAATTATTTTCTTTTTTTAAATTGTTGGACGTCAACTAAAAGCTACAGTTAATCTGCATATCAAAAAAATGAATTAAAATTGAAATTTCTGCATATCATAAAAAGATATTTATAAAGAAAACTTCTGAATTATTTTGACTTCATAAAAAAATATTTATTTTTAATCTCTATAAAATAAATAATCATCATTGTGAGATATTAGCACTTCACTTCAATTAATTGTATATTCGATTAAATTTATATTCATGAGATGAATTAAATAAAAAGTTTAGATTTCTAGTCACATAATTAAATTGGCATGTGTAAGATTTAAGCAAACTTAACAATTATACATTTATATTTGGTGAGTGAAACCTATATTTATATGTTTGTTGAAATTTATGAAAAATTTGATGGTTCAATTTGGAATTTAATATACTCATTCATAGCTAGGTATTTTGTAGGTGGATTTTATAATAATAGATTAAATATATTTGACTTAGTATTATTTTATATTATTATTTAAAAAGTTAACTAATTTTAATTTTATAATTATCTTTTTATTATGATATTATCTAATTGATATTTAAGCCAAGGTACTAAGTGGGGTACGTTACTATTTGATGCATTGAACTTTGTTAACAATTTCAAAAAATCTGGGCCATCAGAATAGACTGGGAAAAGGGAATTTGTCTGCAACACTCTTTCATAATAAAAATTCTCATGGAGAATAAAACAAGTTACCATTGTTAATTATAAACACACAAAAAATAGGTCTAATATTTTCAATGTTTTTAGTATTAATTTTGATTAAAAATAGAATTTTATCATTTCAAGGTCTAATTATCTTTAGTTTTAATATTAATTTTAATTGAACTTAAAATTAAACATTTTAAAAAAAAAAAGTGAAAATATGAAAAGGGAGTGTGGACATAAGAGAGATGAAGAAAAACATCAAGTTGAAGAATTTGGAGTTTTGTCCCTCCCGAAGACTTGACTTTTGCTAGGTCTCATGTCTTTATCCTCTACACTTTTCAAAGCTAAGTTTTCCAATTTTTATCATAATTTCCCACTTTTCTTCCTCACAGTGTTGCTAATCTCTTCTATATGCTACTCTGCTACTCATATTTTTTTATAAACTAAAATTTGGTTTGAAAACATAAATAAGATTATCTTCAGTTGTTGAAGTAAACAAATTCCAAAGGAAAGAAAGACATTTACTTACTTTGCTATTTCTCGTTTATGAAATTATGACACTTTTAGATTCTTACTCTCAACAAAGTAATTATGTCAAGTGGTGTTTAGATAGATAATTTTTCACACAAACAAAAACATTTTTGACAAAGTAAATTGAATATCATTTCTTCATAGCAAGTCTATCCAAGCACTGCCTCGGCCAAATTGTGAAAGAAGTTTTGTTCTTTAGAAAAAATACATCTTACTTTTTGTCTTTTAGAAACAATAATTGTTATTTGATGAGACTTGTTCCAAACTTTGTACTGTGCATGGCTTGTTTTATAAATGGTCCACCCTTCTTTTCATCTCTGTTTTCAAGACTATTCAACTGTGGTGGCTGGTCACACCACATTTCAGAATTTACAACTCCTGCAATTTATGACTTTATTGTTATTTTTAATTATTATTATTATTATTTAAATTATGTCAATGTAAACCATCCAATGTATCATGCATGTTTTTTTGTGTGTGTAGAAAATATACCCTAATAAAGTTTTATAATAGTTAAAGAAATTCTTCCCAAACATCATCACAAGTTAAAAATAAATCACAAACAAAAAAATTAAAAATAAATTGACCTAAATAAATACCGCTTATATGGGTTGGAAATTCACACTTCAATGAGTATTTACATCAGAGGAACTTGAAGATCAAGATGGATTGACATTATGCAGATGTAAAACTAAAACAAACACTTAATAATATAAGTATAGTGCTCAACAAGAAAAATAAACACTCGTTATCTAAAGTGATGAAAATATCAAGAGGTTAGGAATAGACAATGATAAACAGTAAAGTGACATGCACAGAAGAGATTAATTAAGAGTCATTTTCATGACTTCGGAGCCTCTCAACGACTTGACTCATGCTAGGTCTCACATCTTTCTCTTCCTCTACACATTCCAAAGCCACATTTGTCAATATCTCCAACTGCTTCATGTTATAATCTGATCCCAAAGTAGGGTCAACAATTTGTTGCACCCAACATGCCCCTTCTGGTGCTTTCCTCCTGTTCTCCCTCGCCCATGTTACCAACCTCTCATTATGCGACTCTGCCCCTAGTTCTGTGACTTGGACACCTATCATTGGACTCCTCCCAGTTATCATCTCCAACACAACAATTCCATAGCTATAAACATCCACCTTGGAAGTGATTTGCAAGTTGAAAACCCATTCTGGTGCCATGTAACCCCTTGTGCCTCTTATTCGAGAGAAGTTTGAGTTGTTTAGGTTGTTTCTATTCAATAGCTTGGACAAGCCAAAATCAGCCACCTTGGGTTGGTAATCAGAGTCAAGAAGTATGTTTTGAGGCTTGATATCACAGTGCAAGACCCACTCCAAGCACTCTTCATGTAAATAGGCCAAACCCTTTGCCATTCCCACAGCAATGTTATACCTCTTTCTCCAATCAAGTGAATTTGATGGAAGATTATTAGCCAAAGAGCCATTTTCCATGTACTCATAAACCAGCATCCTATGTTTTCCTTCTACTAAATACCCCCACATGCCAATCAAGTTCATGTGGTTAAGCCTTCCAATGATGTTCACTTCAGTGAGGAACTCACTCTCTCCTTGGTCTGCAAATTCGTGTAGCTTTTTTATTGCTGCAACTCGGTTATCTGATAACACACCCTTGTACACTGTCCCTCCGGCACCCCTTCCAATCTCTTCACTGAAACCCTTTGTGGCTTGTTTCAGTTCAGAGTAAGTGTACCTTCTAAACCCTGTAGCTGCTGCAAGAACATACCCTTGTTGGTCTGCACTAACCAAATGGTTGCTACTCCTAAACAAGAAACACCACACCATAAAGATGCACACGACCTCAAACCCTCCCAAGCCAACTGCAAACCAAAGCACGAACTTAACGGAACCATTTTCCTTGCCTTTCACATACGGTCTTTCAAGTAGTTTTTCTGCATTTCTCGAACAAACCAAGCCATCATTGTTTTGCAAGTGGTTCTCTTGAGCACTACTTTTCGGCAGACGCAAGAAAAACTGTCCTGGGAAACCCGGTGAACGGTGTCCATTTAGCAACTTAGTCTTTGGGTAACACCAAAAGAGGCCATTTTCTACGGCAAAGGAATACTGAAAGCCCATGCACTCGGACGCTCCCAAGCATAATATCTCACATCGTTCATATGTATAATTTGAAAAGGAAGTTCCATAGTCATATCCATAAAAATCCACTTCATACATGGGCACGAAGCGATATTCTGTCTTGTTATCAAAAGGAAGTTGGAAATTTGGTTTGCAACCTGAAGACCAATCTTGATCATTAATCCAAATATACCCTTCAAGGCACGTACACTCTCTAGCAAGCGCATGCTTGTAACTGCATATACTGTTGGGTCCACAAATACCATGAATGAAACAAGGTTGTGATTTGAATTGCCCTGTTATTGACCAATCTTCTTGACCATTTTCTCTGCTATAGAAACGAACATTGCCATCATGGTCAAGGGTCAACCTTCGTTGAAGGAGTAGCCCATAATCAATTGCCTTGAGATTGTAATGATCAGAAACACTGAATTCGCCAAAGTCATCTAGAATTGCAACTCTGCTACTATTGTAAGTGGATCTTCCGTTACCACTTCCAACGTTGTTGCTAACCAGCCAAGGATCTGGCCAGTAAACGCTTGAAACGTCGGGACCCTCGTACAGAAGACGGAAAACGTTGTCGTTGTCGAAGAAGAGCTTGTAAAAACCAGAGGAATGGTTGCCCTCACTTCTCGACGAAACAAGCTTCGTGAACCTGCCGCAGTAACCAGTAAATTAGACCATAAAGAGTCATGACTGTGAATTAATTTAATTTTAAATTATATAAAAAGTATTTTTGGCTTGTAATTAATTCAAAAGTTTATTAGATCCTCTTCATTACTCACTCCTTCACTTTATCTCTCTTATTCATTACCTTACCATATTTATTAATTATCAATGTAATAATATAATTAGTAAAACCCTAAAATATAATTAAGATTATCTCGAATTTAAAATATGTCAGATAATCAGTGCATTTTATTTTAGAACTATTTTCAATTGTCAGATTTATGTTATCAACTTTATTTATAATAATTCATGAACTTTCCTTAATCAATTAATTTAATTGAGAGCTTAAAAGTAATAATCATGTTGAAAATTATACGAAAACACATTAAAAAAAAATCTCTTGTAATTTGTTAACATAAAAGAAAGAAATGTGAAAAAATTGGTGATACCTGGTGAGAACCTGGCCAGGGAGGAGTGTGTCAGTAGGAAAATCAAAGCTCTGCCACAAAACAGAGCTTCTATTGCTCTGTTTCCGAAGCACGAGGTTCCCGGTGTCGTGCAAATGCAGCTCCAGCGGCTCCGCCGACAGAGTGTTGGTAGCCCAAACGTCGAACTGGCCGGCGTCAGATAACACGAGGTTACCGTTCTTGAGGAGGGAGAGCGAGGAGCGTTTCCCGTTCACAGGACGGTCGCGGTTGGCCATCCACACCACGCTCTTCTCAGCCTGCGAGAACCACACGCCGAAGAAGTACGCGTTCTCTCCCATGCGCCTGAACCCCGCCGTGAACGTCCCCCTCGGCAACGAAACTATCACGTCTTCGTCGGGGCTCTCCACGGAGAGGGGGAGCGGCGAGGAAGGGCAGAAGTGGAAGAGGAGGAGGAGGAGAAGGAGGAGAAAAGTTGGTGAAGAAGAGGCCATGAAAACGTGATTGGAGGAGATAGTGGCGAAGCGATTCTGTGAATTCGTAGTGTTATTACCATGTTATTATATTATATGGTGAAAATAGCAACTGGGTGTGGGAAAAGAAAAAAATAAAATAAAATAAAAAAATTGGGATGTGGACAACACATGTGGGTTATTGCGGGCTTCTTGGTCGTTGGGTCTTCTCTTTTCACATTAATATTTTTTAATGTCAATTTTTTTTTCATGTATATAATATATTTTCAACACATTTTTCAAAGTATTTTTCTTAGAAAAAATTAACAAAGATAATTTGTGTGAACATATTCTGTGTTACTAACAAAGATGATTTTGAAAATTATAAAATTTTAGGGTTGTTTATCTTATTTGTTGTACAACTATTAAAATCATTAAAAATATATTTTAAAAAATATTCTTCATTAGAATAAAAATGAATAATTGAAAATAGAATTTTATTAATAAATAACTTTAAAATAAATGGTATTTTATTGGTTTGTTGATAAAATAAATAACTTTAAAATGAAAAAAAAAAAAGGTGAATTGGAAATCAATCACGTAAGTTGGTGGACGAATTGGTTTACATTATCCAAGTGGATGCCGTGTACGACTGCGATTTCAAATTCGAAGCATGCACACTTTCCGATTATGGAAAAAAGAAAACAAACTATTACTTTATAACTGTAGCAATTTAAATAAGATCCACATTGCGACTTCAAATTACAAAGTAAAAGCACTAGGTCAAACATTACATCATTAAAATATTACTTATTGATATACTTTTATTACGAATCAAATATATTTTTTACATGATTTTTAATTAATAAAAAATTATAATTTATTCTTTATAAAGAAATATACTTTTATGGCATAATAATAAGATTATTCTACTTAGATTTTTATTGAGACATTTTTTGTCTTCAACTTTTTTTTATCACGCTTCTAATTATTTTTCTTACGTTTTTCTTGTAAGGAACCAATTTCTCAGTGCAAGAAGAGAGTTTAATTCAAAATACTGGGAGAGAATTTCGGGTTTTCACCAAATGGTAAACAAATATCCTAATTTATTAAAATGGACATATTGTTTAAAAATTATTCTAATGGATAAGTTGTATTAGGGAGAAATGGATTGACTTTACAATCTTAAGTCGAGTTTATAAAATTTACGATTTAATCTTTTTAAAACTGAAATCATATTAATAATCTGATTTTAATTTATTATTATTTTTTATGCATCAAAATAATATGATAATATATAAAATTAAATATTTATATATTGGAAATGTAATTATATCAATTAAATTAAATAAAAATATATATTATAATTATTAAAATTGTAAATTAAATTTCAATAAAATTTAAAAAATAAATTTGATGATTAAATATTTTTAAAATAATGAAAAGTATAATATAATATAATATATATATATATATTATAAAAAACTATTTAGGTAAAATATTATAATATTAAATTTATATAAGTTTAAGGTTTAATATTTATTATTAATATAATTTAAATAAATTAAATAATTATTTTATTATGAATGAAAATTAAAAAAAATAATAAATAAAATATAAATATTTATATTAAATTAGATAATATAAGTATATTATGATTTTTTATGTGGATAATTTTTATGATTATCATCTTTATTTTTATAAAAATAAATATTTTGTGGGTTTGATAAGATTTGATTGGTTCATTTCATTATGAATTTGAGTAGTTGTTGGTTTTTGAATTGTTGATGTCGTGTAGATAGATTAGGAATGAAATTAGGCCTGTTATAACTAGATGAGTAATTTTTATTTTAGACTAGATGAAATTGAATTTTATAAGCCTTATATATTTTTTGTAGTTTATATACGAGATCAATGAAGGCTCTGATTTGTAATGTGAGTGTTTGGAACTCTCAAAATCACACCACCAATTGTTCAATTTGACTGTGTAGTTGACTTACCGTCGTCCACTTTGTGTATTTGATAACTCTTACACGTCGAACTCATGATTTTGTCGACAATATCTTTGTATTTGACATATGTGTGCATGCTACTCATTTTGTCTAAGTAATGTTAGAATATCTTCAAGGAACTTATATCCCTTAGCATGCATTCCACTCTGAACCCTCGATTTACAAACCACGATTTAATTCTTTTTTAAAATGGTTTTAACAAGGGCATAAATAGGTAATGCTCATGCTCCCTTAAGAATAAAATTCATGCACTCAGCCAAATTTCATGTGTCTGTAATTCTATCATATGTTTGGGTCCACTTCTCTAGTAGAATTTCATCCAACCAAGCAATTGCTTCTCCAAAATCAGTCCTTATACTAGATAATTTGGCTAAGACTATTGATTATTTCATTTCATATCCTCAAGTACCAAAAAAATATATAAGAAATATATAACATTATTAGTATATAATAATGAAACATTGCATTACCTATTTCAAATATGCATTTTTGAATCATTTTTTGAAATTAGAACCAATGTAACGGATGTAATACACTAATGTAAGACCATGCCAATTTAGTTTTTTGGATTGTAAGGCTGCCAATATTTTGGTCCTCCTATCCGTGATCATACATAAATTATCTTGTGGTGTAATGTATGGTGCAATTGTTGGAAAAACCATGTTAAATACTTCTTTGTCTCCCCTTTAATGATTAGAAATGCCAATAAAAAGATTTCTATTGTTGTCTTGCGCTGTTGTAGTTAGTAAGGTGGCATGGTATTTACTAATGAGGAAGGTGCCATCAACTTGAACAATAAGTTTGCAATATTGGAACCCTTCAATGCATGGCTTGTGTTAAATAACTACCTAGTTTTTATTCTTAGGGGGATAAATTGCTTTGGTAGGAGTCACCTATCAGACCAAATGATGGAATGGGAAGAACATGTTGAAGAGAAGAAGAGTAGTCTATGGTAGGTTGGAAGAAGGGGGTGTCCTTAAAGAATGATACATCAACTGACATATAGTATTGTTTAGTAGTTGGCAAACAATGCTTGTAACTCTTCTAAAGACAAGAATATCCCAAGAAGACACATTTAATAGCTTTAGTTGAGAGTTTGTCTAAACCTGAAGTAAGATCATAAAAAAAAACAAGTAAAGTAAAAAATCCTGTGAGAGACATGAAATAGGGGACCATGTGGGAAAATAATGGAGTGAGGGATTTGATGTTCAAGGGAGGAAGAAGGCATTTTGTTTATCAAAAAACACGCCGTGAGAATTACATCTCCTCTCTGTTATGCCTTTTTGTTGTAGAGTATAAGGATATGTGGATTGATGTAAAATACCTTGAGAAGATAAAAAGGTGGACAAATCATGAGAGAAATATTCTTTAGCATTATCACTTTGGAATATTTTAATGGTTTTCCCAAATTGGTTCTTAATCTCATTAAAGAAAGACATGAATATAAGCAAATGTTCAAATCTAAAAACTCATAAGCTTACAAAATTTCTTAAACCAAAAGACATTACACAGCTTGGACCCTAAATATCAGAAAGAATGGTAGAAAAAGATGATTTACATCTTTTCTTAGTTTGTTGAGGAAATTATGTCCTAACATGTTTTCCTAACTAACATGTTTCACACTCTAAGACTTAAAGGTCCTTAAGATTAGGAACCATCATCTTCAACTTTGACAAACTTGGGTGACTCATACGATCATGCAAAAATTTTGGTATTGGCATTGCAAAATAGGACACAGGAGAGCTGAATTTTAAGTAATGAAGATCTTGTGATTCATGTCCTTTGCTAATCACCCGTACCATGTTCCTGAATGATAAAATAATTAGCGTTAAAATTTACTAAACAATTTAATGAACGAATTAATTGACTCGAGGAGATTAAATTGTAGGGAAAGTTTGGAAGAAACAACACAAAATTTAATTTTAAAGAGGAAGATAAAGAAACTTGACCAATTCCTTGAGATGCAAGTTGAGACCCATTTGCCACAATAAAAAAAGTGAGGGATTTTTGGAGAAGGGAAAGATGAGAATGATGATTTATTACCAGAAATATGGTTAGAGGTACCTGAGCCAAAAATCCAAGGATCACGACTCTCCGTAAATTGAGAAATACATGTTGTTGAAACGTTTGGCACCAGAGGAGATTGGACCATGACACTTGATTTTTCATACTTAAGTTTCAAATATTCTTGGTACTCATTGTTAGAGAACTTAGATTCTACTTTCCGATTTAGAGACATATGCTACTTTGTCGGGAAAACCGTGTAAGGAGTAACAATTCTCTTGAGTATGGCCCATCCTTTTACAATAGGTGCATTGAGGACGTCCACTTCTTCCACCACGACCTCCTCTATTGTTACGACCTCCTCCTCCTCCACACAGTGCTGTCATGACTAGTGTTTTCACACTTTCACTAGAGTTTTCATCTCTCAATAAGTTGGGCACATGAAGGAGTCTAGTAACAAGATTATCCATTGATGGGACTCGATCACCAACAAGGATTTGATGATGCACATGATCAAAATCTAGATCCAAACTTCTCAAGATAAGGATCATGTAGAGTTTATCTAGCTTCCTATTAACTTCCTCCAATGAATCAGTCACAAGAAATCTTTTTAATTCTTCCATAATAACTCGAGTTTTCCCTACATGATCAATCATATCATGATTGGTCAGTTTTAGGATAGTAACCTTTTGAGTTGCATCAAAAAGATGTTGAATGTCATTAGCGAATATATCTTGGGCTTTCTTCCAAAAGGAACATATTTTGAATGATCTAAGAATTTCCATAACATTCGGCTCAACAGATTGCAATAACATAGGGAAGTAAAGCTTTTCCCACTTAGGTTTCTTATCATTTGAGACAATCCTAGCTTTCTTCTCCAAGTGGTCATGATACCATTGACCAAGAAACCATAACTCTACTAATGTAGACCAAGACAAGTAATTTTTACAGTTAGTAGCAACGGTGGAGGTTCCAAAAAATGAGAACACTAGACCTGAAGATGTCATTTTCAAACAAAAAGGAAGAGATAAGTGCACGACGAGTTGATCTAGATGGAGCAACCTTATTAAAAGATGAAAACAAGGATTGGAACAGGTTTAGGAGAGGAAACTAAGTTTATCTGAGCCAGTGTTATTAACCGAACACCATGGAAAGGTGGTGGCGATTCGGATTTAGCATACCGGCTGCTTTCCGTGTTGCGGAATCACGTCCTATAGCGTTGGAGGCACAAATCAAAGACGGGGGTAGCTATGAGAAAGGCAGCAGCGAGATGTCACAGCAGTTGCGGCTGCCAAAAGCAACGACGATAACAAGAGAGGTGTGAGCAGTACTGGAGAGGGAGCAGCGTTGGAGATGGAGCGACAACTGGAGGGATAGGTTGAATAAGGCACCAACTTAAATTAGCGTTTGAGAATTATGTTAAAATGGATTTTTGGGCCTCTTTTTAGGGTTTCTGTCTCATTAGTTTGTTTTTTTTTTTTGTCAGACCCAAAATAACATAACCTAAACCCAACATAAAATAAAATAACCTAAACATAAAATATACAAACTTAAACCCTAAAGCACCTTGTTGATACCCACTACTCACTTCACCACCACCGCTCACTGTACTATCGGCGATGCACACCATCGCTACTGCTCATTGTGATGCTCATAATTTAGAAAATATTTTATTTGAATATGCGTATTTTTACAATTTTTTTTTCGAATTTGAAATTTTAACATCACCAATATATATTTATACATGCATAATATAAAGAAAAAAAATGAAAGAAATATAAATAATTTACAAATATATATATATATATGAATATTATTTATTCCACATGACTTTCTGTTCTAAAGGAACCAAGATATAACAATTACAAATACAAAAATGATAGATAAAACATTTCAAAATAAAAGTCACATATGCAGTCCCATCTAGCAGGTTCCTATTAAACTATTAAACATTTTATCGCATTTAAGGAGAGAGGTCTTCACATAGAGGCTCAAAGGCTTCCAACTCGTCAGATGAGAGGTCCGACAACGAGATGTCTCCCTCGTCGGCTGTGACTTTTGTCCCATCATCCTTCCTCTTGTCACCCTCGTAGGTAGATCGATTGCATCATGATCATGGAACTGGAACTGATAACGTAGAGGTCTAGGAGGTCGTATTGTCCCTCTATATATATCATAGTTAAACATGTGGTTGATCCTTCTATTACCCACAATACAAAAGGGCACACTATACAATACATGTGCGTTTACGGAGATAACTGAATCTGGTTCGTCCATTCTAGGGTTTATTAAGTATTTATAGAATCCTACTTGTTTGTATTCCCTAAACAATTCATTAAAACTACAATTATACTATACATCTACTAATCTAACTTTATAACATTGGATTGTTATTGCTTTGTCCTGAAAATATTGGGTACAAGGGTGAGTTTCATCCTATTCGTAATCCCAATATATACAATGAAATAAAATAAAATGATGATAAAATATAAAACAGATAAAGTAAATTCAATAAATTTCGTTCAATATAAAGAATCTTAATCAATCAAACAGTTGGTAAACATGCAAACAAGAATTAGTATTAATATGATATAAATTCTAGATAGTTAGTCTCTTCATCTTTCACTTCCATCATATCTCACAATTTCTACTACTATTTTAGGCCTTTTAAACGTTGCCAACCTCACCACCCAGATGATGTTGGCCTTACGCCGACGTGGATAACTACCGATTAGCACTATGCTCCACAAATACAACATGTGAACACAAGCCCCTTTGACAAAAAACATAGTCAGCAATTTAGTCGGGAACAAAGTGCGAGACCTGTGATAGTCCCCAAGCACATCATGCACATCGATGACTGGGCCACTTCACCGTCCTTTATTTCTCCTAGGTAATCGAACCTTCCTGAACTACACCCGAGGTGTATCTCTGTGACTCATCCACACGAAATTTAAACTTCAAATGACATTACTGTTCAAATTTCATAACTTTCCTACCTTCCAGGTAGTTAGTTCCAATTCTTCAACTTCAAATATTATTTAGTCAAAAAAATCACTTTGGGGGTGCAAATAGTAAACAGGGTACAAATAGTAAAATGGGGTTGCAAATAATAAAACGGGATGCAAATAGTAAAACGGGGGTGCGAATAACAATCAAATTTCTTTTTACTTTTCTTTTCTAGATCTGCTCAGTGAATTTCACTTTCGCTGAGCGAAATTTATTTAATTATTTATTTATTACTTTTTTCCACTCAACGAAATTTTAATTCGTTGAGCGGATTAGCTTTAGAGACGAGTTCCAGATTTTTTTACCATGCACTCAGCGAATTTTGAGATCCGCTTATCGGATTGACACAATACAGAGTAATACTTCAATGTTTAAGGTGGTTTAACTCTTCATTTCCAAAATCAAACACATACAAACAACAAACAACACATAAAACATCATACATTGCAGATTAGAGTAAGGAATAAACTCTTCTTACCTTAAAATTCTTTAACGATCAAAATAGAGAAGTTTGGAGAACTTCTAAACTCAATCCTTCCTAAATCAAGAAATTTACTGTTAATATAAGATTTGAAACGGTAATAATGAAATTGGAAGCTAAGATTTGAATAAAATCACCTCAATTTGAGAAGAAACGTAGAAATGGGAGTAAGATTGGAAGAATAAAGTTGAAGATGGAGATGAAGAATGTTTTGTGTGCGTAAAGAAATTAAGGGAAATGGAAATGAAGAAGAGTTTTTGGTCGTGCATTCAGAGGGAGAGAAACGAAATGAGAGGGAAGGTGGTTCTACATTATATATATATATATATATATATATATATATATATATATATTCTTTTTTTTTTCTTCTTTTTTCTTTCTTTTTCTTTCTTTTTCTTTTTTTTCTTTTTTTTTATATATATATATATTTTTTTTTTTTAAACTAATAATAATAACTATAATAATAATAATTTCTATTAATTTTAATCTACACACAAATAAAATTCACATTCAAAATTAATGATGTTACACTCATCGTCGCCGCTACATTATTGTTGTTCACTGTATTGTCGCCACTACTCACCGCCATTGCTCATTGTCGCTCGTTGCTACCGCTACTGCTGCCCCTGTCATTGTTGTCTTTTGTTGCCATGGTCACACTATTTTCGACGCTAATGTTTCTCTGTCGCCCTCATTGTTCCACTGCCATTTTTTCCAGTCCAGCCAAACATAAGTAATATAGTTTGAAAAAATTTCATTAGCAACCAAAGACAGTTCAAGAATTTCTACTAGGAATGATTCGGGTTGGAAATTGTTGGAGATCCCACATCACCTATAGGTAAGACCAAATTAGAGTATATTAAGTGGGTGCAAACCTTACCTCATGAGCCGGTTTTATGAGAATGAGTTAGATTTAAAGTCCGCTTCTAATAGAAATATAGTCATCCATCGGATGAATCCAACTTAAACACCATAATTTGTAATTATTGTGGGAAAATCATGGAAGGAGTTATTAGAGTTAAAGAACATATAATGGAAAAGAAGGACAATGTTGCACCCTTCCCAAAGCTCCAAAAGATGTAAGAGAAGAACTTTAGAAATTATTTAAAGAGAAGACAACTACTTCAACAAACTCGGTAGATAATGTTATTACGGGTGATAATGTGAGTGAACAAGATAGTGGTAACAATGTAAGTTTATATTTTACTAGTAATTTAGTTTATTAACTAGTAAGGTTTTTTCCATTCAATAATTAATTCAAATGTTATTTTGTGTAATTTGATACAGTTGAACAACATAACCAACAACAACAACAACAACAGTCAACACAATCTCTTATTCATTAGTCATCACAAACATATGTTGCTCATAGTATTAATACAAATATTGGTCAGTCTTCACAATCATATTTTGTTCATCCACCTCAATAATCAAATTCATTTTTTGGGTATACCTTCCATGACTCCACCATCAACATTCCATCAATCACCACTAATGAAATATTATCGACCAACTCCACATCAACAAACCTCTCAACATACAAGTCAAAAACAACAACAAAATAACAATGATAATGATAGTAATAGACAACTTGAACCAACACCTTAACGTTAGCAACGATGACCACGAACACAAATCAGGAGGCCACGTTGTGAAATAAGATCAAGACATTAATTTTTATTTACATTTTGCATCATTGAAATATATGCAACCTTTAGAAGGTCTGTTAACGAAATACTAAGACTTATTTATAATTCTATAACTAATTATACAACAAATCTCTAAATTGTTGATTATATTTTATTTTAATCTAATTTTATTTCTAATGTCAATTCTATATTTTTGTTTTGCTTAAATTTTCTATTAGTATTATTTTGCTAAGTTATATATTTGTATTATATTCTTTTATTAAGATCAATTATATTTCATTATCATTCATGATAACTTTTTCCATCCTCGAATTATATCTAAATTTATAATACATTTTAAATATTACTATATTTATAAATCTTACATCATACAATATTATTATTGTATAATTTAATTATAAAATATATTATAAAAATAATAAAACCAAAATTATATTAATAATAAATCTTAAACCTTAAACTTATATAAATTTAATATTATAATATATCACCTAAATTATATATATATATATATATATATTATACTTTCTCATTCTTTTAAAAAATATTTAACCATCAAATTTATTTTTTAAATCTTATTAAAATTTAATTTTACAATTTTAATAATTATAATATACTTTTTCTGTTTAATTTAATTAATATAATTAAATTTATAATATATAAATATTTAATTTTATATATTATCATATTATTTTTATACTAAAAAAATATTAATAATATTAAAGTTATAATATTTTAATACGATTTTAGTTTTAAAAAATAATAAAAAATTGAAATCATATTATCCTAATTTTAAAAAATTGAAATCGTGTTATCTTAATGATTTGGGATAGGAGCACTTTATTTTATAAAATCGTTCTATCTTAATAGGTTTTACTCATTACAATAATATGCTCATTATGATAAATTATATTTTTTTCACTATTTTGAAAAAAAAAATCAAAATTTTTTAAATTTAAATATAATACTAGATAGTTTATCTCACTATACGTAAGACATTTAACAACAATATAATTAGGAGTGAAGTTTTTTTTTTTAAAAAAAGAAAGACTGAATATTTATTTTTTAAACTAAAAAGTCATAAGCTTTATATAATTTCATAGTGATATTTATTTTATTTTATTTTTTTATTGAAAAATTATTAAATGAGACAATATTTATTAAAAAAATAATTATTATTCTTTTTTTTTTAATCTCAACCAATTATCTTACATATTTAATTTTTTAGGCTAGTTATAATGTAATTTTAGATGGATTTTACGAAGAAGAAAGTTGAAAATTCAGGGAACTAAATTTAAAAAATTCTTCATAAATTAGAAAGGAACTATTTATTGAAATATTTTAATAAATTATAATTTTTTAAAATAATTTTATTAAAAGGATCTTAATAAACATAATAATTTTTTAAAAAAATTGAAAGTTATTTTATTAAATAATTCTTCAAACAATCTATATTAATTAATTTATTATATATCATAATTACATTTAAATTAAAAAATATAAAATAATGAGTTATTCAAAAAAAATTCTACTAAAATAAAATAAAATAAAAATTATTTTGTACCTCAAGATAATTTTCAATCTCTCCCGTTACCTTTTACTCTTCTTAGCTTCCTAAGACTACAAGAGAGGTATACTTGCGATTTCACTCCGAGACGCTCAAATTAGTAAGTAATATAACTAAGGTTTACTATATGATTAGAGATAGATGATTGTACCTTAGTGGATCTAAACTCCAAGTTCTCTAGGTGATAAGTGATGTCTCTAGCTAATTTTACACAGATTGTATTGTTTAATGGTTAGTAGTAGTAATAGATTTGGGTCCACTCTCGTTGGACTAGTGATAGGACCGAGTACTTATTGAGTGTGATCGAAGGTATGTCAATCCCAATAAGATTGAGTATTGTTGAGGATATGTTGGTCTTGATGTCTATATCGGTCTTGATTCATAACCATCTAATACATATTTAATAATTATGTAATATAATACGGTTCATTCTTTATATTTTTTAATATAAAAAATAGATGACTTAATTTTTTTTGAACTTGATCCTCGTAAATACTAATTTGATACTATTTCATCTTCATAAGTCTATAATAATTATTTTGACTACTTAAATATTAATATTGATATTTTGAACGTTAAATAACTATCTCATTATCACATAATCACATTAAGATATTTGAATCCTCTTTCTTTCTAATGTAGTTGGAGTTGAAAAAACAGCATTAATTGGTGTATTTTTATTGGTACAATTTAATGTTGTAAGGTTTGATTTCATGAGTAAAACACCTTAAACTAATCTTCTATAAGATCATAACTAAGATTCTCATTTGAAAAAATAACATTGGTTGGTGTATTTTTATTGTTAAGAAAATTCTGCATAGTGCCTCAATCTCCAATACTTACTATAATAGGATGGATGGTTTAGTATAATAGGATGGATGGTTTGGTTCAGTAAGTATTTATAGAAAAAAAATATTGGAAAAGATTCGCATCACCAACTTCAATTTAGAGAATGCGATTCATATGTAATATATTAGACAATTTTAGTTAATATCAATTTATTTTATAATGAAATCTCCCAACATACACGTAATAAAATTAGGGTCAACGAATTATAATCACATTATTAACAAAATGTGAACATGGAGCACAAGAAGAGACATATGTTTTAGCACACCGGCAATGAATGCTACAAGCTTGATTATGGCCACTGCTTAACAGTAACCTTATGGACTATAAACAACAATAGGACTCCTAACAATGTAACGTGTGCTTCTCCAAATAAGAGAACCCGACACAATTTTCATGCTTGCCATAGATTTTGCTTTCACCACTACCTTGAAGCTCTTCTTCTGCTGGGTGTGAGAGAAAATGAGGCTTGTAGGTTTCACTGTGATTTCCACTCCTTTGGGAGATTTTATGGTGGCATTGAAGATGGTGGGAGCAGGACCAACATTGGTGACTCTTCTCCTGAAAACTCTTACTGTTGTGCCTGAGTTGTTTTTCACACTTAGTTGCATGGTGGGATAGTTGATAGCATCATGGCCAAGCCCTGGAAGCAAAGAGGTGCAGTTCACAGGAGAGCCAACTAACACTGATAGAGAGGAATCATTATAGCCCTCATGGCATAAGAACTGGATATATGCAAAGTCATCCATATCATAGACTAAACCAGGGTTCACAGCTCTTGTAGGGTTCACTTGACCAGCACCATAGGCAAATTCTGCCTCCTTGTTAACTCTCTGGCTCATGGGTTTAGCTTAACAAAGAAGTACGTAGACAAGTCACAAGTCAAGCCATCTTAAAACATAGAGTTTAATTTCTATTAGGATCAGTGCCATCAAGCTTAACCAATCAGAAATTGTTGTTGGTACGACTTTTAAGATAATTATTGTAAAAATCAACAAATGTTGAATAAGAATCTGAAAGTCTTTTGAGCTATTTACTTTACAAGATATGATGTTGTGACGGCACAAAGGCTTCAGATTTTGCATATTATGAAATAAAACAACTAGCAAAAGTGGAAATAGGCTTTGAGTTTCACCTGTGGTAACAATGGCAGATCTGATTGCAGCAGGAGACCAATCTGGGTGAAATGATTTCACATATGCTGCTACTCCAGAAACATGGGGGCATGACATAGAAGTTCCAGACATAAGTGTAAATTCTGAAAATTGGGTATCCCCTTTCTCTCCAGTAATTGAGTTCATAGGTGTATATGATGCCAAGATATTAAGGCCAGGAGCTGTAACATCAGGCTGCATCAAATAGATTATAAAACATACTCAGTTCCCAAAATAGTAGCTGTATGGTCAATATACAAACAGGTAACAAGTCTAGTAAACATATAATTGCAGCTTCTGGTACCTTGAGAATATGTTCAGATGCTGGATTTGGACCCCTTGATGAAAATGAAGCAGTAAATGGAGCTGGAATTTTTACTTCGTGGGTCTTATGTATTGCTGCTGATGGTGATCTTAGTTTAACAAGCAATTAAAATAAAAGTTACCCATAGTTAATTAAAAAGTAATGGAACAAAGATTCATTTATGATAAGCTTGTTAAGGAAAAACAAGTAAGTTACCAAATATTGACCTAAGAGGTCATGCAGAGAGCAATCAAGAGAATGTTATCATACCTTGTGGAGTGTGTATAATTGGTAATAATTTGACCTATGCTACTATTCACAATGGTAGCCGGAGCCATGAATATTTGGGCAATTTCAAAAACTTCGTCACTTTCCATTATACTACCAATGCCTCCAATTCCTTTCACAACAGCTTCACTGCCCCAACTACTTAAACTACAGTATACAAGTTTTCCTTTCACCTTATTTGGATCCAAGGAGTCTTCGTAGCAGAACCTGTCAATGCATTGAAATGCTCTTTGTTTATACGGAAAGCTTAACTATGTGCTGTCAAAGAAACAAAAAGAAAATTACGTAGCATTTTTCTTGCTTCCAGAGTTTCGGGCCGCATCAGTCCCATTAACAAGCGGGTACTGTTTTAGTTTTGGATTGAAGGTGCTCAGGCCTCCACCCTGCATTTTACACAGTTCGAAATATATAGTGAATTTTAGTAACCATAAGGGTGGTAATGTGATTTTATTTATGACCAAACCAACATCAGTGGCTATTTGAGAAGAATTGTGATAAATATGTGATCTGTGTACAAACTACATTTTTTTATCTTGGATATTGATGTGTAAACTTTTGTACACCATGTTTCACTTTTGTTTTGCATGCATTTTCTGTTAGGTTTTGACCTCATTCCATCATTATTTGGTTAATTTCGATGTTTTTATTTCATTAAGTTATGTCTTTATGATTTTGAAAAGATTGCTTGTTCAGTGAATTAGAGGAAGAGAATCTGGATCAATGAGATATCATGATGTAAGTTCAATTTATGTGACCTGTTATGAGATAGTCAGTGGAAATAAAAGATGTAAATAAGGTATGATGCCTCATTGGGGCAGTTTGTGCCAATAACTTGTACATGCTTGCAAATTAAAACAATTTCTCAGTTCTCATACAGAAACAATAATCTGAGAATCTCCTCTACATTCACCTAATTGATTTCAATGCCAGCATTTACTCTGTATCGTTAATTATAGTTGGATGTGAAATTTAAAAATTGGTCAATTATGAACACTAGTGTTTTATTTTAATATATGGTAAAGTTGCTCTGGTTATGTAGAATATATGTGAGTGCCAAAGAACTTACAGAAAAATTCTTTCCATTTCCCAACTGAATAATGCTCCGGAAATCCCTATCAATGCCACTAGCAGCCACTGTTACAATCCATGGCGCAGTATTTGCGATGGTTGCCATATTTGGTCCATCATTTCCACCTGAGGCCACAGTGATTATGCCTTTCCTCATTGCATGAAATGATCCAATTCCTATAGAGTCCTGCACATAATTTGGATCCCCTCCACCTATGGAAATGGATATGACATCCACACCATCATGAATAGCAGCTTCAAATGCTGCAAGTATGTCCATGTCTGCACATCCATCACTTGCCCAGCAGACTTTGTAAACTGCCAATCTGGCTGATGGCACAGCACCACGAGCCGTGCCTTTGGCTATATCAAAGAGACTTGCATCTGGGACAAGATTGCCTGCTGCTGTTGATGCGGTATGAGTACCATGACCATCCACATCTATGGGGGATAATATGTCAGATGGATCAGGCCCTCCACCAATCTTGAAATATCTGGCTCCTATGAGCTTGCTTCAAGTATTTCATGGAGAGTTGCCATGAAGAAGGAATAATGCATGATGTTAACTTAAGTCATGGTAAAATTTGGAAAGTTTATCTTTAGAAGAATGCTGCTGATCAATGTATAGGATTGATATTAAGACCTCCTTAATAAATAATCCTTATTGAATTTTCAAGGACTCAACTTCAAGGATGCATATATATTTGTGGTCGTACAACTTCATTTGACAAAATATATGCATTAACTATATAAAGGCCTGTGCATTGCACAGCTGCTACAAAAATTGCAGTGCCTTGTTTTAAATATGAAAAGTGCCATGTGAAAAGGGGTCATGTTTGATGGAATATTTAAGACATTTATAAAACTTTTGATGCACAAAAAACCTATCATAGAAAGTACACATCCCCCCTCTGGAAAAATGCTATTTAATTTATTAAGAACTTCTAATAAAAACAAAAAAAATGAAATCCATAGCACTAAGAAATAACTGAGAATCTGGCTCCTACTACTAGCATACTTAGTATGCATATAATCTTGTTCAATCAATTATGTATATGTAAGTTTTAACAAAACTAAAATACCTTTTCAAGACTTTAGGAAAAATTGTTGACACCGAATAGTACTACTTAATTCAACTATTAAATGATTAATTTTACTAGTTATTTTTTTTTCTATCCACTTATATCAATAGTTTGAAATAAATTACTTTCAGTTAAGTACACGTAAAGTTTAACTAAAGCGTGATATTAGTACTACCAGTTATAAGTTAAGTCAACAGATTCAAAATATAGTGACACAATGTAAAGAAGAATAGGGATGTTACTTATTGCAGCCTGAAAAATTCGCATATTTATGACAAGTTCCTTTCCATTTAGCAGGTGGAGGACCAAATCCATTGTCCTTGAAGCTTTGAAGCTGAGGAGTGACCCCTTTGTCGCCAATATGGAGAGATACAATGTCAGTTAAATCATGAAGTGCCATTATGTGTGTGTTTAATATCAAGAACAAGGAAGTACGAAGAAAATGAAAATGGAAAGTAATGTATGATGAACCTGTATCCAACAGAGCCACAATTATGTCGCTTTCTGATTTCAGTTCTCTCCTAGCAGTCAAAGGTAATCCTATAAAGTCCCACGATCTTGTTGTGTGTAGCTTGCGGTATTGATTTGGAATAACCGAAACCACTTCATCCATGGCTAAACATAGCACACAGGAAAGTAAGAAAAAAAAAAGATAAGTAAAAGTATTCACTAATTGACAATTAATATGAATGAACTAGAGAAAAATGATCACTTGCCAGATAACTTCTCAGCTTCATCCTCAGACAATTTAGCAGCAAATGCATTAAAGCTCTTTGTGTAGCTGTATACCATGGATTCTTTGGCTTCAAGGTGGCTGCTAATAAAACACAGTTTAAACAAGAGCTACATAGTCACTTATATATGCTTTATGCTTGAAGAGTAAAGCATAAGAAAAAGTTCATAATTAGGCCACCTTCCTTTAACAGCCGAGAGAATATTCAAATGGGTGTCTAGAGCTATGTCTCTACTCCCAGCATGATCTCCCAGGAAAACAATGTAAAAGTTCTGCGTACATCTCAAATATTGTGGTCAAGCTCTTAACAATTAACATTTACAGATAAAAATAATATATATATATATATATATATCAAGTGAGAGGAGTGTTTTGTATGAGTGAGAGGAGTAGATCTATAACATACAATCATACATGGATGGTTAGGATCAAATCACAAAGTTATGTAACCTTTTAAGTGTTTGTGTAATCATAATCATCCACTTATGATAATGTGGTTTAGATTTAGTTCTCTCAATCTCTCATACAAACAACCCTCATACTTAGGTCCTCTCTCGATATAAGTGTGTATAAATACACACATAAGGAATGAATGAGGAGAATAAATTGATTGCCTTTTGTTTGACACCATTAGCTGAAGCATCGGTCAGCAGAATCAGCAGCAATGGCAACCAAAGAAAAGGAGTTGGGAAGTTTCTGAAGGAACGTAGTGACATCTTAGGCTTAAAAGTCATTAACATATGGATAAACAGTGTACAGCTGGTCTCCATTCCAAGATGAAGCTTATATACCATCAAAATTGTAGAAAAGAAAGAATGCAAAAGCAGGTTTCAACTAGTTTTGCTTCTTCCAATTATTAATCAAGGTTTTTGGTAGGGGAAACTTGCAAGCCAGCTTACTGAATTTCTGATTCCACCTTTGGGTACAGTCAACATCACATATTAGCCTAAGATTGCTTCTTCAGGATAAACTTCTAATAACATTCTCATTTTCATTATCTTTGTTGGTCTTATCATAGCAGTGTTAATGAAGATTAGTTTCTCATTATGTTTATCTTTGACTCCTTTCATTAATTTTTATCTAACTTTGACAACTTTATTAGCTTTGAAACTCTAGGAGGTCACAGATTAGGCCAATGATGAAATGTTCAGCAGGAGACTAATGCTGAAATCTCAGGTTCAAAATCAACAAATGATGAGAAGCAGAAGAGTTTGACAAGTTTGATTTTGGAAGCTCCAAGACACATATCACTTTCAAGTGCAGTAGAGACATTGCTTAAAACAGAATCATTTGGATAAGAACCCCTTATTCCTTGAATTCCAATGCAAGAGAGTTAACCATTTAGAAAATAGTACTTTTCATTTGGGCATATCTTGAAGTTTAACCTAAATGAGTCACAAGTTGATAGTTAAACAAATGGCATTGTCCCTCTGAGCTTTTCTTATTATCTTATAAAACAACAATGTTTAAGAACTGGCATTGATTTCAGTGTCTGGATTAATTCATGGATCTTGCTGATTGGTAAGTTTATTATATTCTTTAAAAAAATTAACTTTCATTCCTAAATCTGTGAATCAGTAGAACATTCTTTTGCATTAGTTTATTCTTGAGAGAAGAATATCTACCTTTTGAAAAACTCTTTAAAGAGTATGAAAAAACCATTGACTTAATTGTAATTTTAGTTTTTATATTTTACAGAATCTAGTATTTTGGTCCTTAATTTTTTTTCAATTTTTAGCTCTTAACTTTTAATTGTTTATAATTTTAGTCCTTTTTTTATTTTACTTATTTTAATCTCTTAAATTATAATTATCTATAATTTTATTTTATTATATTGAGAAAGTTACACAAGCTGTAATGAGAAATGAAGCTTTGTGTGCTTTTAGAAAGAACTTTGAAAAATAAATTTATGTATATATATATTTAGTCAATTCCTTGTAGTATATGAAACAACTAATCTTTATATCCACTCCAATGCAATAAAATAGTGTCAAAACAACCTTTCGCGCCAATTAATCTCTTATTACACCTTTTTTAAAGTTTTTTTAAAATTCTCAGACTATTAATTCTTGTAAATTCTTTTTTATATTGAAATTTATTTATTTTTCTTAAATTCTAACTATTTATATTCCCAAAAAAATGATATAACATTTTTTACACTAAACGTTTAGTTGACCTATAACTTTCAAATTAATTTTTTTTACCCAAAAGTGATTAATTTGCTGTGAAAATGAACGGTAGAATGATTAATATTCAGTCCGTTTTCCCTTAATATATATATATATATATATATATATTCTTATTTGAAGTTAATATTTAAAATAGAATGAAAAGATAAATATAAAATTAAAAATAATTAAAAGAACTTTTAATAATAATATGAAATAATACTAATTTAAATATATAATAAAAATATGTTTGGACAAGTTTATACGTCTAAGAATGAAAATTATGAATAAAAATATAAAATTAATTTTGATAATATTAATCCATCAATATAATATTAATAATCATTAAATATAATAAATATTAAATATATAAACATATATTATTTCTATATTATCTTAACTTACGTATAAACAGTAACATTTAAATTTATATTACAATAATTTTCTTATATGAATTATAATCTAATTTAATCTTTTTTTATCATACAAATATGAATTTATTTTTTAACTTTTCTTATATTATTCTGTACTGATTATTATATTAACATCAAATCCATAGTATAATGTAAAAAAAAAAAAATCAATTAAAATAATATGTAATTTATATTATTATCATTATGTAAATGTATATAAATAATTTTCATAAAGTATTAAATCACACATTTATCATACCCATTCATTTATATATACCTAAAATATTAAATAAACTCTTTTAGAAAATTATATGGAGTTCTTAATCTTAAGAACTAGCATCTATCCATACATCTTGATTATTGAACTATAGATACAATCTCTTCTAAGTTTTTTTCACCTTAAAATTTGCAATTTTTTTTAGTCTTTTTCACTTTTAGATTACTGGTCTATCCCCATTCTAGCAACTGCACATCCATTACTACAAAATTGCAAATTTACATCGTCAAATTTACATCGGTTATTAGGAAAATCAATGTAAATATAAACGCGGTGGCATTTTTGTAAATAAAAGAGAACCTGATCGTATATTTACATCGGTTTTTTTAAGAACCTATGTAAATTTTTGAATATTTACATCGGTTATTCAATGAACCGATGTAAATTTTTTGATATTTACATCGGTTATTCAATGAACCGATGTAAATATGCACGTTTATCCAGTAAACCTTCTTCCTTTATATAGTCCAAATGTTTTGCATCCACCAAATTGCTCCCCAACAAGTTTCCACAATAGCTCTAAGGGATTTGAGGCTCTAACCTAGTGACAACAAAAGAAGATAAAGTAGGAGGCTTTGAAGAAACGGTTGATTTTGATTCTTCTTCTGATTCTTCCACTATGTCCCACTTGCACAAGATCCTTCTTTTTATCTTCTCCAAATCCCCTCATGTGAGAACGAACATGGCTCGAGCAACATCTTCTGGTATCGATGGGAAAGGTATAATCTTCAAGCATCGCACGACGCTGTTTTCTTGAGGGAAAATGTTAGACAAGTGGCCGGGCAATTTTTCTGCGAAGCGAGCTCGCAAATCTACTGGTTCTTTGAGGAGGGTTCTGTCAAAGGAAGGCTCCAACTCTGGCAACAAAGATGGTATTTGTGTTTCATCGTTGGTTTGGCTTTGGAGTTGGGGGAAGACGGTGATAAAATCCCGAAAATCCTTTTGGAGTTGGGGGAAGACGAGGGATAAGAGGAAAGTCGGACAGCGTTGTTGGGTTCCATAACCCTAACTGCGAATCATGAAAGAGGAAAAGCGCCAAAGAGAGAGAATGATGAAAGAGAGAGAAAGAGAGACAAAGATTTACATCAGTTGTTTTATAACCGATGTAAATTTGTTTTTAAATTTACATCGGTTGTTTCATAACCGATGTAAATTTGTTTTTAAATTTACATCGGCTTTATTTACATCGGTTCCAGAACCGATGTAAATAACCTATTTTAACCGATGTAAATTTATAATTTTCTAGTAGTGATTATAGTGATTCACACACACATATCAAAGAACTAATAACTCAATCCACCCAGTGATAAGTGTAGTTGAAACCTTCATCAATTTCTCACCACATGGTATCCTTGTCTATGTTACTAAAATATCATTGAAGCCTAGATACCATTTTTGAGACATCTAGAATTTTATATATACATTAAAAGTATATCAAATAGTATCTCGTGATAATTATCTAACTTACACACACAAACAACACAAAGTCATTTTATACTTAATAAACCACACAATCTAGTCTTAGAGGCACATAGCCGATTTCATAGCCTATTTCAATCTCACAAACACACAACTATCTCAATAACACAGTCATCTCATCTCAGGAACACATAATTATCTCATCTCATAGGCATATAACCATCACAAGCTCATTGGTGCCACTGTCATATAATTTTCATAATGTTTCATGCAACCATTCACATCTCACAATATAATTTTCATCATCATAAAGTCAATCTTACCTTAAACTTTACTACAATTTACACACATAATGTCAAGAGTTCATATAAAATGTGCATATCATACATCACCAAATCTTACATCACATAATTCAATAGTTTAATTATATAATAAATATATTACATTTCATCATATTTCACATTCATATACTTTTTTAATTCAATTTAAATTACATATAAATTTTCTAATCCAATACATTCTCACCCAAACGAGATGTTTTTTGTAACACCCTTAATTTTTGGATGTGCATTTTATTTTGTGTGTGATATTTAAAATTAATAGAAATTATTTTTATTATAATTATTATTATTTTGTAAAAAAGAAAAATAAATATTAATATAATTATATTAAAAAAAAGTAAAATAAAACAAAATTTCAAACTGCCTCAGTTATTATATATATAACAACCGCCATTTGATTTTTCTTCTTCACGCTTCTTACTTCTTTGCGAAGCATTCTCCTTGATCATCACTGACTCTCTTTCTTCTCCACGAAGCATTCTTCTTCTTTCTCTCAAATTCCAGAAAACACAGTGACCATTTTCTTCTTCCTCTCAAATTTTCAAAACTTAGATTCTCAAAATCTTGCTTTGATCCTCGGTTTCTTCTCAATTTAAGGTAATGCTACTCAAATCCAAGCTTCCAATTCTATTTTCACCGATTAAAAACTTAGATTAATGGTAGATTTCATTGATTTTGAAGGTTTGAGCTAAGAAAAATCAAAGTTCTCTTTTTTTGAGTTGTTTGAAGAATTTCAAGGTAAGGGGAGTTTATTTCTGATTCTAATTTGCAATGTATGTTGTTTTGTGGTTTGATTGTTGCTTGGACGTGTTTAATTTTGGAAATGATCGGTTAAAACACTGAAACCCGAGACGTTTTTCGCGTCTCTGCAAAGATCTGCTAAGCGCATCGAAGAACACACACCACTAGAGCGAATCCGCTCAGCGCGGGTGAAATCCGCTCAGCGCACACAAAAAAAAATCCGCTCAGCGAAATTTGGAGCACGTAGCGTAGCCGTGCGCTCAGCACATCTGTAAAAAAAAATAAAAAAAATAAAAAAAAATTACTATTTGCACCCCCCTTGTTTTTCTGTTTTTACTATTTGCACTCTTGTTTGATATTGTGTTGTATTTTGTTATTTGCACCCCAATATGATTGTCTTTTGTGATTGAGTGATATCTGGATTTGATAAGTTGGAAATTTATCGCCTGGAAAGTAGAAAAGTTATGAGATTTGGACAGTAAGATCCTTTCAAGTTGAATTCTGTGTGGATTAGTCACAGAGATACACTGGGGTGTAGTTTAGGAAGGTTCAAAACCTGGGGAAATTGAAGGGTGGTGAAGTGGCTCAGCCATCGATGTGCACGATGTGCTTGGGGACTGTCACGGGCCTCGCACTTCGTTCCCGACTGAATCGCTGACTATGCTTTTTGTCAAAGGGGCTTGTGCGCACACGTTGTATCCGTGTAGCGTAGTCCTAACCGACAGCTATCCACACCGGCGTAAGGCCAACACCATCTGGGTGGTGAGGTTGGCAGCGTTTAGGGGCCCAAGATAAGAATGGAAATTGAGAATCATGATGGAAGTGAAAGACGAATAGTATGATTACTTAGGATTATATTATGTTGATGTTAGCCCTTACTTGCATGTTCAGTGACTGTTGATTGATTGATTGAGTGATTGATTGACCGAGATTTTGATATTGATGAAATTGATTGAAATTAATCTGTACCTGTTTATATTCTATCATTCTTTTATTTCATTGTTTATATTAAGATTATGAATAGGAATAGGCTCACCCTTATACTCAACATTTCAGGGCAGAACAATGACCACCCAACCCCGCAAACTTAGAATAGTAGATGTACAGTATAATTTTAGATATAATGAGTTATTTAGAGAGTATCAGCAGGTAGGATTCTATAAATATGTAATAACTCCTGGGATGGATGGACCGGACTCAGTCGTCACTGTGGATGCCATGTATCGTATAACGTACCTTTTTGTAGAGAGGGTAATAGGAGAATTACCCACTTATATAATTATGATATATATAGAGGAACCGAGCGACCTCCTAGACCCCTACGATACCAATTCTAGTTTCTTGATCATGATGCCACCGGACTACCGACGAGGGTGACCGGAAGGAGGAACACATCAGTGGAGGTCACAGCCGACGAAGGAGACATCTCACTATCTGATCTTTCATCTAACGAGATGGAGGCTTTTGAAGCTTTGTACGAAGCTGAGAATGAAGACTTCTCCCCATAGTCTGTGATAGATGCTTGGTAGTTAATAGGAACCTGCTTGATGGGCTACATATGTGACACTTTTGATTTTAAATGTTTTACCCATCATTTTGAATTATAAATGTTATCTCATGGTTCCTGGAACATATACCTATATGATATATATATATATATATATATATACATAAATGCATGTACTCTTGTAAATTATCATTCTCTTTTATTCTCTTCTTTTATAAATTGTGCAAGTATAAAATGTTTACAATGTTATGATTTCAATTTCGAAAAAAAAAAATTTGTGAAAATTTCACATATTCAAATAAAAATGTTTTCTAAATTATGAGCGTCACATTTTTTGCTCAAGCGAGATAATGCTTCTTGAGAATAACATTCTTAACTTGATCTAGGAAGCTTCACTTAATCAAGTGATCCCTTATGACTTAGACGCCACAATTAGGTTTAGTACGTCTGCTTGGCTAGAAATGACATGACTTATTATTTTCACATTATCAACACACGATCATTTTAACACTAATATGATAAGTAGAACAACAGTCATTGAAACGAGATTATATTCCTAAAAGTCGAAACATCTATTTATAAAGATAAATATAACATCGTATCCTTCTTGATTTACATCCTCCTGAGGGGTTGTGGGCTTATCTAAGGACTCGGTCTCTTCAAGAATATTATTTATAGATATTAAATAACCTTCATATACGTCTAGACGGATTTCAAACTTTTCCAAAATGATTAGCTTGCCAAGTTCATTAAAGTAAACCACCTGCCTAACGTCTTTCTCGAAACTCAACTCATGCTCCCTAATAACCCCAAGTTTTAACTCTTTTATTTCTCGTTGAGCAATATCCTAGGACGACATGGTGTTGGACATGTTTCTCTTCAATTCCAACACATCATTTTTAATCTCCTCTCATTTTGTTTCGACAAATGACAACGGTCTTTGAGAATTTTGACATTGACCTCAACCTTTAGCTTTTGCTCCTCGACCCCTTCTAGGTAGATGTTGAGTTGAGAAACTGCTTTTAATTCTTCCCTCCACAAAGCCTCAAATTTGGCTAATTCTTCTTGTAGATAAACAAGTTCGATCGTATTATTCCTAGCCAAGTTCGACATCAACCGTTGACCCAGAAGCATTACCTGTGCTTACAGCTTAGAAAAAAAAAAGGATAAGACATCTTCTTTTCTCGCCTCCTCGAGATAGTCCCGGTCAATCGATGATAGGTCAAATCAGACATGCCGACTCATCTCCATCTCTACTTCTAAAAATTGAGAAGGCATAGATGAACTACAACTTGCCCCCGAGGTGGAGCAAATCCTCTTAGGTAAACAAGGCTCGTCCTTATGCCTTCAAACCTCCTTCCTCTTATGTTTTTTACATTCAACTGTCATCTCCTTTCTCATATTCTTAAACAAATTTTTTGGCATCTTTAACTCAGCAGCGAAGATTCCTGCAAACAAAACAAAAGTCAACAACGTTAAAAATGAAAATAAAGGCCAAGGTCTAAAACAAAACATACCATCTAAATCCGCAAGACAAGTTGGGGAGATAAAATCGTCAAGGAATGGTTAGGTTAGGTCAGAAGTCGACGCAAGAGTTTGTCGAGGATATCTAAGATTCGCAAATTATTAGTAGATATATAAGATCGTGGCCAAAACTTATAGGAGAGAGGGTCTTTCGTGCAATATAGGGGAAACTGTAGTTTTTGCCTTCAAAAAATAGTGGCTTCTCAGCTTCTTCAATGACAATCTTAAAAAACCTTGTATTGAAATTTTTATAAATTGACGTAAATGGACGAAATAGAGTTGATACTAGTTGGTCGATTAATGACATCCAACTCACTAAGTCACCACCCCGAATATTGTAGTGGTGAAGAATGAAGTTGTGTAGGCGCAACATTGAGGATGCATATCACGTCCATTGTGAAGTTGTCAAAGGGTAGTTGTACTTGCATGTCCAAAAATAAAATGCATACATGTAGAAGAAATCTTCATTGGAATCTTCTTGACCATGACAAACATGGTCTATAGCAGTACATCTCCTTACTACAATGATATAATCACTACCATCTTCGCCCAATAGATTATGGCAAGAAATGAATGATGACAAATTAGTTAACCGATCAAACCTTGAATAATATAGGGACATGACTGGGGAGATCCACTTGTATCCCTCCTAGGGGTCATGTTGAGACCATTCCAAAACTTCCCTCTTGTCACTCAACAAGGACAGTTCTTAGTGTTCAAAGCAACCTCTTGAACAGGACATCCTTACGACCCCTCTCTTAATAAATTGATAGACTCGTTGTGACCTAGATAGTCACTAGCCACTTTTGACCACTCTCTCGACAACCTCTCGACACTAGAAGAAGCAGAAGAAGACATACCATATATTTTTTAGAGAAAGAAGAGAGCTTTAGATACTCACAAACTAAGAGTAGGCAGGAGAACTTCAAAGCCCAAAGTCTTCATTTATAGAACAAAGATTGGTGGTTACCGGAAATGACATAGGTCGATAACCGTTTGATCTTCTTGATTTGATGGTTCATTTGTAGTCTTCTGCCATCTATTATAACCATTCATATCCCCCAAGAAACCTTTTAGTTTCTCAAGAAAGATTTTTTCGCCTCAACGAAATTCATTTTAGTGTGAAAATGAAAAGGTGTTTCATCTTCTTTATCGATTCAACTCCCAACAACCAATGTAATCGAATAACTGTCTTGCTAAGTATATGTTGACTGTCAATATATGATTGAATACATGTCGGTCTTCAGTATAACTAAAGGTTAAGTATAGGGAAAATCATTGGTTGGGAGGTACTTGGACTTCAGCAGGATCACCTAGCCTATTACATTTGATCCATTGTATAAAGTCCATCACATCTTGCCCATTTGGACAAGGCCTATTAGATTTGGTCCATTAAGTAAGACCCAATAAACAATATTATAAATAAGGGATATTAATCAGGTCTAGATTGTATTACTAACTTGATCGTCAGAATAAATCGTAAATACACTCCATTATGGATCAACAAGACTTTGAGAAACATAAAAAAATTTATGAAAAGACTATTTTTAAATACTAATTTTGATAAATATAAAAACTATTAATTTTATAATGAAAATTAAATAATAAGGTTAAAAATTATGAAAGACAACAATAATGTTAAAAAGAAAAAAGAATTTAACACTAAAGATTAAAGATTAAAGAAAAAGGATTAATCCTAAATTTATTAAGCTAATAATATGATTTTTATGATGACAAGCAAAACTCCACCATACCATACCCATATAAAAATATTTCAACCCACCCATAATTCCAACAAATTAACCTAAATAAATAAAATAAAAACAGTAAAATGACGTAATTTGAGTAGCATGCCTAGGAGAGTTGTCTATAAATTAACCCATATGAATATTAAGGATGGATTGAAGTTCAAGTAAGTTTCCTATTATAGCTATGTTATTATATAGATTTTTGTGACCTTATCTTTTAATATAATATATTAGATGATTCCTCTTATTATATTATATTAAGTCATATTAAAATGTTGTAACTTAATAATATATTAAAGATAATTGTAAATCTATTAAGTTTCATTTCTAGACAATCATATAATTTTTTTTATAAATAATAAATATTTTTATAAATCAATTTATAAGATAATAACTTATTATCTTAAATGACATGCAGGTAGAAGTGCGATATTGAATTGAAAAGTTATTATCATTTTTTTTACAAGCAAGAATTTCTGAAAATCAACTATGATCAACTATATCATCTCATGATTATTTTTTATGGTTGTTGAATAATTTTTTTTTTAATATATTCTCTATAGAATAAACTGTTAATGATGTTATTTATGGAATGTTGGGTAAATACTACCACAATTTTAAATTATGATAGATAATGTATGATTAAGTTTGTTTTATTATTTCATTTTAGGAGAATTATATTGTAGTGCGAGGATATTTCAATATAAAAGGATAGATGTCAATTGAGTAAAAAGTAAAAAAAAAAAAATACAATAAATGAAGGTTTCAAATGATGATAAGTGTTTAATAGTTTGTTCGAGAATCGTAATTGACTCAAAATCCATTAATAATTCATGTGAGAAAACTAACATGATATGGGAGTAGTAAATGCAGTTAGAAGATACTTTTATGTTAACGTGCTTAATTCTTGTCACTACAACCAAAAAAAATCAAAAGATACAATATAAATAATTTTTTTAAACTTGTAATAATATAGGGAAGTAATAACAATAATAACATAATTATAAAAAAAAATTATTATTTTTAATATAGAAAATCCTTTTTAATATGAAAAGTACAAAAAAAAAAAAATCAAATCAAATATATAAAGAAATACTTCCAATTAGTCAATATCTAAAGAATAAAAAGTGAAAAATCTAAAACAGTAAGAATACATAACTAATAACTTTAAACGCAAAACTTCATTTAACAATCTCAACAATCAAATTACAAAACCAACTTTCAGCATGATCCAACTGTGAATAAAGCAAAAATTATGAAAATTAATTCTCTATTATCCTTTCTTATTTAAAAGTCTCATTTAAGTTAAATAAAATAAACTTAGTCTATTTGAATTTTATTTAAACACAGAAGTTCAAACTAATAATTATTATATCAATATTTCCTTTAAAGAAAATCATACTCAAATAATATATTTAAATAATTAAATGTGAATTGAGTTCAAACTTAAAATTTTTAAAATCATAATAAACGAAAGTTTCAAGGAAAAGTTATACACTAACTATATTTTCATGTGCTTTAATGGTTTATTAAAGAATCACACTTAATATTTATATTATTGGTGATTTGTTTAAGAAGGAAAAGTTGCTACTTAAATCAGAATTACATATTTAACTTGTTTAGTGCTTGATTTAGTATCAATTTAAGGAGAATCATGGTCAAATCTTACTTTAAAAGCATTTTATTTCTAAAGGCCCAAGTTTAAGAGCTTTAATGGTTTTGTTGAAAAACACATGTAAAAGAGTGTCAAATTATTTGTATTAGATGTTTCAACTATAATTAACTAGATGATGTATGTAGTTACATAATCATAGTTATACTAATTCAAGTTTATATAAATACACTAAGTTCAAAACAACATCAATTAATAAAATTTCAGAAGCTTATGGATGACAATTCACAACCACAATATATAGTAATAATAAAATCGAATTTTTTAGTTTCATGATAAAATGTGACATATTTTATAGTAATTATGCAACCACATGATTTATTTTTTCTTTTCTTGTTGTAATGGAGGCCAAAAGGCTGATTCAGTGCACCCCCACACCTAAAAAAACCATATCCAACACGATTAGATCACACCGAATCACATGCTTCATCTAAATAATTCTTCCAACATTTACTTTACTTTATCACTTCACCACTTCACTACATAAAAGATAACACAAAGTACAAAACTGTTACTTGTATAATATAAAATCATTTCACATACATCATACCCATACCCAACCTTCCATTTAACTTTATATATTATAATACTAATAATAATATACTAATATGATTTTTAATATATGATTTGAAGTTTTTCAGTGGATAAAGTACAAAACAAACTAGTATTCCTGAATGCATCTAACATATTTATTTATATAATTTATTAATAGAAATAGATTTTAAATTTATTTTATTTTTATAAAATTGATTCAATAAAGTGAAATTTGTTAATTTGATTTTATCTCTAATTAATATAAGATCTTCAATACATCTTTCACGTCCTAAATCGAACGTGAGTCAATATATAAGTGGTTTAACAACCGTCCGCTAATAAACGTAAACTTTAAGTCTAATTCATCCTCGAAAAATCAAAATAAAATGAGGTTTGCTAATTTGATCTTATCTCTAGTCGATATAAGATCTCTAATATATCCTTCTCACGTTGAAACATCTCAACTCAAACATGGGTCAACATATATATGGTCTAATAACACTCGAACATGGGTCAATATATAGGTGGTCCAACAATAGTCTGATAGCGGGTGGTCCAATAAACCTAACAAACTTGTTAGAATAAATTCTAATACCATAACAATAGTGGACTTTAAACATAACTTATTCTTATAAAATTGGTTCAATGAGGTGAGATTTATACTTATTATATATATTAATTTAATTTTGTCTTTAGTTGATATGAGATCTCTAATAATAATAATAATATAATAATAATAATATTTAAATTTTTTTTCCCAATTCCATAAACTATGCTGATGAAGTATCCATGTGAAAACCGGGTGAAAGAGACGAAGCAGGCCATCCACATCCATGACAATCCATCTTGTTCCTCTGAAAAACCCTTTCTTAGAATAATAATTGATTCATATATATATATATATATATATAAATTATTAATAATAATAATAACAACAAGGAGACACATGCTACCACCAAAAAATAAGGAGACATATGCCAAGTTGTTGCCACTTGACCACACACACTAACTAAAAAGTGTTTATTATATATGTAGATAATTATAAAATGAAAATAAATTAATTTTATGTAAAAAAATATAAATTAAATATTAAAATAAGAGAAGGTCAAATTTAATTTAGTTAACAAGTATTATTTAGTTAAGCAATGTAAACATCTAATTGTATTAATTATTAATTGAAATTATGGAAAATTATTTAATTGAATATTTAATGTGAAAGAGAAATATGTATGTTAACTCTGATTTTGAAGGTACTACAACAGAGAAAAGGACTAATTAAGGAAATAATAATAGAAATTATTGCATACATATATATCATCAACAACCACACATTCCACATTCGCATTTGCATCTGTATTTTCTCATTCCTCAATCACTTTTTCTTGGTCATTCTTTTTCCCTTTTCCTTCTTCTTTACTTCTCGCAGCAACACTCCCACTCTACAGTATTTATACGGTACAGCTACGGTTCCACGCCTTTTCGTCTCCACCGGCCGATGGCGGACGTTGACCTCACCTCGCCGCTCCTACCCTCCGACCACGTCGTCCTCACGGTACACTCCTCCGCCGCTCCCTCCGCCACTGGTAACCCCTTCCGCGCGCTAGGATGCGACGACGAGCTCTCCGTGCCGCCCCCCACCACCCTTGATCCTTTCCGAAACCGCACGCCGGCGATCGAGGGGCTCTACGAGTGGGCGAAGATGGTGCTGTGTCTGCCGGTGGCGGCGCTGCGGCTCGCGCTGTTCGGACTGTGCCTCGCGGTGGGGTATGTGGCGACGAAGGTGGCGCTGGAAGGGTGGAAGGACAAGGAGAATCCCATGCCGAAGTGGAGGTCTAGGGTTATGTGGATCACGCGAATGTGCGCCAGATGCATTCTCTTCTCGTTTGGGTATTTTTCTCGATTTCGCTTCTGATTTCTCTTTCCCTGACGGTTTTTTCAATTGATTTTGGATCTTGGTTAATTTTGCGTCTGTTTTCTTTTTAACTTCTCTGTTTAGATATTGTTTGTTTGGTTTATAGGATTGAGTGCTTTTTTGGAAGTTGGAACTGTTTTTTTTAATAATTATTTTAAAAAATTGTAAAGTTAATTTGGGGAGAATGATTATTCCGCTAACACAGACTTACTTGTTTGCTTATTTATGCGTTTTGTTTTTCTAAAGAGGGGTTTCGGAAGGAAGTCATTATTATTATTATTTTTCTGGAGTTATTCGAGTAATATGTAAGGGAAGACAATGGTTCAGGGTGCATGCAGTGAGTACGTTGATGTGGCATTTGGGCTCATGCAATTATTGCTCCTCTGACATGGTAATTTGTTACGTTGTGATGGGAATTGCGAAATAATGATTAGAGGGCGTGAAGATCATAACTGTGGTTGGTGAGGAAAATGACAGAGCTTTAAGTTGAGTGAGGATGGGGAAGGAACATTTTTTTTTTTTGTTGTTAATGGAAATGGGGCGGGTTATTTTCTCGTTATTTCAGTAGATACGTTTGTTAGTGAATTTCTTGGTTTTATTCTTGGGTTGGGCGGTGGGAAATGATAGGGAAAAACAAGAGAAGTGCATGCCAGAGAAATGAAGGATATAATTGGCTTTTTGTGCAAATAGTTTTAGTAATTGATTTGTTTAAGGGGGGAAAGGGACAAGTAAAAAGGACTGAAATATTCTTTATAATTTTATGGAATTGGAGGTTTCCTTCTGATGTTATGTTTTACGGACGGGAGCATATGGGGATAGAGTTTGCCATGTATGTGCGTGCGTGTGTATAATCATATAAGAATTTCATTAGAGAGAACAGTGAAAGCCAAAGTTAAATTCAAAAAAAGACTGAAGGAAACAAGTCAGTTCCTTTGCGTGTTACATGACTACAAACCTCAGGTAGATACTACATACCCTGTTTATGTTGTCATGGGAGACAAGCATATGATGGTTAGGTTGTTTTTACTTGAAGGTTCATTTCAATTTTATTTTCTATATTTGTTTACGCCCTTAGCGTATTTTGGTTCTGAAGCATAAATATCTGTATTGTTGTCACCTTCTGTCCATTGCAGCTATCAGTGGATAAAACGGAAAGGAAAACCTGCACCAAGGGAAATTGCTCCAATAATTGTATCCAATCATGTATCATACATTGAGCCTATCTTCTATTTCTACGAATTATTTCCCACCATTGTGGCATCTGAGTCTCATGACTCCATACCTTTTGTTGGCACCATTATAAGAGCAATGCAGGTAATTTCATTTCATGGTTACATTTTATTTCTGCCCATTCACAAATACATGTACACTTGCCATTCAGCCATTTTCCATTACTTCCACTTCTATGTTTTCAGGTCATATATGTTAACAGATTCTTACCATCATCAAGGAAGCAGGCTATCAGGGAAATAAAGGTAAAACATTTCTATTTGTATGCCTATTCCTTTTCTATATTGAGATTGTTGTTGTTGTTTGATTATTGATATGGTTGTCAATTGATGCTCAATCACCTTTGTATTCTCATTTACATCTTTAATGCCCCTACTTTTTAACAAAATCTCTAGAAAAGTTTTGTAAAATATATTTGATGATTTAGGAAGTGTATGACTAATGTGAATTGTGCAAGAAATGCTAATAAGTTTTTCTTCATGAGCAGTAAAGTGATACCTCTTTTTTTTATTTTTTTACTGTTGGGTTCCAGTAGGTGTTGTAAATATGTTATTAGTATAGAATGTGTTATGTTAATTCTTGAGATTGTAAATAAGTTAGGAAAAGTCTAGTTGGATATAATTTTGAAAGTACCTCAGAGCTGAGTGAAGATTGAACAAGTTGTAAAGTGACAGTAGCTTCAGAATTGATTAGCAAGAATTATTCAAAACTAACGGGCATGAACAACAGATATGCTGGGCAGGAATTACTTCATATAATTTGCATGTTATCAAGTTTATAAGCTATTTGATACAGAAATCTGCTTTCAAGGAACTGAATTACAGAGAAGGGCCTCTTGTGATAAATTTCCTCGAGTACTATTATTTCCCGAGGGAACAACAACTAATGGCAGGAACCTTATCTCCTTCCAACTTGGTGCATTTATCCCTGGATACCCAATCCAGCCTGTGATTGTACGCTATCCTCATGTGCACTTTGACCAATCTTGGTAGGAAATTGTTTGTGAAACCCCTAGCATTTCAGTACCGATCTTTGTAAGAATAAAATTTCACTTTAATTGTTTTACATGCAAATTTGCTAGGGGTAATGTTTCTTTGGGGAAGCTTATGTTCAGGATGTTCACTCAATTTCACAACTTTTTTGAGGTATACTCTCTTATGGATTGGGTTTCCTTAATAGTGGTTAATCCATCACTTTCGGAAACTTATTATTCTTGAAGTAACTTTGAACTTTTATCTTGAACTGAACAGATAGAATATCTTCCAGTTGTTTATCCCCTGGATGATAAGGAAACTGCTGTGCATTTTCGAGAGAGGGTGAGTTTTCTGGTTTTGTTTTGCAACTTTCATATATTGTCGAAGGATTTTAATATTTATGCTCATAACCAATTGTAACAGTATTATCCTTGAAACCTCTATTGGTATATAAATTTTTTGCTGTGAATTGAGTTGAAGAAGATTCCTCTCTGGGAATCTTGGAATCTTTATTTACATCTATGGGTCAATTTGATGTTCTGGTTTCCGTAAGAAGGGATGAAAATTCAGGGATGAACTTGATGTTAAAAATTGTATAAAATGTATCTTCGAATTTTTTTCACCCTAAATTTCAAGGAGGCACTAATCTGACTCAGCCTAATCTTGTATGAAATTGAAATTTCAGTAATAACCAATTAGCAACATTTTGGAGGTTGAAATTAGAATTGCTTTATAGAGCATAAATTACTGAGTGTAGATCTCTAGGATCCATCTTACAAAGTGATGACAAGATTGATAGTGATGTTGCTCTTGCACATAGGATTAGGTGGATGGAACGGTGGATTGGTTTAGGCATTGTTACTCACTAGTATTACAAAGTGCCTTTCAAACTCAAAGGAAAATTCTACTGGACAATTATTTAGACTAGCAATGCTCCGTGTTAGTGGATGTTTTTCAATGGCATGCCAACAACGCATTAAACTGAGATGATACTGTTGAAGTGGATAATTGGATATATATGCAAGAGAAAGTTGGAGTACAACCTATCTAAGGGAATTTGATTAAAAAAAAACTCATCTAGTATTTTGTAAATACTGCATCCTTGTACCCTTTTTATCTCTTCTACCACTGTCTTTTGTTACATAGAAAAATCACTGGATGATTTGTTGAATTTAATCCTTCCTTGTGTCAGTAGTTAGTGACTATTCAACAATTAATATGTGGATAAATGCAGACTAGCCGTGCTCTTGCAACTGCAATGAATGCTGTCCAGACTGGACATTCTTATGGAGACATAATGCTTCATATGAAAGCACAAGAAGCAAAACAGGTGTGCTTTTTTTATTGTTTTCAACTGTATCTTAATCCTAGTTACTTTATTGGTTTTTCCATTTGAAAATTTGTTCACCTTCTATTACATATATAATTGTCAAATTCAAACTTGCAAATCAAATATCAGGACGGTATGCATTTATAGATTATTATGTAGAACTAACATCAACTTTGATGTTGAATCCATGGAGTTTCACATATTTAAACACATTTTGATATTTCTGTTACTGTTGTCTACTACATGTAAACTCTACCAAAGTGTAAGTCTCTAATCACCTAAATACGTGTCTATGTACATTAAAAGTCAACAAAAATGGAAGAAAACCAAGAACTAAACCACAAATGAAACTTTTGTAGAAGAGACAACCAAGTAGACAAATCTAGAGCTGTATTTTTTTTCTTACTGCTTTCTTCTGCTTCATGATTGATGATTTCAATGCACTGTGGTATGGGTTAAGGACTCCTCTCTCTTGCTGTTGAATGGCAATCTGGGTTAAACTGAAAATATCTTGTGTACCAAAAATATTTTTGTTGGCTTAATCTTAGAAAATCAGTCATGCTATGGAGACAATGCATGGGATTTCAATGCAACCACTTGAATTTCTTCTATAAAATTGAAATTCAATAATTTCTCTGGGTAGTTGTTGGTTGATCATATTGTTCTCTTAACTGAGAGAACAAGCTTCTCAGTTTTAACCTAGTCAAGTTATTATCTGCCGCACCAATCCTTATCACTGTTTAATTCTTTGTTACTACTAATCAAGACAATACCCAACAGTTTTAACTTGCTTATTTAGCCACGTCATTTCACTAAAGTCCTCCTTTTTCCTTACCATTTTCTTGTTTATATAATTATTAAAGTGATATTTAAATAATATCTAAATTCTAACTGGTTAACTTATCTTTCTATAAGCTTCTCAGTCCCACAACTATTTTCTCAATTGCCATGCATCAAATCCACTCTTCAAGCATCATACTTCGATTAGGTGCCTGCTTTTTGTCTTTTTTAGATTAAATCAGTATATGGCTTTATTTAGCCATCTTAATTATATTGCTTCAAGCTGAATTTTATGTAAAATATAGCTATCTTAGGTATGTGGATTATATTTAGTATTTCCTTTCTATTAAATCATTGCTTTGGAAATTTCAGGTCAGGCTTAGCATTCCAGTTTTGTTGTTTCTGACTTTTTAACTTGATTGAATTTTTCAGGAGAACCCCTCAAGTTATATGGTTGAAATGACCAAGTTGGAAGCAGTGAGTCCCTTAAATTAAACAAGCTTGAATTGATGTTCTATTTTTTAAATATACCCTTGACTTGTTATTTTTCCTGTTATTGTCAAGTCCCGGTAAATTATATTTTTATTCAGATTGTTTAAGACTTTTAAGTAGGCTTTTAGCTTACATTTTTTGAATCTGTTTCTCTTCTAGTATAAATTCCACGGTACCTCTTTGTCTATGCCAATGGATGCTATATAGATAACTGATATGTGGCCCAGACTGGCTGCATAATGTTTGAGCCTAATAATCCAAGTGAAATATGTAGTGAAAGGGAGAAAATATTTTGTATTGTGGTATATTAATGATGGTGTTATTATGACATCCTGTTTCCCTGACTGATATTCCTTTATGGTATTACTGAAGAATAATATAGATTTTGTACTTTTCAGTTATATCCTATCAGCAGCACGGAAGCTGTGGACTTTCTGGATAAATTCTTGGCCATGAATCCTGATCCCAGGTACTAATATCACATTCTTGTAAGTTATAACTAACTAGAAAAACCGGTCTTGCTCAAAGTACAGTGGGAAACAACATTAGTTAATTGATGTTTATATTTAATGGTAAGCAATTGATTGTAAAAATTGATAATATTGAGTTTTTACTTTGGTTGATGGTGTTACTGTATTGGTCACAATGAAATCACCTTCTTTGTGAGAAATGATTGTTGAAATACTTAATGTTGCTATCTTCACGTAATTCCATGCAAGACCTCTCTTAAAAGCAAATTCTTTGCAGGAAGTCTTAGGAACCAAGAATTGAGATGAGAAAGAAAATAATTTTTTTATTTAATAGGGGATGTAAAGAACAATAAATAGGAGATCATTCTTTCCTCCAAGGTTTTCCCCTTTACAAAGAGCCAATGCTCTATTTACAATATCAACAAATCTGAATTTCTCCTATCCTTCTTCCTTTATTTATATCTAACTACTCTAACGAACTAACTACTAAACTATTAATATTCTAATTATCATAACTAAATTTCTCCTTCTCCTTATATCCTAACAATAAACCCTCTTAAGATCCAACCTTGTCCTCAAGGTTGGAATAGTGGAAGTTTGATCCCATGGCTCGTCTTCATCATCATGATCTTCATCTACCCTTCTTGAAAGCATTGTGATGTTTTCTGCCATAGGAACGAGAACCCACTGGCCGCCACATGCAAAACCTCTAAATCTTTTTTCTATTATGGCTCATTGCTAAGAAGTCATCCATGGACACAACAAAGTTTAATGATAAAGTCCAATGCCGTTGATGTTTCAACCTCTTTTATGATCAAATCCACCTTAGAAAGTGGATTTGCATCTAACTTAACCCTATAAAATCAGCTTGATGACACTACATATTTGAGCATCAATTTTGGAGTAGTAGAGATGATCTTTTTCTTCAATTGAGACTGCCATCTAAGTTAGATGGTCAACATAATCTTGACCCTTAAGCCATATTCATGAATCCATATGGCAGCTTATTGAATTAATAAATTTCTTGTACCTTTGAATTTTTCAGCCCTAGCAATCCCATCCAATTGGATCTGCCCCCCCAGAAACTCTGGCAGCTTCCCCTTGGCCCAAATTTGTGCTTCCTCCATCTCTGATTGACTCTCCCCCAAAGATCTGGTGGTTGGACCAATTTGTTCAGAACCAAGAATTGAAATGCTAAACAAAATAATTTTCTTATAAAATAAGTGAAAAGAACAAGAAATAGGGCAGGACTCTCTACTCTAAGGGTTTCCCATTCCACAAAGGATATTGACGAAGCTAGTTTTCAATTTACAAAATCAACAAATCTGAATTGACTCTCCTATCCTTCCTCCCTTACCCGACCAACTAGCTAACTAAATCATTAATAATCAAGCTGCCTTAGGTGCATGGGCATATTTTGCTCTTTCAAAAATGGGGAACTTAGATTCTCATGTATGTATTCTTTACAGTTAGATGTTTAAGTTTCCCATTTCAGTCAAAGAAGGGCATTACACATGCCTAAGAACGTGTAATCCGATTATTAATCGTCATGCAATGGCAATCCTTATCCATAGCCTACAAGGTACATATGTACAGAAAATATCTCATAATAGAGCTATAGAAACAGCAAATCCTCCTGTCCATGAGTATTGCTGTCAATTCTCAGTGAAAAATCTACAATCTTTGCATTCATTCACAATGGGGCCAAAACAATAGAGTAAGATAATGGTTTTTGCATCCATGTTTTTGTTCAAGTCAATTTTTTGTTCTTTTCTTTACTAGCAACTTTGACCTATATATTGTATTTGATGAACTTTATCACTTGTATGATGGAGTCTGTATCTTCGTTACAGTGGTCGTGTCCAATATCATGACTTCTTGAGGGTTTTAAGACTTAAGGCTTGCCCACTATCTGCAGAGGTTAGTCTTCAGATAGCTCAAGATTTCTTTAATATTGTGGGATTAAATCTAGATTTGCTGTTCTGATCTGCATATTTTGTTAAATTCTTTAATTCCATTTGCGTGACATGGTTTATGATAAATTTTCTGCATTCAGTTTTTCTTCCCTTTTTGCTGCATTTTTTTTAGCTTAGCAAAATTTACTCTAACTTCCTCTTTGCCACCTGTCTATTTCATGTTGCCAAAACCTGAACCACAGCCGGACTTGGCTTCACTTTGCTGCTTTTTCATCTTTTGATTGTCATGTTGATTATATTATATTATATTTTATTACAGATATTTTCATTCATTGATGTGGAGAAGTGTGGGACAATTACATTCAGACAGGTAACTATCTGTGATGATGTACCCCGTTTCTGTGCTATATAGAAGATTGGAAGTAGTAATTAATACTATGACATCTTTACTGTTTTGCTTTTTGTGCAAAAACCAATAACTGCTACACAAGGTTGAAAATGTCCTTGTTGATTACAGCACTTATGTCTTTTGCACTTGTTTGTAATTGCATGTTGCATCTAGTTCTTGTATGGATCTGCCCATGTCATGTCGCTACCAGGGTTCCATCAAGCCTGTGAAGAAGCCTTTGCTGGGTGTGGTGGTGCAGTAAAGCCCTACATTGTTGAACAAGAGGTATCATAATCTTTCCCTCTCCTATTTGCTTTACTAAGTGTATGATTATCTCTAACATGTTCTTTTCAATTCCCATTAAAATCAGTTACGAGATTTCATCCAACCTGTTATCCTCAGCTGGAATGAGGATGAGGTAATTTATATTTAGTCTTCTCTACATTGTTTGTCATTAAAAAAAAATTTGTAGCTTGGCTGACTTAAACTGGTTACTTGTAGGTCCATCAGCTTTTTATGTTATTTGATAATGATAATGATGGAAGAATTTGCAAGAATGACTTTGTTTCACTCCTTAGAAGAAATCCTCTTCTCATAGCATTTTTTACGCCTCAATCAAAGCAAAAAGAATTTGAAGGTAATGGAGTGATAGAGATAGTGTGATGGATAGATTTCACATTTGATAAAGTACTCTGGTTTTTTAGGATGTTGTTTTTGTGGATTACGAAGAAAAGAAATCAGTAGGATTCTTGGGGAATACATACAGTGTAGGATGCAGTTGCCTCATTTTTTTTTTCATTTTTTTTTTACTTTGCTCTGATTAATTACGCATGAAGCTCAAATATTTGGTGAAGTTCTGTGCCATCCATCCTTCTTTTATATTTTTAACTATAGGTCAGTTTTACACAGCTAGATGTCAGTAACCTGGTGTTGTGATCACACTGATCCAACATGAGTTTTGGTTCAGGGGCTATACTGGCATTTAGGGTCCAATGTGGTTCATGTAAAGTTTGAGCCAACGTGTCAATTTGTAACAAACATTATAACTGTACTTTTCAAAGATGTGAACATGATGAAAGTGATGTGTAATCGATCTTGGATTTGAGTCTCATTGAAAGACTGATATGCTGCTTACATTTATGTCAAGTAATTTTTTTCCCTGAAGACATGATATAATCATTTTAAAAGAAGCAATTTCTCTTACTCTAAAATTAGATAGAAAGAAAGCAATATTGAATAAATCAAATAATATATGTCATAGACTGCACTTATTTGAAGTAATAGTCATTTTTGTTGTACTTGTTCACTTTGTCCCTTCACTATAATTAGTTTAGTGAATTTTTTATGTACTGATGAAATGCCCTAATTTCAATTAACAAAAAAAACTTCACTAAATTTACTAACAATTGTAAGATGTCCCTAGTTAACTAAATAAACTAATTATTTTAAAACATAATATTTGTATTGTAGTCAAAAGTTTGGGTTTCACACCTGATAAGTAACGGAGACTTTGGAAAATAAAGATTAAGACATGTAGAAGAGGCTAAGTACTACGGTGAGAACGACTATTAATTCCTTTTTAATATAAATAGTATTACATCAAGAATTACTGTCATACATGTTCTGTGCACATAGATTTTCTAACAAATGGTTTTTTATATATAAGTAAAAATAAGAGAAAACATATTACAAATTTGAATTAGATTTAATTTTATTTTTAATATATGTTTTAAGTTGATTTAAATTTGAAAAAAAAAATGTATTGGAAAAAAAATATTATATTATAAATTTGAAGTTAAATATTTTAAGACAAATACATATGATATGATGGAGAAATTAATAGAAATATGATAAAAACAATATCACTCAAATGGAGAAAGGTATGTGTAGTAAAATATCTAAACAATAATTGGATAATAAGTAATTAAACTTTGGAGGAGAAATTATTGCATGGAAAATTTGGTCATAAAAAGCTTTAAATCATCATTTATTTTCTCATTACAGTGTTGCAGTGAATTATTTTGCATGATTTTGGTCTTAGTCTTCAATTAGCATCACACTTACACTCAAAATCATTTACTTGTTTGGACTGAGTGGAGGTGTTTTATGCTCAACATTCTCTCCTTATCTTATCATTTTCTTTCGCTTTTTATGAGAATGATTTGCAGAAAAATAAATAGAACAAAGTATTTCCTTTTGATAAATATAATAAACAAAGATATCATTTTTCATTATTTAATTAAACAATATAAAAAAAGTTATATATTAAAAATTCATCATTATCTATTTTATTAAATAAATATATAAATAATTTTTTAATTGTATAACTACTTCTTTTTTCAATTATTTTATTTATTATTTTAAAAATATATTTTTTTCCTTTTCATATCACTTTATTTTTTCTGAAATGATTAATTATATTCTTTATTTTATTTCATAATTTTCTTTTCACACTCTTTAAGTTAGAAAAGTTGTTATAAATATTAAATGACCTTATCTAATTCATATATTATACATCACCTAATAATATAATAAGATATTAGATTAAGGAACATATTTTGAAAAGAATGATTTAGTTGTTTATACTGAGAGATGTGTTGTTTAATGAGATAATATGTTTCAAAACACACAAAAAAATCAAATATCTTATTATTTTCTTACTATTTGTGATTGTTCTCCTTTTTAACTTAGGACTATATTGGAATAAGAGTTTTTAAAATCAAATTAATTAAAAATAATTAAAAATCAATTAAAATATTGAAAATTAATTTTATTTTATTTTATAAATTTTCAATTTCATTTCAAATTTTAGATTATAAATTAAATATCATATTAAACCACTTATTATATGTTAAAATTAAATAATAAAAATTTTAAAAAATATTTTATAGTCTAATTATATTATAAAAAATAACAATTTTATAATAAAAATAATTAAAAATCAATTTATATCAAATTATAAAAAATAATTTAATTTTATATTAAATTAAAATTGAATTATATTTAATTTAGATGAATATTTAATGAAAATTAAATTAAATTGAATCAATAAAAAAATTAATATTATATTAAATTCATTACTCAAATATATTATGTAGTTCATACGGTCTACATAATAGAACAAAACTTTATTGTAAACAAGGAACAAATTTTGAAAAAGAAAGAAAAAGTGAAATATGATTATGAAACTCATTAACTAATCAGAAAAATAAGTATATGAAAATAATATAGAATACAAATAATGTGTTTGTTCTTGTTGAAATACATATAAAAGATAGAAAAATAAAATTGAAAATGGAGAATAAGATATGAATGAAGGACCACAAGTTGTGTGAAAATAATTGAATTGACGCCACCGACAAACATTTGAGGAGACAATTATATCTGCAAAATCCTTATCTTCTAACTTCACATTTCTCTAAAAAATTTTAACTAAATTTTTCCCTTTTATTTATATGCATCATATTTTTTATCTTCCCAATAAAAAAATATTTTTAAAAGTTAAAAAAAAAATAAAGAAAACTTGTAATCAATCCTTATGTAAAAAAATAAAAATATTATAATATCTAACTCACTGATTTATACCTCACCTATAATTTGACCTATTTTTATTTAACATGAAATTTTTCAATATTATCAATGTAAATCTAGTGAGAAGTTATTTTAAAAAATTTCATTTGTATAGGAATATAAAATTTCCACTCTCTTTTTCATGCAAATAGCTGGTATAGGAAGAAAGATTAATGTTAATTTTTTTTTTGTTTATAACTTGTACTAAACACATATAAACGTTTTAAATTTTCATACTTACAATTCTTGGAATAACTTTGTAACATATGAAAACAACATAGTTCGAAAAAAAAGCTTGAATCCATTGAACCCAAAATCCTACAAGGTCAAGGAGAGTCAAGATATGCTCTCAAAATTTTATTTTTTATTAATTATTATATATAAAAACAAAGTTAAAGAATCGAAGAAAGTTATGATCCTTTCTAAATTTTTAATTTTTATTTATTATTAAATATATATATATAATAATAATAATTTTATTTTTACAATCATATTCATTAATAAATATTAAAAATAATTCATTCTTTAAAAATATTTTTATTTTATTTCAACTTTTTATTCTATTGAATAAAACAATTATTTGTATATTTTTTTATTAATAATAAATAAGAATAATTTTTAAAAAAATTAATTTTTTTTTATATTTATTGATAAAAAAAATAAAATATTAATTGAATTCACATATTTTATTATAAACTTTAATTTTAAATATTTAAATTCTTATTTAAAAAAATTTGTTTAATCAATAATAAAATTATAAAAAATAAATATAAATTTAAGCCAATATAAAATTATAATTAAATTTATCTTTTAATAATTAGTATAATATAAATAAATATATTATTTTATAATATTTATATAAAAATTTTATAAAAAAATATATGTAAATTAATTCTAAATTAAAATTCTCTTATTTATAATAATCAAATATTTTAAGATATTAATATTTTGTTGGTTACTAACAATATATATTTTATATTTATAATATTTTTTTAATAAGTATAAAAAGAATTAACATATATATAAATAATTTTACTTATACAATTTAATATGAAAATATTGATATTATACTTTAATTATTGAAAACTTATATAAATTTGCACTTATCTTAAAAACCAATAAGATAAAATTTATAAACTTAAATAAAATTTAATTTAAATTGTATTATTATATTATAAATTTTTATTTTTTTAAATTTAAATAATCATCTTCATTAAATATATATAAAATTTGGACTATAAAATTTATGTGTTAGTTTTTTTCGCTCTTTCATCAATAATTCCTAATTTCATTCCTTTACAGTACAACAGTGCAGCAAAAGAAAAGTTAGACCATTCATTCACTATTATGTATAGTAATAAAGAAAAATAATATAATTAATTGTTAACATTATTTTTTTCTTTTGTACGTTTAAAGGTTTGCTGAAAAACACAGAGTTAATAAATTAGATTAAAAATTGTTTTCGCAAAAGAGAAATTCAACTTTATATTATTACTAAGAAACTATCCAAACCATTTTTTGGAAATCAATTTTTTTTTAGGTTTTGTTGCTTATATGAAGAAATTTTTTTTGAAGAAAGACATATTATGTGTCCCTCTTGAAGTCGATGAATTTAAAAAAGAAGCACGACTTTTATACAAACTAACCTTTTCACATAATTGTAGAAAAACCCATTTTTTTATATGTAGAAGCAATAGAGGACCAGTTTTTTCCTCTTTAAAATGACTAAGATATTGAAAAGAGAAGTATAAATATAATAGATAACTGATAACATTAAGATGTAAAGTGAAAATAGAGGTATCAAATACATGTTTTTAATATCTTTGACAGAGACCTAAACAACACACTATCCCTTGCAAATTTACTCAAAGCAGATGTTATAAACTATACTTTTTTAGTATTTTATATATACATATATGTGTGTGGTTGTTGTGGTTCTTAAATTGAGTTGTGCACATACAGGTGGGACACAGTACATAAGTGTGTGTGCAATGTAGGATCCTAAATTACTAAGGACAATTTAAATATCTTAATGGAGACAATGGATATCATGTTTCAAATATTTAGGAAAGAGTTAGTTAAATAAAAAAAAACATAATTTATTAAATGTGAGAAGGTGCATTTGTACCCTTAGAATCTACGTGCGTCCGTCACTATGTGTAAATATTACATACATCACGTCCTCTCAAAATTATATATATATAAATGGAGGATACATGTGGGTGTACGATGATGGAGGAAGCAGAAGGTATGATGCCCCTCCTGTGGGTGTTGGCTGCTCTATCCCATCTCCCATCTCAATCTTTATCTTATCTCCAATGAAGCCTGGACCCAATTTTAGATGTAGATTCTCTTCTCTTCTCATCTAGTCTGTATCTTATAGTGAATCTTTTTTTATAAGAAATAATAGAATGATAAATTATATATTTAATTATGATATATATATATATAGAGAAGGGTAAAAGTTTTTAAATCTTTGTGATATTAATTTCAGTTCTCTGACTATGATTTTACAAGACTACCTACAGAAATAACGAGAGAAAATATAATGGGAACCCAAATATCAACTAAAAAAGAGATATTTTATTATCTCATCTTTCATTCAAAGAGATAAAAATCTTTGAAATTCTTGCATATATATATATATATACTAATATATATATATATAATATACAAGTTAAATTATCAATTTATGTGACGAGGTTGTATATTAAATTAATAGACTGATTATATGATATGAGACACACGAAGTTAGTTGCTAAAGAATATTATTACATGTAATGAATGTTAAATTATAGAATTTATAGATGAAATGTTTAAGTTTTCACTAATAACCTAAATTATATAAATGAAAGTATTAGGTAATAAAAAGATGATAAAAGTTTTAGGATAACTTTAATTATTATTACTAGAAGAAAACAACAAGAATTACTTTCTAATATTAGGTATCTTTTATGTGAAATAAAATTATAAATCAATCTTTTAATTAGGTATACTTAAATCTTTTAACTAAGTATAACTAGATATACTTAAACATTTTACTTGTATTCCATATAAAAAACAAAATTGTAGATTTAAGTATACATGGAAATCAATAAGTGTAATCTTACATATTTAGTTTCAATGCACTCTAATTTTTAAAAAATTGTAAAGTATGTGTTTTGAATGATAAGGTGTGATGTGGAAGATTTTAATAAATATGTTATTGTATGGTGGGAGATTAGGTGTATCTGAGGATCGACTCAGTTTAATTTTGAATAATAAAATTACCTGTTTCAAATATCAAAATAGTTTGTGTTTAAACTCATAATTTTTTTTTTATCCTAAATAGTCAATTTAATCCAATAACAAAAAGAATTTTGAATTGAATAAATTGATTTTTTTTTTTTTTTTTATAATTTTTGGGCATGTGAACTTGCAGGAAATCCTATTCAAATAAGTTTATCAATTAAAAAACTCAAATCAGGATTAAGTTTAAATTTAAGAGCTTGCAGACAAATTTAAATACCAAAACCGCTACATGATAAACTATTCTACCAACTAAAGAAGACATTAATATTGCACCAACTAAAAATCGAACGTGTTTTTGTTCAGTTGTATGTAAAAGAAGATGGTCTAATTTTTCTCCAAAGAACTTCAATTTGAATTTGATTTTTCATTTTTTAATTCATATGTAATTATATATTTTATTGAATTGAATATCATCACTCAATTGAGAAATTAATAACAAATTAAATTTGCTTAAATATTTGTGTGTGTGTTGGCAAACAAAATAAGAGTATTTGTAATTACAGTTTGATTTGATTTTTTTATTAAAAATACATCTAAATTAAATATAAAACTTTTATATTAAATTGATTTTTACGATTTTTAATTTTTAATTTTATTTTTTATTAAAACTGAATTTATTTTTATTTTTAAAATTAAAATATAATTATAATAAATATTATACCTAAAAGTTAAAAAATATATTAAATAATAAATTAATAAAAATATAATTATTATTAAATGTTATATAAATACAAAATTAGTTTATAAATGATTTTAAAAAGAAAAAATAAGAAAAAAAAAATTAAAGATTATAAACTAGAATAATAATATTATATAAGAATGAATGTAAATCAAATAATTTTAATAATTTAAAATTTTTTAAAATTGTTATTCCATTACTTAAATTTCAATTTCAGTGTTATTAAAAATTGAAATCATATATTATTTTAAGTTAGAATATTAAAATTTTTATCTTTCTCAACTGTTATTAATAAAATTTGATTTATTTAGAGACCTACATGAATATTATTATAAAGAAAAATTTCAACTCTTTAAAAATATTAAAATAAAATAGAAATAATCCTGATAAAAATAAAATTAATTGAAATGAATTTGAATCTCAGATTAAAAAAAATAATAAAATATTTATCTAGTAAATATTAAAATACATAATAAGACAGACAATAAGTACGAAATATAAAAGATAAAATATAAACAATTAAAGAGTAAATTAAATTAAGAAAATTATATAATTTAGAAGGAAAAGAATAACTTAAATAGAAGGTGAAAATGTGTGGTAAAGATGAATTAGAATAATGGTGGATGATGTGATAACGAAATCATAATGATGAGATTTTTCAAGAAAAATGATCTTAAAATAAAAATTGTAATGAAAATTGTAGTAGGAAATGTTAGATTTTTTATTTAAAGTAAAATTAAAAATATAATTATATTTTAATAAAGTATATCGATTTATTTTATTTTGGATCGGTTCTGAAATATCAAATTGCAATTCGAACCAAACTGTGTATTTTAAAAAAAAAATTATCTAAAATTTACGGCTTTAATCGATTATCAATTTTTTAATTAATTTTTAATTAATTTTTAATTAATTTTTTAATCGATTAGGTTCTAAACATCCTAAAACAAAATAACGTTTAGTTATTAAAAAATAGTGAAAATAAAAATAAAAAAGAAAATGAAAGGTAGAATTTACTATGACAGAATATCCTGAGAGAGAAATGTGAGAAAAGGTGACGAGAGAAACATAATGGAAGAAAAAAAAGATGATTTTTGTGGCCGTTGGATGATGGATAATAAATGGTGTAATTGTGACAGCGCGGCACGGTAAGTGGTCCCTTGGTTCGTTTGTTGTTGTTGGCATGTGCGGTTTGAGTCGGCACACACGTTTCTTTGGCATACAAACCTAAGTACTTTGACATATATAGCATATCTCATCCTCGCACATGTCTCATGTTGTTGTCACATGTCACATGTAATAATATGTCAAACACAACCACCACATAAATACTCCACACCATTCACACGTCTTCCTTCCAAGATAATTCCAACATAATATTTATCACTTTCATGTAAGACTATCATTTAACTTAGGCGGAACCAAGGATCACCACGCCTTTTTTTTATAATTATATAAAATTATAATTAAATTATAAAATATATTATCTTTAATCTTTAAATCTTAAATTCTCTAATATTTTATATTTTTTATTATTATATAAAACTATAATTAAATTATAAAATATATTATTTCATGATAAAAAAATATTATATATAGATTAAATTTAAATAAAATATCTTTAATTAAAAATAATTAAATATATAATCTTATATATAAAAAAGAATATTTTATCTATTATTAAAAAATAAGTTTTTATATTTATATTATATATTATTTTAATAAATATCATCAATTAAAAAAAATCAAAAAATATCAAAATAATCTTTTATATTATATATATATATATATATATATATATATATATATTAGAAAATTGTAGAGTATTAATAACTAAAAATTAAGAAATTCAAAATCAAAACAAATAAGATGTCAATTATATTTTTCTTATAGAAGAAATAAGGTAAGAAAATTTTTTTCTTTATTATTTTTGTTCATTATCTACGGCAACAACAGAACGTGCATTTTCTGCTATAAAGATTATTAAAATAAGGTTTCGGAATAGGATGAATAATGATTTTTTTACTGATTGCATGATTGTTTACCTTGAAAAAGAGATTGCTGCAAAGTTCAATATAGATGTGATAATTGATGATTTTTATTGTTAGAATTTTTGGGTCACATATGTATTATTTAAATGTGTTAGGGTCATTATTTAATTTGCCAAAATTATAAAGTGGTCTACTTAATATTAACTTTATGACTAAGGGTATAATTGTCATGAAAAATTAATTGTGGGGATACCGGAGAATATTCTGTTTTTGATGAGGGGCCGAATTCAGAATAATCATAATAATGTACGTAATCTCAAAATTAATTACGTAGGTTATGGTCCCCAAAGGAGAGAGAAAATACTCTATAAGAATTAGGATTTTCTATTTTTCAAGTCATCCCCATCAGACGAGAAAAACACAGAAGGAAAACATACGGCTCTCTTCCTTTGGAAGACCACACATACCCACTGTCACTATCATTGTTTTCACTCTCCCAATGGTAGCCAATACAGGTACGCTTCCGCATCCTTGTTTCATCATGAATGAGGTATAGGTCTCTAAGAGTATTTCATGATTATGCTGTATTTTTTGGTTTATTTGAATAAGCATAATTATTGATTATAAAGAAAAAATTCCAACAATGGTATCAGAGCCAGGTTATACCTGATTCATGTATGTTTTTCTGGAAATTTTAAAACTAGGGTTTTAAAAGTATGAATTTGAGAAATTTTAAAATTAAGGTTTCAAAATTATGATTTTGGAAAATTTTAAAATCAGGGTTTCAAAATTATAATTTTGGGAATTTTGAAATTAGGTTTTCAAATTTGGGATGAGTGTTTACAATTTTATTGATTTATTGAGATCTATTTTGTACGTGAGTGGTATATATATTTTTTAGTTTGGGATTATACATTTAAGATTCTTTGTTGATTTCACAATTCGGATGTAAAAGTTTCCCTTTTTTTTTTTACTGTTAGGCAATTTTGTTTTGAAATCAACATTTGAATTATATTGTTTATGAAAGTTCAAATTTTAACTACCGTTTAACATTGAATATGAATTCAGTTTCAAGAAGTCGCCAAAGTGACCTCTCTTGTGTATGGATTATTCAGAAAAATGTTAAATGTTTGTGGGTATATTTATCCATGCGGGTATTAGTCGGCCCAAAGGAAGATTGATGCTTGGCCCGGGTTGTATACACACCTGTGATGGTAAACATGTGATAATTATAAAGTTTTACACGTGGATAATGAATCAGTCCAAAGAAGGGTTTATTATTTGACGTGAATTATTATCAATGATTGATCATTAC
>BDMB01000119.1:373716-395142 GCA_016859785.1 Macrotyloma uniflorum
TGGATAATGAATCAGTCCAAAGAAGGGTTTATTATTTGAGGTGAATTATTATCAATGATTGATCATTACAACAAGTATATCACTAGTAATCAGTATTACTGTCCAAAGACTTGATATTGATGGTGCACTAGATATCTTGTGATGGGATTGTAGTATTATTTGAACATATGGATTATTATTATTATTAATTTTATGAGCATAATTTTTTTTTTTATTATTTGTTCTCTCAGTTCAGTTACTATTTGCTTAAATATTTGTAAATCTAAATTCAGTACCAGTTCTTATAGTAACAATTTTTAAGGACGGAAAGAGAATATTTAAATTGTTCTTGACAATATGATCTAGACCTTGCATTGAGGATTGAACAACCACTTCTCTTAAAGAACCTTGTACTTGTGACAAAGACATGAGAAGTGAGATTGCTCGCATGAGTCTCATGATCATTAAGTGTAGCATTCCTGAAGCCTTTAGGATACTGTTACAAGTGATAAGGCGAAAACTAGTACTTTTCTCCAGAACTTGATTTCCATAAAGTATCAGTTAAAGAAAATGTTAAGGGTTCATAACAAAAGAATCAGAATCAAGATAATAAAGGTTTCTTTTGTAATGTGACTAGGCATGTAAAGAAAGAATGTACCAAATATCACGCTTAACAAGTAAAGGTATATTTCTTATTTTGGTCTACTTTAAGGTCAATATAGTTTTCGTATCTAGAAACACTTGATGGTGAGATTCTGGAGCCACTACTCACATCAGTGTTTCAGTACAAGATTGTCTGAGCTACCGAAAGTCAATTGATTCAGAAAGATGGATTTATAGTAAGGATGGCAAATCGGTATAGACATGATTTCTTTTAGTTTCTTATTTGGACAAGTAAGACTATTTACTTTCATTTGGAATACATTCATATATTTTTGTTTCAGGTTGATGCAGAATGATTTTCTATTTACATTTTTTTTTCTGAAAATGTTTCATTTTCATATGGTTTTCATTCAAAAGTTCTAATAAAGTATAAATATTGGATTTTTTGAGACAATTCTGGATCTTGATAGATAATTTTAATTGGTCAATAAAATAGATTTGAATGCTATTTTTTTAGATTATCAACTATGGTTGTAACTGACTCATTTTGATTCATGATAATCTATATATTGTCTAAAGTTTTTTTTTATGACCAAAGATAAAACAAAAATTGTAAAGATAGGGTCATTATACTTTACCATATTTATTTTTTTTTGGGTAAAGGCTCTAAAGACTGTCGATTATATTTGAAATACAGTGCCAACTAAGGTAGTTGTTAAAATATTTTTTTGGGTAAAGGGTCTAATTTGAAGTTTTTTTTTTATATGGGATGTCTAACTAAAGAAAGGAGTTATAAGTAAAGTAAAGAAATTGGACTCCTAACTAGTGAGCAGTTACTTTATTGGTTATTCTGAAAAATTAAGGGATTCTAAATTTTAATATCCATCTAAAGACAATTTTTGAGGATAATGATTCTCCTACTCAAGATAATTTAGTTGTTCAGGAAGAACAAACTCAAGATCATCAAGAACTTGTGTGACCCTAAAGACAATTTTTGAGGATATTGAGTTTGGGGGGAAGAATAAGGTTAGAAACTTTATCTTAAAAGGAAGAATCGGTAATAATTCCAGAACCGATTCATACAGTTGTTTTTTTGATAAAACAAATTCAGAACCTCCTCCAGACATTGTTATTGAATCTCCTATTCAAGATAATTTGGTTGTTCAAGAAGAGCAAACTCAAGATCCTCAAGAACCTGTGCTTCACGAGCCAATACCTTTACGGAGATCCACTAGAGAAAAGAGAAGTGTTATTTCAGATGATTACATGGTATTTCTCCAAGAACATGAGGAAAATAATGGTATGATGGAAAATGATCCAATTAACTTCCGCCAAGCCATGCAAGATTCCAATTCAGAAAAGTGGATTGAAAAAAATGAATGAGGAGTATAAATCCATGCAAGACAATAAAGTTTGGGAACTTGTCCTATTACCAGAAGGTGTGAAACCCATTGGTTGCAAATGGATATTTAAAACCAAGCGGGATTCTAAAGGTAATGTGGAGAGATATAAGGCTCGTCTTGTAGCTAAAGGTTATACTCAAAAGGAAGGGATTGACTTTAAAAAAGACTTTCTCTCTAGTTTCATCAAAAGACTCTTTTAGGATAATCATGGCTCTTGTTGCACATTATGATTTGGAACTTCATCAAATGGATGTCAAGACAACATTTCTCAATGATGACATTGATGAGACAATTTATATGGTACAACCAGAAAACTTTGTGTCTGGAGACCCAAAGAATATGGTATGCAAACTGAAAAAATTCATTTATGGACTAAAACAGGCATCTCGACAATGGTACCACAAATTTCATCAAGTAATTCTCTCATTTGGTTTTGCGATGAATCTGGTTGAGGATTGTGTGTATCACAAATTCAGTGGGAGCAAGTACATTTTCTTAGTCCTATATGTTGATGACATTCTTTTGGCCACCAATGATATAAACATGTTGCATGAAACCAAAAAGTTTCTGTCAATAAACTTTGAAATGAAAGATCTTGGTGATGTTTTCTTTGTATTAGGAATTCAAATACACAGGATCGATCTCAGGGTATTTTAGGATTGTTACAAAGGATTATATTGAAAAAGGTACTTAAGGTTTGGTATACAGGAATGTAAATCGGATATTTCAATTGCTAAATGAGGCAAATTCCATCTCAGTCCGTGCTTAAAGGTAAAACTCAGAAATTCAGTAAATGCAAAGATTCTCTATGTATATGTATACCAGAGTATGTACGTGTCCAGATTTAGCGTACATAATTGGGATGTTAGGAAAATATTTAAGATTCAGGAAATATAAAGATTCTTTATGCATAATCTAATGTATATTCGAGTATGTACGCGTCCAGATTTAGCGTACATAGTTAAGATGTTAAGCGAATGTTTAAGATTCAGAAAACGCAAAGATTACCTATGCATAATTTGTAGGAGTCTAATGTATGTCCAAGTATGTACGCATCTAGCTGTAGCGTACATAAATTGGGATGTTAGGTAAATATTTAAGCAATTCAGGAATATGCAGCTAAAAAAAGGTTATGAGGTATTTAAAGAGAACAAATTATTATATGCTCATATAGAGATCAGTTGGAGATCACTGGTCATTCTAACTTAGATTTTGTTGGATGCCAAAATACCTCATAACCTTAGACTTCATTTATCTGCTAGCTGGTGGTGCAGTTTCTTGGCGCAATGCCAAACAAATTCTTACAGTTTCACCCACCGTGTTAGTAGAATTTATAGTATGTTATGAGGCATCTAATCAAGGATTTGGTTGAGGAATTTTGTCACTGGGCTGCAAACTATGGAAGTAATTGAAAGACCACTTAAGTTATACTGTGACAATAAATCAAACGTCCTATATTTCAACAATAATAGGAGTACAATCAAGTCAAAAACACATTGACATTAAGTTCCTTGTTATTAAGGAAAGAAAGGGTACAAAGTGGACAAATTTTTATAGAACACTAGAGGACAAACTCCATAATAGCAGACCCTTTTACGAAGGGTGTTCCACCCAAGGTCTTTCATGAGCACACAGCTCACAAGGGTGTTTTACAGTTTGAAGAATTTTTGGTTTAGTGGGAGTTAGTCATTTATCTAATTTTGTGTTCTGTATTTTTGGTATTAAGTATGCATACTTTTGTATTTGGATATATTTTTTTTGATCAGATATAAAGTTTGGTATTCAGTTATTACACTTTGTATAATAAAGTTGTTGATTGATCTCACTAAGGTAAAGTTGGACCAGTTGAAAATTGACATGTAAAGACCACCTACATGTAATTTTCATGCTACACATTTCATGATGAATCTATGTCATTTGGTTGTGTTAATACTAGTGATCATTGATGGGTTGAGTTATGATTGATATAGCGAAAACTGCTTTGGTCCTATGTATTGACTTGGCTAATGGACGAGATTTTAAGCATATGCCCGAGGTATATAATGACAATTTTGAGCTCATAAAGTCTGACACATTTGTAAGGAAACATATGTGACCAGTGGGAGATTGTTAGAATTTTTGGGTCACATATGTATTATTTAAATGTGTTAGGGTCATTATTTAATTTGCCAAAATTATAAAGTGGTCTACTTAATATTAACTTTATGGCTAAGGGTATAATTGTCATGAAAAATTAATTGTGTGGATACCGGAGAATATTCTGTTTTTGATGAGGGGCCGAATTCAGAATAATCATAATAATGTACGTAATATCAAAATTAATTACGTAGGGTTATGGTCCCCAAAGGAGAGAGAAAATACTTTATAAGAATTAGGGTTTTCTATTTTTCAAGTCATCCCCATCAGACGAGAAAAACACAGAAGGAAAACATACGACTCTCTTCCTTTAGAAGACCACACATACCCACTGTCACTATCATTGTTTTCACTCTCCCAATGGCAGCCAATACAGGTACGCTTCCGCATCCTTGTTTCATCATGAATGAGGTATAGGTCTCTAAGATTATTTCATGATTATATTGTATTTTTTGGTTTATTAGAATAAGCATAATTATTGATTATAAAGAAAAAATTCCAACATTTATAACATAAAACATTGTCGAATACAATTAAAAAGTTAAATATATCATGTATATATTTGATCTTATATATAATTATTTATGTTGATTTTAAATATATAAAAATAATTTATAATTTATTAATGATTTTATTGATTATATTTATTTTTACGTGATAATTAATTTTAATGTATATATTAATTTTTTTAATTACTCCGGTTTGGTCTGAATCGGACTGACCAGTCCGGTTCGGTCCAGTTCGATCTAACCCCCCTCACCTAAAATTTTTGACTCTGTCCCTGTAACTTATCATTATCATTATGGTTTACTTAATTATATAATTGAAATTCCACCTTATTTAGAAATAAAATTAAATTAAGATATATAATTATTGTAAATCTTGTTTCATTAAACTAATTTTATAAAAAGAGTTAAGTTTAAAATTCATTTGTAATATGATATTAACATTTATTCTAATAAAATTTTTGGTCTAATTGAACTACCAGCTATCAGACTACTATCGGATCATTCATAAATTTTTAATCTCACTTTCAATTTCTTCCAATTTCTACATAAATTTATCTTAGCAAAATTTACACAGAATTAAAACTCCAACACTATCTATAATCCATTAAACGAATTTAAATTTGTTGAACAAACTTTCTATAATTTCAATATCATCTAAAATTCATTGAGAAAAATAAAGTCCACGGATAAATTGCATAGACAAATATCATGAAAAGAACTAAAAAATAATTCAAATTCATCAACTCATAATGTAAGTATAATCTCAATCCATTTCTTAAAGTTCACATAAAATAACAATTTCATCAATTCAAATTATCTCCATATTTATAATCTTAATTTAACTATATCCTTCCCTTAAATCACTTTGTTCCTCAAAGTATTTAATTATGGAAAGGAGGTTGAACCAAGTTTAAAGATTTTCTAAATTACTTCTATGAAGAAAAACTTAAAAAATAAACATACTCCCATAAATTCGTTATTCTCTCTAAAAAAATACTGAATATAGAAAGGAGAGAAAATAACTTAAAAATCCAAGATAAAATTGAGAACTTACTTCAAACCAAATTCTCACTCTTAATTTATCTTAAACTAGATCATAACTCTTAAAAAAAAATTAGAAACTCTTTAATTTTTTTTATAAATTTTAAAAATCCAACTATATTAAAATTTTATTTTTCATTAACTTTAAAGTTTCTTATACTCATAAAAATCTGTAGTTATATCATTAAAAAATTGAAAGAGTTGTTGAGATTTTTCACCTATGCACCATGAGTTGGGATTTTCTAATTATAATCTCCCTAACACACATTAAAAGAGGTTTCACAGAATTGTTATTTTTAAATTAAATAAATTATAAACAACTGCTTGTTCATCATTAATGGCAAAATTTATTCTTTTCCATCATGTCCATTTTTTATACTAATAATATAGAAGGATCTAAGTCCTGCTAATTATAATTTTTTTTTTTAAATTTGGATGCCAATAGTTTAATTTTTGTTCTATACTAATATAGAAGGATCTGATTTGTGGATTTATTCTATACTTCTATGCTGTTTTATCATTTATTATCATCCAATCAATTATATTGACTAAATATTTTTCAGGTCATTTATTCTTTTTATTAATCAATAAGTTCTAAATTAGAAACCATAAGCTTATTTAAATAGATATATTTTTAGATAATATACTTTTGTTAATGTATTTTTCTTTTTAGAATAAATATATATCCAATCATTTTTAAATAGAGGGCAATGGAATAAATTTAGTAACTGTACTTACAAGGCCGAGTACTTCATTTGCTGCTTCTCTTTCTCTTCTTCTTGATCTACTCCAATCTCCTTCTCGGTCGACTCCTGACTCCTTAAGGACCGCGTATGGGGGTACCTACATTTACACTCTGATGCTTAAGTCAGTATACAATGTAGGCAGGGTTTAGAATTAGGTTGAGAGTGAGAATATACCTGATAGGCATGTCTATTTATAATACCATGATACATAATTACCTTTCATGAGCTTTTACTTTTAGGATCCGTTATGATCATCTGTTTTCTTTCCGGAACTGTTATAAATCTTTTGTAATTATGGCAAGATATTTCATTAATGGGTCAGTATGATCTCGGCCCATTCGCTTAGTGCAAGCATCAGGTACTTCTCGGCCTATTGACTAAGGCCTTAGTTGATTCTCAGTCCAATGATTAGGTCCATCCGGTACACAATGTACTTACAAGGCCGAGTACCTCATCTGCTGCTTCTCTTTCTCTCCTTCTTGATCTACTCCAGTCTCCTTCTCGATCGGATCCTGACTCCTTCAGGACTGCGTAGGGGGGGTACCTGCGTTTACACTCCGACGCTCAAGTCAGTATACAGTGTAGGCAGGGTTTAGAATTAGGTTGAGAGTGAGAATATACCTGATAGGCATGTCTATTTATAATACCATGATACATAATTACCTTTCATGAGCTTTTACTTTTAGTATCCGTTATGATCATCTGTTTCCTTTCCGGAACCGTTAGAAATCTTTTGTAATTATGGCAAGATATTTCATTAATGGGTCGGTATGATCTCGGCCCATTCGCTTAGTGCAAGCATCAGGTACTTCTCGGCCTATTGACTAAGGCCTTAGTTGATTCTCAGTCCAATGATTAGGTTCATCCGGTACACAAGTCCCCCAAGTCGTGAAGCGAAAAAGCTGAAACGAGTTTATATGTTGAGATTTGGCTGAGGTCTTACCTAGGGATGACGTTTTTCAGTCTTTGTTGGCCGAGTGATACTTGGAAGACGTTTTTTAGCCTATGACGTTTTTCAGTCATTCTTGACCGAGTGATACTCGGAGGACGTTTTTCAGTCCGTAACATTTTTCAGTCATTTTTGGCCGAGTGATACTTGGTGGACTCTTTAGTCCTTATTTGGCCGAGATGATACTCGGAGGACTCTTTAGTCCTTATTTAGCCGAGATGATACTCGGAGGACTCTTTACTCCTTATTTGGCCGAGATGATACTCGAAGGACTCTTTAGTCCTTATTTGGCCGAGATGATACTCGGAGGACTCTTTAGTCCTTATTTGGCCGAGATGATACTCGGAGGACTCTTTAGTCCTTATTTGGCCGAGATGATACTCGGAGGACTCTTTAGTCCTTATTTGGCCGAGATGATACTCGGAGGACTCTTTAGTCCTTATTTGGCCAAGATGATACTCGGTGGACTCTTTAGTCCTGATTTGGCTGAGTGATACTCGATGGACTCTTTAGTCCTGATTTGGCCGAGTGATACTCACTGGACTCTTTAGTCCTTGATTTGCCTGAGTGATACTCGGTGGACTCTTTAGTCCTTGATTTGGCCGAGTGATACTTGGTGGACTCTTTAGTCCTTGATTTGGCCGAGATGATACTCGGAGGACTCTTTAGTCCTTATTTGGTCGAGATGATACTCGGAGGACTCTTTAGTCCTTATTTGGCCGAGATGATACTAGGAGGACTCTTTAGTCCTTATTTGACCGAGATGATACTCAGATGACTCGTTAGTCTTCTGTCCTCTTCTATTTGGAGTTAACCAACTGCTTCTTGTGAAGTTGATGATGTGTTTCATCTCGAGATGTTGAGATTTCAAAATTCCACAGTGCTTCCTACAGTGTCATGGTAATATGAAGGTAACAAAAGTATTTTCTTTGAAAGTTACCTGACAGTAGCTACAACTAAAAATTTGTTCTGTTTTTTATGTTGAAGAAATGTCAGTTGATCAATCTTTCTGAAATATAATAATTGTGGTGGCCTAGATTATGAACTTTCACTTTGTGGTGATAAGGATAATACTCTTTTAGAGTTGTTCTCTGAGGTAGCAGTAAATGTTGGCTACTTTTAGGAAGGATATAAAACTTCCTAAGTACAAAAGACCAAATCGTTGTATCACCTGTGTTCACTTCTTTATCCCATTAACTATAGCCTTTGGACATATACTTTTAAGGATGAGCTAAGCATGACATGCGACTGAGATATAAGAAATTGTTGAAATTTTTCTGCAAGATTACCCTTTCAAATGAGACAATAAAAAATGATGGAGGAATAGAAAATATAATCCTTTTGAATATTTCCCTGAAATTCACCCTTCAAATGAGATAAAGATTGATGGAGGAATAAAGAATATAATATTTTCCCTGTAATTCACCTTTCAAATGAGACAATAAAGATTACTGGAGGAATAGAGAATATCCTCCCTTATAATATTTTCTTGAAAATCCTTATTAAATAAGACAATAAAGATTGCTAGAGGAATAGAAAATATCCTCCCTTCTAATATTTTCCTGAAAATTATCCTTATCAAATAAAACAATAAAGATTACTGGAGGAATAGAGAATATCCTCCCTTCTAATATTTTCGTGAAATTCAACCTTATCAAGTGGGACAATAATGGTTAACAGATGAACAGAGAAAATTCTTTTACCAGAAATATCCTCCTGTTTCATATTTTTCAAATTACCGCACCAAATTGCATAGCAAAATAAAACTCCTGTGTTGAATTGCAAATACTATCAAGATAGATTATATTACCTTACAACAACTCTAATCACGAGCCTAACTCTTCCACATAAGAAGGACAAAGTGTCTCTTTTGGTGATGATGAAAAAACAGTGTTGACACGACAAGGCACATAGTGTGTCCACTCCATCTTCTTTAGAGTGGCGCCAAACCCCAATTAATGCAAACATCATTTGACAAATCAATTGAAGCACCTTTCGTTCGTGAAGATACTGGTCAGCCTGTTCATCTCCTCTTAGTGTGAGGGTGCTATGTGGCAATATGCTTCGCCACATTAGCCATTTTTGTTTTTTTTTTTATATTGTGTGTAGATTATAACCTTGATCTCCAATTTCAATGGTCTTTTCTGACCTGAAACAGTTTCATGAAAAATTCACTAATAATAGAAAAATAACACTAACCATGAATTCAAGCTTCAATTTGCCCATGATAATGCTTGATTTGAGACTAAAGAAAGCGGTGACTCCTCAGTAGCCTTTCTTCTGGGGGAGAGTCCTCAGTCACCCTCTTGGACTCTTCTTGACTCATATTCCTGATGATCGCCTTAACTCTGACTGCACTCAGCCCCACGGTGGGCGCCAAAATGTACTTACAAGGCTGAGTACCTCTTCTGCTGCTTCTCTTTCTCTCCTTCTTGATCTACTCCAGTCTCCTTCTCAGTCGGCTCCTGACTCCTTCAGGACCGCGTATGGGGGTATTTGTGTTTACACTCCGACGCTCAAGTCAATATACAGTGTAGGCAGGGTTTAGAATTAGGTTGAGAGTGAGAATATACCTTATAGGCATGTCTATTTTTAATACCATGATACATAATTACCTTTCATGAGCTTTTACTTTTAGGATACGTTATGATCATCTGTTTCCTTTCCGAAACCGTTACAAATCTTTTGTAATTATGTCAAGATATTTCATTAATGGGTCGATATGATCTCGGCCCATTCGCTTAGTGCAGGCATTAGGTACTTCTCGGCCTATTAACTAAGGCTTTAGTTGATTCTCAGTCCAATGATTATGTCCATCCGGTACAGTAACAAATATCGTACCAAATATATTAAATATATGTCGGTTGAAAAATTGAATATGTATCAATTGTATAATTTTTAAGAATTATTCATAAAATCTTATTCATAAATTTAACATTAATAAGAATTTTAGATTAAAAAATATATATTGATAGAACAATGAACTTCTTCCTCAACTTTTTGTTGTTGTGAGCGGGAGCATTGGTGAGCATTAACAGAATTAGTTAATGGAAAAACTCTATGGATCCCTTCACACCCAACTCCTCTTCTAATCTTCATCACCACAACCAATAATTTTTACACTTTTTCTATTTTTTTCTTTCAAACAAAATATTAAATTTTGTTATGCAAGGAAATTTAAAAATCAAAAGAGAACACTAGTTAAGAGTACCCTAATTTTTGTTAGGAAATTTGATTCTCAAACAAAAAACTTTATTATATTGTTAAACTAAGCCAAAATTCATCATTTAGGACAAAAGAGAGAGAGAAAAAGAAAGAAAAAAATTTACTAAAATCAAAATTTTTATTGCCCAATATTATGCTCCATCTTTTATTAGCGCACACTAATTAGAAAAAGGAGAGATATACTCGGATAACTAAAATAAATTTAAATCTTTTAAAAAGAATTTAGAGAAAAAAATTATAGAAATAATAGTTTAGCTCTACAAAATTATATATAAAAAATGTTATCAAAGGTGAGAAAAAGTCTATTTATTATGTAAATGTGAGATAAAGTCTATTTATTATGTAAATAAGTTTTTATAATTGACTCCTTGAAAAAGTAGTGTTAGCATTAGTTATGCACTAAGATGGTTAAGACAGTACTTCTAGAATCATAAAATCATTATTTGAGCCGACTATTTTATCGTCAAAATATTTAAAAAACCTGAGTTATCTGGTCGAATGATAGCATGAATCGTAGAACTCTTTGAGTTTGACTTATTTAATTCAAATTTTAACTCTCTTGAATTAATTAGTCTAGCAGATATTTTATAAAGCGCAACGGAAAAATTAAAAGATAAGGGAAAGAAAGAAGAACACAAGAATTTATACTGGTTCGGGTTAAATCCTTAACCCTACGTCCAGTTCCCAATCACCTCAACCTGAGATGATCACACACTCTTATATCTTTAATTATCAAAATTTTTACAACCACTAATGACAAGTGAAACATGCAAAAATACAGAAATTAAAGATCACCTCACAATCTCTTGAAACCCACAAGAGATTACCACACATTCCTTGAGTCCCAGAAGGAATGAAACACCTTCCTTGAATCACACAAGGAATGAAACAACACCTCCTCTGAACAGCCTCAGAGGATGAACATAAATAAGAAAAATATCACCTGTGAGTGAAGCTGTCAAACTGTAGCATTGGCTCTGCTCAGAGTCTCCTCAAAATTTTTCACAGAAAGATAATTGCACAGAAAAATATTCCCACTTTCAAAACATGAAATTTCGTGGCTCAAGATACTCAGAAAAAGTGTAAAACTTTTCAGAAAATGTGTCAAAGAGTGTATGAGTGAGGTATCTTGAAAAACCCTGATATGCTTATTAAATAATCAAATATTCCAAAATAAAATATTTTATTTTATTTTAATTTCGAAATCACATTTTTTACTCTGTTCAGAGACTCCAACGTTCAAAAAATTCCAATCAAAGATACTCCTTTATTTTTGGAGAATTTTTCGCAACGTTTATTTTTTTCAAAAATCTTTGAACATAATCGATTACGTTATGGACATAATCGATTATTCCAGAGAGAAATACTTTCAGTTTTGAAATAAATAATCGATTACTTAATCGATTATTCTAGAGAGAAAAACTTTCAGTTTCAAAATAATCGATTACTTAATCGATTATTCCAAAGAGCTTTTCATTTTTCAAAATACATAATCGATTATTCCAGAGAGCTTTTCATTTTTCAAAATACATAATCGATTACTTAATCGATTATTCCAGTGAGCTTTTCATTTTTCAAAATACATAATCGATTACATAATCGATTATTCTAGTGGCAAAATTATTATTAAAAAATTTTCAGAAACATAATCGATTATGTTCTATATATAATCGATTATTACAGTGAGTTTTATAGTTTTTCGAAAACAGTTTTCTTGAGAAAACACTCTGAGCTGAGAGATGATTACCTTTTGATATCATTCACTCCTAACTATCAACTAAGTCTTCTGTGTCTTTGAGCTTGCTTCCAACTTGAGTTTTCTTGAGTTATCTTTGATGTCCTGATTCTTGATATTCTTAATCATTATTAAAACACTTGAATTAATTGTATAGAGTTGTCCAATCTTTAAAGAGTGATAACAAATTATAGGGAGATGCTGAAGAGATAGCAACCTAAAGACTGTTTGTGGATTATTCATCCAACAAAAAAGGAAGTGGTGCTAGGATAGTACTAGAAGGACCAGCTGAATTGTTGATGGAGCAATCCCTGATATTACAATTCAAAGCCTCCAATAATCAAGTGGAGTACGAAACCTTGATTGCAGGACTCACACTAGCAAACAAACTCGAAATGGCCAAAATCAAGTGTTATACAAATTCCCAACTCGTCGTCGACCAGTTGACAGGTGAATCTCAAGTTAATGAACTATTATTACTAAAATATTACCATTATACCACATGAAAGTTGTCAGACTTCCAAGAGGCAACCATATCTCACATTCCGAGAACTAACAATGTTTGAGCTAATTTATTATCCAAGTTAGCTGGCGTGAAAGAAACTAGACATCACTAAATGATTGTCCAATATACAATCTGATAACCATCCGTTCTCTTGAACGAATGCTCATAGATTGTGACAAAGTAAACTTGGATGACACCCTATCATTTTTTCCTAACTACTAGAGAATGCTCAAGCAATCCTAAGGAGGTAACTAATTTTTGGAAGAAAGCATCTCGGTTCACGATGATCGATAATGAACTCTTCATAAGAGGCTATGCAACCCCTCTTTGAAAGTGCATAGACAATGATCAAGTTTGGTACGTTCTCAACGAACTTCACCGAGGTATATGTGGATCTCATGCTGAAGGCAGAATCATGGCATCGAAAGTACTAAGAGCTGGTTTTTACTAGTCCACCATCAAAATAGACTGTGTCGAATACATAAAAAAATACAAGGAATGTTAAATGAATGGGGATGTCATACACTCGACACCAAAAAATTTACATCATTTCTTTTCTCTATGCCCTTTTGTCATGTGGGGAATGGACATTCTAGGACATTTTCCACTAGTTAAGAGACAATGTAAATTTTTACTAGTGACAACTGATTACTTTACCAAATGGATTGAAGTCGAACTATTGACTAAGATCACAGCCTAGTAAGATATCCCAACGAAGGGAAGTTTGCATCTAATTGGGAGGTGCCCTACAAGATAACAAGAATTATGAGCAATGAAGCATATCACCTATAAAACATGGCCGAGAAACCCTTACCTCGATCATGGAATGCCAACTCCCTCAAATTTTGTTCCAGACAAACAAACAATAAAGTCTTATGATTTTTCACTTCAAAATACTTTGGACACATTGTAATTCAACTCGTTTATGAAACTTTACTTAAACTGCAAGTGATGTTTAATCGAGCACATATCGAATAATTTATTTAAGAAATTTCGCTTAAACCGCAAGTGATGCCTAACCGAACACATATTGAACAATTCGTTTAGGAAATTTCACTTAAATTGCAAGTGATGCCTAATTGAACACATCTCAAACAATTTGTTTAAGAAACTTTACTTAAATCAGAAGTGATGCCCAATTGAACATATCACAAACAATTCGTAAGGAAAATTTCACTTAACGCCAAGTAATATCTAACTACACACATTTCGAACAGTTTAAATAAAAAAAATTTACTTAACCGAACTGTTTAAATAAAAAAATTTACTTAACCGAAAGTGACGCCTATCAAGCGCTTCTTATACAAGCTTAAATAAAAAAAACTCCACTTAAACAAAAAGAAATGTCTATGGGAACATCCCATAAAACCTGAAATAGAAAAACGTTTAACCATAAACAATGCCTACCGAATGCATCTCCATCAAACTTTGGTTAGGAAACCCTTAAATGAAGCAAAGTTTAAAGAAAACTGTGGAAGTGGTCGACCACCCTTCAACTCAAAATGAATATGAAGAAAAAAAAAAACACCAAAAACTTGTACAAAACAAAAGTCCTCTTCTTATTCACATTTGGATTGGGTACAAAGTCATAAGAAAAATAAACAAATTAAATGCGATAGAATAAGAAATTAATTGAAGCGATTATATAACGTGAAGTTGAGGGCTCAACAATGTAATGTAGAGTTAAATAGTAGATGTTGGGATTTGATATTGTATATTTTGGCTTAAGATGTTGAGACAATTTTTTATCATTTGAAAAACTGAAATAAATATATGAAAATTTTTAAAAATCACCGGTTTCTAATAAAAAAAAAGTATTTTTCTTTTTAAAAAATGTGATAAAAGGGTCTTATATGTTATACTAGCCAAGCAGATTTTAAAATAAAAAATATAACCGATTTTTCAATGGAAAATAAATAAATAAATTCTTGACGATATAATCCACGTACTTATAATTTGAGTTACAAGACAGACGTTTGGATTTGGTTCAAACTTTTGTTAAGGTTTCAGCATCATAGTAGATTCACTGAACTTGATTTAAAAACTTGATTACACAAATTTAGGTAAACATTTAACAATCGCATCCATTTTCAAAATTTATAAGTTGTAAAACAATATAATCATAAACATCAAACGTTTGGACGAATTTTTTTTTTAAAGAATAATTTACTCTTATGGAGAATTTGAAATATTCTCTCTCCCTCTCATATTCTTAAAATATTTCATATTTTGTTCTTACTGAAATTAAAAACTTCTAAGACACTATATATGTTAGATCGTCTAGTCTTCGGTTTCTAGATATTGTCTCTATATTCTCCTCGATCATACTAGATAGGATACCTGCAAAGGCGAGTCAGTAATAGGTTTAAAATAATTAATACGTATAGTAGAATGTGTTACCTTTTATTTATTATCTCTATTTATATTGTTATTTGGATGAGCCTTGGATCTTCCTTAACGTGACGTTTAGGTTTTGATGACCATAATTTGGTTACTAACCTTCTTAATCATATTTTAATTAATCATACTTTTAAAACTGGAGTGTCCTCGATTTATGATGACAGACTAATAATGGGCCGAACTGTCCTCGACACATACAGTTCATATTTAATAGTGTTCTTTTATTGATATTAAATATAATTTTTTTTTCTATTCATGATAATTGAAATTATTTTTATATGATATCAATTAATGATAAAATTAATTTTTGTCAAAATAGACTAGAATTGTTTTTTATCAATGTTAATTAAGATTTTTTATCCATATTAACAAAATTATTTTTCGACTGATGCTAGTTATGATTTTTTTATTAATATTAATGAAATTATTATTTTTACTATGTAAGTTACGATTTTTTTTAATCAAAATTAATATTTTTTTTTAATAGTATTGGAATTATTTTTCTATTAATATAAGTTATAAGTATTTCTTGATCACTATTAATTAGGGTTTTTTTAGTCAACAAGCACATTTTTTTTTAGTAAAATTTATTATGTTTTTTTTGTTTAGTTGATATGTGTAGGGGATGTTTTTGAAGTTCGACTTAATTTAATTTTTTCATTAAATATTAATTCAAACTAAACGTAAAAATTAAATATAATTTAATATAAAATATCAATCAAATTAAATTGATGTTTTGTAATTTAGTTTGAATTAGTTTCTAATTTTATTATCATAAAATTATTAATTTTTTTTATAAAGAATTATAATATATATTTTTTTTTTTAAATTATTACGAGAAATTGTTAAATAAAGTGATATATTTTGATTTTTTTATGATTATTGTTATATTAATAATATTAATTTAGTTCATATTTATAAATAAATTATGTAATCTCATATTTAAAAATTAGATTAAAATGTATTTTTTTTCTTAAAAATTATTTTTAATTTTTATAGTTTTAAATTGATTAATTCAATTCTCTGTATATATATATGATTTATTTTTTTTATACTTAAATTTTGTATTAGAATTTTTGTTTTTACTTTAATATAGTTGATAAAAGGATTAAATTTATTGTAATAATTTTAGTCATATTTATGTCTAATATAATATTTTTTAATATTTATTTATTGTCATGATAAAAAAACTAAATTTACATATTTTTAAAATATGAGTGATTGAATTGAAAAAAAAAAATTATTAGAATTTAAAATAATTTAAAAGAAAAAACTGAATAAAAATATATTTAACTATAAAAATTATTATATAAATTTGTTGAGTATAATTATATTATAAATATAATATAATTGAATTATAAAATAATGTTTAAAATATATACTTATGCATATTTTTAGTTATTAATTAAATATAATAATTGATTTAATTTATTTTGATTTAATTTTTATTTATAATTTAAAGCAAATAGTATAGGTGTAACGAACCCAAAAATCAATAATATTATGCTCCTAAATATAATGAATTTAACAACGCATGATTTATAGAAGTATATAAAAATTTTACTTTGCACACCATAATTCGTATACACAACAATTAAACGTTCTAAAAAATTTTATAATATTCTTTTTCGCAAATCAAACTATTTACATTTCAATATAAAGTTTACATTAAAAACAGTTATCCAAAATCATTAGAATCACATCCTCTTGGAGAAATACCTGTAAAAATATCTACTCACTTGTCGAAACACGATCATCGCAGTCCAACAAAATCACAAGACAAAGAAAAGTAAAGGTAAGCTAATATAAACCAAGAATAATCTCTCTATATTAAATGCATTTCATATCAGTAAATTAAAGTAAGTTCTTTCCTTATTACTTGTCAAAATTTACATGTGCCGTAGGAGACCACATGCATCAAATTTAAGTTTCACCTATGTCTCACATTGTCAATATTTGTACATTTTCAATGTTGTGTATTTAAAATAGGCAGGGTCCATGGTTCAAAGTTACAAGCTAGTTCTAGCACGGATACTTCAATGTTTGTTCATCAATTTTCATCATCTTTGGTCCTACAACTAGCGTTATACTTTATGCAAAAGACATTCTAATATTTCAATAGCATCTTAGATCATTTCTATTATTACCAAGCTTAAGGCAGACTTTTGGTTTTCCAATTTCCTACATTAATTTCTTGGAGTAGAAGAAATTAAGAACAATGCTTCTGGACTATTGATCATGACCGGAGTCTAGTGGATTTTGATGGGATCATGAGGATCATGGTTCATTCACTGGATTTGATTTTTTCCATGCCTTGTTTCAAAAAGCAACCTACCAACAATCTCAAGATCCACTTACGTTGTCAAATTTAAATGTATTGATTCCAATTCTATATCGGAAGCCAAATACACAAATAGTTGCTTACACTTTTCAATTTCTGGAGGGACCAAAATCAATTCTGGTGGTTATCCAAAGATGAACAAGCATTGGCATTCACTATAGCAGAATCACACAATGGACTTGTTTGTCTTCTCCACGAGCTATTTCTTGCTTTTACTACACCAACTCTTACCTATCGTGATCATCAAAATATTGTTTTCACAACTTAGAATCAAGCACATAGAAATAGATTTGCATTTTCAAAAGAGTATGTGGTTCTAGATCAGGTCATCATTTAGCATACTACTAGCCAACACTAGCCTTCTAATGTCTTAAGAATTGTCACAAAAGATCCTTTCAAACATACAAACATATCTTGACATAGGCATAGATTAAAATACATTACAAGTTTTATTTTGTAATATTCTGATGAGTCCGTATAGTATACAAATATTCACGGACATTGTGATTCATATACAATAATTAATGAACAACCCAAAGTAGAACAAATTCAGAAGAAAAAGAGCATTGGGAGTCCATGGATGGAGCTTTAATAAGAAAAAGTCCCACTCCCCTCGGGATTCTGAAACCCAATGTTCTCAATGGCACCAACCGTCTTGAACATCCTCCTTTTGTGAATCTCTTCCATCAGTGATCGTTGAAGTTGTTGTCTCCTCGGATCCACAAAGGAACGGATCCTGGTTAGCCTCTGGATTCCACGATACCTGCGAGAATCCATTCCCATGTTGCAAAACTGTTTGGTGAAATCAGCATCCACCACTTCTTCTCGAGGACAGAATCTTGTGCACTTTTCGTTGCCTTTTGGAGAGTAGCAAAGGGCTTCTGCTCCTAGTACTAAAGTTGGATCATGCCCATCTTCATTGCCAGGGTCACAGTAATTGAAATTGAAACACTTGAAGGAGTTCATTGAGCTTTGAGAGCTCGCATCATCATTCATATATAGTTCATCTGCAAAATAGTTCATTAGTGGTGTCCAAATCAAATTCTTTAATGGCACTGAAGAAAACAATAGTAATAACTTACTTGACAAGAAAACATCAATGTAGTTCATTAGAGGTGTCCAAATCAAAATAGTTCGTTAATTAGCATAGGCCACCCAAAGATGTTTTTACATGTTAAGGACCAAAGTAATAGTTGATTTCAATTTCAAGAATCAAATTGATGCTTTATTTTCTTTTTATTAAACAACATTTCAACTCTTAAAGAATCAAAGTTGAAAAGTTATTTGCATTCTAAGTTGAAGGACTAGTACCTTGAGGCCAATCTTTAGCAAAAGGGTAATGGTTCCCACAGAGGTGGGAATTATTCTTGTGGGGAGCATATAACAATCATACGCTTCACAAAATCCAAGCATTTGTCAAACACCTAAAGAAAACTTGACAGACTCATCCGGATAAACGTATGAGATCCTTGACCTCAGAGGCTAACACCTGATATGCTTAACGATAACCGGGCAATAAACGTTATCCCTTACAGAGTCTTTTTCACCTCAGGATATCACATCCGTTTATCCCCGTTCAGGCACCACATACAGAGTAGTTCCCAAGCACATATCTGATAGCCAAGCCAACACGGAATAGTGCAAGCGGAACCTCCATCGACCTCTCACCACATGATATCCCGGTCTATATGACTAGGAATATCATTAGAAGTCTAGATACCTCCTTAAAAGTAGGTCTCGATAATCTCATACACACTAAATCTATGTCAAATAACACCCCTTGGTGACTACTTGACTTGACTCATTCAACACATCAATAACACTCCACATCTAAGACAACATCAAATCTCAACATCTCTATTAATCATAGTCCCAAAGATATTCCTTATATTTTCAAACACAACTTGACAATCAACACTCTCATTACATTATAACATTTCATACACGTTTTCCTTCTCATTCAATCCCTTGTAATAATATCAGTCCACAAGATTTCATACAATCATAGCACATTTACAACACAACACTCTATTCAATCATTAGTACATAATTTATTTCCATTTATCTAAATCCACATTTATTGCATCAAAAACAAACTCTAATTTCATTTTAGTAAACATCATATACTTATATGTTTATAAAACACAAGATTATTCTAAATCATTTTGGAAGTTAATAGGTTCCTACTAAAAATTAAAACATGTTTATATCTCACTCCACAATATTTTAAGTTCATCCTTACATAAAAATTAATTTGAAAACAGGGTATTTTCGCTCAAGCGGAACAAGTCTCGCTCAAACGAAAATGTTCCCGAGAGCATACTTAAAACTGGAGCATTTTCGCTCAAGCGGAATACTTCTCGCTCAAGCGACAGTATTTTCGCTCAAGCGAAATTACTCCCGCGAGCAACTTCAAAATTTGACAGCATGACCTTTATTCACTCAAAAATTCATAACTTGAGTTCTACATATTATTTTCACGCGAAATAAAATCCATTAGTTAGATAACATCCATACCTAAAACTTTCATGAAGGACACTTTTCCAAATTCAAAATAAAAATATAACAAAAGTGGTCCCTAAGTTAAAAATGAATGTAATTCTAGACAGTTTGACCTTTAATTACAAAAAAATTCATATCTTGAGCTATACATGTCCGTTTTATATGAAATAAAAGCCATTAGTTAGCTAACATCTATATCTACAACTTTCATGAAGACAATTTTCCGAAATTCCAATTAAAAATATCCCAAAATTCTCGCTCAAGCGAGGCTCTGCTCGCTCAAGCGAAAATCAGGCCAAGAGCACTCTCAGGGTCACTCGCTCGAGCGAAAATCCTTCGCTCAAGCGAAAAACTCAACGTCCAGAACAGTGATTAAACATTAAACTCAATCAACAACTTGAAATCAATCACAAATTATTCTTGAAATCAATCACAAATTACTCAATCATTCCATTCATTCATACACAAATACAAGATAATCCAGCAATCAAATCAACAACAACACAATTGCACTATTAATTCCTACAAAATCAACTCACACTCTAATTCATTCCTTAATCCAAAATTACTCAAAGAAAAGTTAGCTTCCCTTACCTCAATTCCAGCAAAACTTGATTATCCACAAATTTTCCAGGTTCCAAAGGCACACCAACTATCTACTTGCATCAAAACATCTTAATTATTCCACTAATTATCATAAATTGTAAGAATATAGCTTAATCACCCATTTTCCCCAAATTAAAACCCTAATTTAAGAACCCTAAAAATTGAGATTAAGAGAACTCACCTATTTGCAGAATTACATACTAGGATTCCTTCCTTTAGTAGAGAAAATCACTTTGGTGCAGTTGGATTCTCAATTGGATGCATAATTGAGAAGAATTTCTAAACTCTACTATGGATGGTTGGAGGGAGTAGAGAGGATTTTGGAGAGGGTGAGGGAGATGAGAATATGAAAAAGTTGCAAATGAGAGGTTAAGTGAAAAATCTAACTTTAAATAACCTTTCCCTTCTCTAATATAATGGGCTTAAAGCCCACCCAATACCCCCTATCTAATTTAATTAAATTACTAATAATAATTAAAAAAAAAGTACATTACAATAGATTAAGAAAAATTATATTAAAAAATTAAAAAAATTATGTTTAAATTAATTTTCTTATTAATTTTTGATTATTTTATTGAATTGTTCTAATTTTAAACACCTTTATGTATTGAGATTGTTTTTCAGTCGACATCACTTGTGTTACTTTTCATTCCATCTTGGTGAAGATTTTTTTTTTTTTTCTAAAGTCAACTAAGAAAAAATCCGCTAATCTTGACTAAGACTAAGATTGTTTTTATGCAAGCGTA
>BDMB01000119.1:396357-488954 GCA_016859785.1 Macrotyloma uniflorum
CTCAATCAACAACTTGAAATCAATCACAAATTATTCTTGAAATCAATCACAAATTACTCAATCATTCCATTCATTCATACACAAATACAAGATAATCCAGCAATCAAATCAACAACAACACAATTGCACTATTAATTCCTACAAAATCAACTCACACTCTAATTCATTCCTTAATCCAAAATTACTCAAAGAAAAGTTAGCTTCCCTTACCTCAATTCCAGCAAAACTTGATTATCCACAAATTTTCCAGGTTCCAAAGGCACACCAACTATCTACTTGCATCAAAACATCTTAATTATTCCACTAATTATCATAAATTGTAAGAATATAGCTTAATCACCCATTTTCCCCAAATTAAAACCCTAATTTAAGAACCCTAAAAATTGAGATTAAGAGAACTCACCTATTTGCAGAATTACATACTAGGATTCCTTCCTTTAGTAGAGAAAATCACTTTGGTGCAGTTGGATTCTCAATTGGATGCATAATTGAGAAGAATTTCTAAACTCTACTATGGATGGTTGGAGGGAGTAGAGAGGATTTTGGAGAGGGTGAGGGAGATGAGAATATGAAAAAGTTGCAAATGAGAGGTTAAGTGAAAAATCTAACTTTAAATAACCTTTCCCTTCTCTAATATAATGGGCTTAAAGCCCACCCAATACCCCCTATCTAATTTAATTAAATTACTAATAATAATTAAAAAAAAAGTACATTACAATAGATTAAGAAAAATTATATTAAAAAATTAAAAAAATTATGTTTAAATTAATTTTCTTATTAATTTTTGATTATTTTATTGAATTGTTCTAATTTTAAACACCTTTATGTATTGAGATTGTTTTTCAGTCGACATCACTTGTGTTACTTTTCATTCCATCTTGGTGAAGATTTTTTTTTTTTTCTAAAGTCAACTAAGAAAAAATTCGCTAATCTTGACTAAGACTAAGATTGTTTTTTAAAAACGTTAATGGAGAGTATTTTTCATATTGCTCGAAAAGTTGAAAAAAAAAAATCCAATAAATGACATATAAAATATTCTAATGGATGTTAAATGAAATAACTGTAATTAGGATGAAATTAAAAATAACTTCAATCAATTTTAAGTAAGAAATTTTATTTATCAAAATCTATTGAGTCCGGATAGACTTTAACTAAAAAGTAACCTTAATAAATATCAATTAAAAAATATTTACAATTGATACTATAGAATTATGAAATATTAAAATTAAATTGTTTTAATGATAATTAAAATATTCTATTTTATAAAAAACAAATTTTAATAATTAAAATAATTTTAAACAAATAAAATAATTTAAAATAAAAATAGTTTAAATTTAATATTTTTTTAAAAATATAAAATTCTCTATTTAAACACATTATAAAAATTAAAAAAAATAAGTAACTAATTCTATTTTACCCATTGAACTTTTCTACCACCACTCTTCTAGTCTCATAGAAATTTTCATTGATAAGAACACCATTAGTAGAATTGTATAATGTATAACACTCATATTCTCAATAAAAAAAATTAGACTTCTTAATTTTTAGATTTAGATTGTGTTTGTTTTTATGTATTTATCGTTTAAGAGTAAGAATATGCAATAATTTCAAGAAATTGAAAAGAATAAAACAAGACAAATCTAAACCTTTATTCTTTCCCTTCTAAAATGAGAAAATTTATAAAAATAATCATATAAATATATTTATATTTTTAATTTAATAATTATCTAATATAATATTATAAAATATTTCAATACATAATCAATTATATTCTAAACATCGGTTTATATAAAATAATATTTTATAATATTATATTAGATAATTAATTATATTTTAAATATAATTAATTATGTTAAAAAAATTAATTATTTTTTTAATTTTATATATATTATTATTAAAATAAATAATTACAAAAATGATATTAAAAAATAAATAATTATTAATAATAAAAAAATTAATTATAATAATAATAAAATTATTAATATTAAAATAATATATATATATTATTTTAATAAATAATTAAAATTAATATTAAAATATCAAAAATATAAAAATATAAAAATAAAATAAAATTATTAATAATAAATAAATTTATTTAATTTTTTTCTTATTTTTGTTATTTTTTTTAATCAGAACAATTTTATTTTTATTTTTATTTCTATTTCTATTTCTCTAAAATTTATTTTATATTTCATTTTTCTAAATCTATTCTCCAATCCCAAACATTATGACTTGTTAATTAGCTTCTTTGTTCCTTTTCTTTTTTTATACTTTTTAATTGAATTAAAATTGTCTAATATATATAATTTATCGTTATAGTTAGTTTGTTTAACCTTGATAAACTTTTCCCATATTTTTATCTTTTACTATTATGACACAACACTACATTCATATACTTAAAAATAAAAATGATTAACTTGTATTTTAGATAAAAAAAAAAAAGAATATGAATATAGATATATGATAAAGGAAGCAATTAAGTGCATATAAAAAAATCTTATTTAAATTATATTTTATTTAATATAAACTAAATAAGAGAATATTTTTTCCTATTAACAACCTAAAGATTATCTTACTTTTTTTTTCTTAATCCAAAGATATAGTCTCACTAGATATGTAATATATGTAGTTGGTATATATTTGATATATATTCACACATAATTTTAGTGTTTATTTTCGATGAGATTCAATCATATTCTATACCTACATTTTTTTTAATAAGTGTAGGAATAAATTTATGTTATGGCAACATGTATTATGTGTTACTAAAGTCTATTGCCTTTCAATTAAAAAAAGCTAGAACCTATACATATTATGGATTTAACCCATTAAATATTATATAAAAATTTAAAAAATACCATCATCCATCCATGAGAAGAAAATTTAAAACAAGAAAAATATTTATAGGAAAAAACTCAGAAACTTTGTCATTGATGCATTACCAATGAAACACTTTAAAAAGAAAAAAAAAAAGGAACATAATGAGTGTTTATATCTGGATTGTGTTGTTGAAATAACATAATGAGTGTTTATATTTTGAAGTCCACTAGTACCTCACTGCCAATAACCACTCTGTAGAAAAATAACCAAACTTACACCAAGTCATGAGCCATAAATTTCTTCTTCTATAAATAGAGAACTTATAAGAGACACGAGATCATAAAAGTATAACCCAATGTTTATTATTTTTGAATTATTATTATAATAAAATATTTTTTAAGTTTATTTATTTATAATAATTTTATTTATAAAATTTGAAATTGTTAAATTTCTTGGTAATTTTTAAAAATAAATATGTATCAAAATTTCTTCTCCTAATTTACCTGTTTTAGAAAAGTTTGAATTGAATAGGTTTAAGATTCATATTATTTTACTTTATTAAATGATGATAACCAATTTTCTTACTAAACTTTTATATACATTTTAGTTTTAGCTACACTACCAATGTATATAGGTAAAAGTGTATGTAGGTATACGTAATTTTTCTTGCACTGATTACATGATGACAATAAAAGTTTACAATGAAGTAGTTAGAAATTGTTTTAGATATTAATTTTAAAAATAATATTGTACGATTTAACAAAGCTATTATTTATTGTCCTTTTTTATTGGTGATAACATGAAACACATTTTTACTATGCACTACTAGAAAAATGCAAATTTACATCGGTTAAAATAGGTTATTTACATCGGTTTTGAAACCGATATAAATAAAGCCGATGTCGGTTCAAAAGTAACCGATGTAAATGTGAGAGCAAATTTACATCGGTTAAAATAGGTTATTTACATCGGTTCTGGAACCGATGTAAATAAAGCCGATGTCGGTTCAAAAGTAACCGATGTAAATGTGAGAGCAAATTTACATCGGTTGTTTAAATAACCGATGTAAATTTGCTTGCTTGAAAGCAAATTTACATCAGTTATTTAAACAACCGATGTAAATTTGCTTGCTTGAAAGCAAATTTACATCGGTTATTTAAACAACCGATGTAAATTTGAAATTCTATCAAATAAGAAAAAAAGCTACGAACACCAATACTGAAACCTGGAAGCAGACAAAATCAGTGGAATGCAATTGAACAAGATCACCCATAGCCTTCCTCTTCTTGTGCAACTCCAAATCTTTCCGAAATCAAATATTGTAACTCAGTATCTTAAACGAACAAAAAGCTTTCCCCGAGTCCACATTCTCTACAACTTACAATAAATTTGCTTAAGGTACAAAATCAAACGTACAAAATCAAACAAATGCTTAAATATGTACTCACTCATAACCCTTTTTGGAACCCTCGAGTAGTCATGTGGAAGAAACAAACGAAAAGAAAGGAGAAAGGCTTGCTGTTGCCAAGGCCTATTCCTCGACCTGCCATGTAAACCCATATCCCATGGAAGATATCAACATATTAACCTAAAACAACAGAAATAATTTATAATGTTATTTACCTTCAATTTTGAGGGAAAGTAAATGTATTGAAGGTGGAAGATAGGGTTTAATGGAGGCGGAAGAGGAAGAGACTCACTTTGTTCGCTGCGGCCTGAGAGACAACAGAGAGGCACCCTGAGAGACAACAGAGAGGCGCCCTAAGAGACAACAGAGAGGACGAATGTGAAATGAGAGGGCTCAGTACAGGTTTTGAGTTAAGGATATGAAACACATTTACATCGGTTATTTTACAACCGATGTAAATGTGTTCAAATTGACATCGGTTCTTTTAAGAACCGATGTAAATGTGCTTTCACCTTGTTTTTTATTTACAAAAATGTCACCGCGTTTATATTTACATCGGTTTTCCTTATAACCGATGTAAATTTGACGATGTAAAATGATCATTTTGTAGTAGTGATGAATGCTTGCATTAACTTTTCATGCATGTATGTTTGTGTGTTTGGTCAAATTTATTGCTTAAAATAAGTATTTAAATAGCATTAGCACGTCATTATTTTATAAATCTTCTTACTTAAGTTTATTTTTCTAGTATTTTATCATCAAAACTTTAAATTTTAATCAATATTTTATTTTTCTAAATAATTTAAACCTTTTGGAATTTTGAGAATAATAGAATTCTGTATTGGTATAACAATTTTTTTTTTTTTTTAAAAGTGTGAATTCAGATCAAGTTTTCGACCCTAGTTTATTATATCAGAATTGTTAGAAAAATTTATTTTGACTAAAAGTGAAATCGAACTATAATATATAAGTGAGGTGTAAACCTCACCTTCTGAACTAGTTTTAAGGGTGAGTTAGACTCGTAATCACTTTTTACATAGTATCAGAGTCAGGTTAACAAGATTGTTAAATATAAATTCGGCCATTTATTAATATACTGAACCTTAATTGATAGATTGTTCGACTTAAATTGAATCACATAAATAAATTATGATATCTTTTTATATGATTTAAAAATCTTGATTATTAACTGAATTATTAACAGACAAGGCCGAATGTGAAAGAACTAAAAATAAGATCGAATTATATTATATAAATAAAATGCAAATTTTACCTTAAATTTTGATGATAAATTAAGTCTATAATGAATTTCAACCATTATTTATACCACCAGGTACAGAGTCATTTATGTAATTGCATAGTTGTTAAGAAAATAAAGGAAAGAAGTGAATATTTGAGAGAAAAGAAAAAAAAAAAAGAAGGCAGAGAATGATGTGTCAATGCGACATAATGGTCATAATTACATTTGATGGGAAGTTGCCTAGTTTTCGAGGGCTTATTGGTGAGTTTGTGTACGATGTTGTACGGATGAAGTTGACGTGTTTCAACGTTGTACCATTTCCTCTATTTTTAACTCTGATGCTGTGCCTCCACAGTACCCTGCACCACCACCTCCACTTTCCTTTTTCTCCTTTCCCATGCCCCCCATTTCCTAAATATCAAACAACCATAACTATAATCTATTCTTCTTTTAACATTCATGCTCAATCTTTTATGCTTAGATGTGCTATCAACACGTTTACCACTTCATTTTCCTTTATTCCGATTTCTCACTCTAAAATCGATATTATATTAATAAAATTCTCTAATCCATGTATAAATTATGCATTCTATAATAAAGATAAGATATAAATTTGGATACCTTTCAGATTTTAATATAAAGGAATGGATATTAATTAATATTAAATATAGTTATTCAAACCAAATTATGCACTCTACAATTAAGAAAACCTTCTAAAAGTGTAAACCACTTTTAAAGGTCGAAGAATTTTTGTCTATGCAGTCTATTTTTTTTATTATGGATACGTACAAAGAAGATGAGGAAGGAAGTAATTTGAAGGTTGTAGTGGGGAGAGATGATTTGGAAAGGATATAATATAAATATATTATTTTTGGTGAAAGGTTCCATATAGACTTCACTGTCGTCCTTTATATGCATATTTTTTTGGATGTCCTTTTATAGAAAAATTGCAGTATCATTTTCATATATTATTTTCATTACCGTGGAATTTCTTTTTTGGGAGCTAGGCGTGTTGTTTTACCAAAACAAGCAAGGGATGAGGTTTCAATTTTCCATAACCATATAAAAAATAATTTGTTTCTTAATATGGTCTTGGGAACACAAGGTGGATGAATAAGGAAACCTGGTCTCTCTATGTGCTTACTCTCTTCGCTAAAGATAGGTCAAATCCAACTCTTTCTTCAACATATCTCAATTATGTAGCATTCCCTTTTCTTCTCTTTCTATTTATCTGCACTCTCTCTGTGCTTTCTCCTTTGGGCTTCTTGTTTTCTTTCGATTCTTGCCTCTTGTTTTCTCTCTTTCCTTTTCCTTTTATAAGCTCAAGCCTTTACTGTTCCCAGCTCCCTTTCTTGGTTAAAAGGATTTCCCTTGATTTTGCCAATTCGGTGTAAATCTCCTTCCTTTTGGTAGCTCCACTTTTTGCTTTATTGCCCAGAGAGAACTGCTTCTATCTCAAGTTGCTTTTTCTAGCTGGTAAGTATCTACCAGTCAGAAAAAAAAAAAAACCCTTTTCCTCTTTGGGTGTTTAGATCCTTTGTTGGGAAGAAGCTTGAATTTACTCATTTTCCATTTCATTGGAATCTTATGTCTGTAGGGATTTTGTTTTTGTTTTTGTTTTGTTCTACTCATTTTCCTTCATAAATATTTCACTTTTTTATTTTTGGAATTTAATGAACCCTTTGACCAATAGCGCTTCTAATCTGTTGCATTTTTCTATCTGCTATAGCTTTCTGTGTCTTCAAGTCTTACTTGGAGGGCTCAGATTTGCTGCAAATCTCTCCATTTCCCCATCATCGGAAGGATTAATTTCTTGGCTTGCTCTTTAGCTACTTGGTGAGGATTCTCTTCTTGACCTTTATAACATGTATTAAACTGATTTTCTCTTCTTGACTCTTCTATATATGTGTGTTTCCATGAAAGTAATTTTCTAGTTTCATATCTATTTTGGGTACTAATGATTCGAGTGAGCAGAAAGAAGAGATGGTGAGAGGAAAGACTCAGATGAAGCGTATAGAGAACGCCACAAGCCGGCAAGTAACTTTCTCAAAGCGGCGAAATGGGTTGCTGAAGAAGGCTTTTGAGCTATCAGTTCTGTGTGATGCTGAGGTTGCTCTTATCATTTTCTCTCCAAGAGGGAAGCTCTATGAATTTGCTAGCTCCAGGTACTCCCCATTATTCTCTTTCTTCAACTTTCCCCTTTCTTCTTAAAATCAATTGTGTGATTGCTTCTGCTTCCTGTAAGTTTAACATCCCCTCTTGAAACCAAGATCAGTTCCTTTAATTTGTGAGCTAGTAAATTTCATGCACACCTATAAAATACATATTCATGTTTTAGTTTTACACCATATATACTGTCATGAAACTGTCATAAACATGAAAACTCAGTGGTGGATACTGGATAGGATCTGGTTTTATTTGTTATTCGTACTTTTTATTTTAATTTTTTTGGGGTGCACTATTCGAGCTAGGCAAAGAGATTTTTATGGAACTTGAAATAATGCATGCTAATACAGACCCTAGAAAGAAGAGAGAACTATAGATATAATATGATAAAAGAGGAGATAAAGAGAAATGGTGAGAGTCAATGAGTGTCTATACTAATTGATGAGTGTGCAAATATAATTCTTTGACATCAAAAGACGAAATTGATTGCAGTTGACAATGTTTTTCATCTGCAATGAACCTAATCATTCCTAATTTCCTATCCTTGTTTAGAGCTTAACAAATTCTAGATTGATGGGTGAGGTAACTTTATATGGCTTCTTATATTAGGCTGCAGGTTTCTAAGTTGAAATTGAACCAGGAAGAAGGTTATATATATCTTGGTGAGTAATTTTAACATAATTAACCTCATCAACCAAACATTATGATGAAAGGGTGGAATGAATAAAGGAACCTTGTTCCCTCGGTAACGGGCAAGGAAGGAGCTTGTACATATAGGTTAGTGATGTATCGTATGTACTGACAACTGATATTCACAATTTTCCTGGAATGGAGAGAGATAAAGATATTCTTGTGTACCACCACATAACGATAGATTTGATTCCTCCTGTAATATCAACTGATCAATAAGTATTTTTATTTAGAATTAATTAGTAGGGTTGGAGACTCCACTTCTTTTTATCATCGAACAAAGTGAGGAAAACCTTAATGTGATGTTCCAAAATAAAAAAAGGAAAATGTAACTCTATCTGCTAGGAGCTTGTGATGCTTCATGAAATAACGTGCAGTGTGATCACCACAGTGTTTAGTATAACGAGTTCACACTTTCTAAGGTTATTATTATTATTATGGTCGAAGAATCTATGAATATTCTTTTTGTAAGAATCATTATGCAGTTGCATTTATAACATTAAATATTACAATTTCTTTTATACATGAATAATTATAACCTTAGACATATATTATTGGTTTATTTGAAACTGCAAAATGTTCAACTTAAGATCTAGTCTGTTAGCTATCAAGTCCTAGACAACAGTAACTAAAAGTCATATGTGAGCTTGGTGTAGCTTTCATTACGTATAAGAACTTTGAAGTGACAGTGTTTTGAGCATACAACCTTAAGTGATATAGACAAGAAGATTTTCATACTGGAATTCGAACTAGGAGCTTCTCCTTGTAGGAGCACTTGAAAATTGTGCGACCAGTTTTGGAGCAATATAGTTTTGTGTACGGTTGGAACATTTCCCATTAAACTAAGTTAAAAGTGTGTATGTTTAAAAAGCATAATGAAATGCTGCATAAAATAATTGAATTGTCTGCAAACTGACTTTGGAGAAAGAGTTAACAAAAAAAAGGGAAAAACTTGAATATGAATATAACACTTTGGTATGCTTGTTCGTACATATTTATTCATGTGGTTTTGTGAAATTTACATATTTTTTAATACTATTCAATTATGTTTTTGTTTTTCCTTTATTTATGGGGGCAAAGGGGTGTGGTGGTTGTCTCTTTTAATTAACTCTTTTCAGAAAAGCTAAGGAAATTAAACAAAATAAAACGGACTGAAACACAACATGATGTGAGAAGACATGCATTCAAGGGAACTTATCAATATTTTCTTCTGTTCCTTTTTACTGGAATAATGAGAAATATCAATTGAAAACAGCATTTCTTATACATATTTCACAAATTTTACATATTTTGGCACCAGGAAAAACGAGATATATTGTTCATGTATCTTTTATAATGTTATTGGATCAACTTTTCTTTTTTTCCTGAAGTTGCAACTCATCATCAAGAACTTCTAAATTACCATGATGTTAGTAGCTACTCCAAACAAGAGCGTCTAATAACACATTGCAAATTATAATGTTAATGAACATAACTTAAACTCTCTAGGTGACATAAATAGCTCAATCATTTTTGTTATAGATGAAGGAATTTACTTGATTATACTCTTTTCCAAGATAATATACTAAGGGTTGATGTCATAAAAATGCTCAAACACTAATTAGGACATTCAAGAGTTGTTTTTGCATGGAGATCTCAGCCATTTGATTTGATACACCATGTATGATGTTATTTTGCTTAGGTTCAATGTTTTCAGTAAACCATTTGCTTCTTAAAGCTTACCTTCTCTTTTATGTACTATGTTCTTTAACTTTTTGTCAAAAAATTGTTTTACATGTACAACTGTTAGACTTCCAACCCTCTTTTGATTTTTTGTTTTTTTCCTCAAAATGTTAACTCTTTGAATTTTATTTTCTGCCTGTCTTCTTTTGGCAGCATATACAAAACAAGTTAATATTTCAAATTTTGACTACTAAGATGTAGCAAAAGTTATATATAGGCTTATATGTTGTGTTTTTCCCCCATGCAGTTGGCTCTTGTTTACTCAGTACTGGTAAACAACTTCCTTTTGTACTCAACAAGTTGAAATGAGTAAAAAATATTAATAAAAATAAAATAAACTACAATTTAATGTCTTCTCTCTAATATCCAAAGAGGATTAGGGTTTCTTTTAACCCTATAAGAAAATAGGGGTTCAATGGATTTTCTTTTAATCTTTTATTTTAATGGATGAATTTAATAAATATTTATTAACTAACTGAATAAAGAGTCTAGCACTATATTCAAATTAAAGAAATTTTTTATATTTATATTTTTATTGTTGACATAAATAATTATAAAAAGTTTATTTTATTTTACTTTACTTTGATTCTGATTATCAAAAAGTTGTAACAAAATAAAATTTGTTCAAAATTTCTTGTGTAACTGTTTAATAATCTCAAAAGCAAATTGACAATATTAACCCTTAGTTTGGTAGAAAAAAAGGGGAGGGAGAGGTAATTTAAGTTTGTTTGTTTGGTTTAAATGGAGAATGAAAAAAAATTAGTGAATCTCCTATTTTACTTAATTTTTTTTTAATTTTTTAAAATCAATCAAATTACATAATTTTAAAATATTTTATTTATTTTTTACTTATTTTAATTTCTTTAAATAACTAAATATTCAATTATATTTATTATATATTTTTCTTTTCTCGATATATTTCTTCATTATTTTCATTTCTTTATTTCTTACCAACATACCTAAATTAGATAAAAAAACAGTGCTCTCAAATCAAATGGCCGTTATTTTCTTTCAATTTCATGATGTCACCTCTGATACAAAGACAATATTTAACTCAATGCAATAGTTCAGCTTTAACACTTAATTCTTCCAGCACTACGCTGCCTTTAACTGCATTACTATTGGCTCTCTTACTTCCATTATACTTTGTCAGATGGAATTGTTCTTCATCCTCACAAAAGTGGACATTTTAGCATCCATAACTAATTTCCTAGCTTAGAGCATATATAGTAATAATAGCTAACCAAAAACTTCTATTATGTCATGAAAACTAACACATTATACTGGTTTATAGGGTAGAAAGAAAGGTTTCCTTACAATGGTTTTGGTTGAAAATAGCCGGGTTCTGATACTCTTTCTGCAATATGTTTTATATAATCTTGTAGCATGTTTGGGACACATTTGGATTAGCAAGGTAGTGGAGTACTAAACCTCAAACTTCTATGTATCTAGTGAATAATTAGGTTGTCTTAATAGATGCATTTTATTTGTGGGGAAGCTTACTAGGATTTTCTTTTTCTTTTATATATATATATATATTGGATTTGAGTACCCCCTAGTACTCAATTTAATCAGTAGATTTCTCCTTTTTCTGATAAAAAAAAGGTTAGAAAATGCTTTTCTAAAGAGAGAGAGGTGATGGGGTGGTAAAAGTGGAAAGAAGAAAGATATAGTCATGGTTGGAATCTTTCATTAATAAAAAAGCATTGTATATGCTTTTCTGACATTTTATTTGGTGTACTGATGACTGTTCATAGTACTAATTGTATGTTTTGTAGGACAGTGATTTGATTGTTTTGAAGTGTGGATTAGACTATTTAAGAGGTTTTATCTGATAAATAATTCCCCTGCATTGCCACTTGATTTAGATAGTTTAGTCTAATATAAGTCTAAAAGTATAACCAGATTAATCTTATATAGCTATCTATGCTAGTGAATTACATTGGAATAAACAATGCAGAAGTAACTTGAGTTTTACTACTAAAATAACTTATAACAGCATTTTTTTTTTTTTTTACTGATTTAATGTGTTAGAAATTGTTGCACATGCCAAGAAACTATAAAAATAATAAAGGAGAGATGAGAAAATCTTCAACTAAATTAAGTATAATAAGATAATAATAATAACCTTATCCCACCATATAATAGAAATACACTCTTAAAAGTTGTGTAACTTGATTGGGAAACTTACGAAGATTTTATTAGTAAAATTAATTTACTTTATGGAAGATGTAAGTAAACATTTAAGTTTGTTTAGTAACTTATTTTTATATGAAAAAAAAAATTAATTTACTTTAAAAAATATATTTATAAACCTTATAAAAATACATGTGCTGTAACTCATTTTTATCAGAAAAATTATTTTATTTTATAAAATATGTCCATAAAACTTTGAATAAACATCTCTTATAATTTAATTTTATAGTAAAATTAATTTAATTTATAAAATATCTCTATAAATTTATAAAATATTCATGTCTCCTTTAACTCATTTTTATCAATAAAATTAATTTATTTTACTGGATATGTTCATAAATTTTTTAATAGATATATCATTAATTTACTTTTATAAGTAAAATTAATTTAATTTACAGGATATGTCTATAAACTTATAAAATAAATATGTCTTGTAACTTATTTTCTTCAACAAAATTAATTTATTTTACAGGACATGTCTACAAACCTTTGAATAGACATATCTTATAATTTATTTTTATAAGTAAAATTAATTTAGTTTGCAGTATGAATTTATTAAACATGTAACTCATTTTTATCTACAAAATTAATTTATTTTACACTACATACTATAAGCTTTTAAGTAGAAATATTATATAACTTACTTTTATCAACAAAGTTAATTTAATTATATGCCTATAAGCTATAAACTTATTAATAGACATGTATTGAGACTCAATTTTATCATCATTAAACTATTTTACCATAGATAATCTCTATTTATAGGCATTTATTGAAATTCATGAGATAGAATATACCTCTAACCCGCCTACCTAAGTTAACAATAAATAAAATTATAACATTGTTTTAAGAATATCTTTTTTATTTTATTTTATTTAAAACTGTATCCCTCAAATATGTCATTTTTTCTCAAATTCTTACAGCTGCAATTTTTCATATTTATAAATAATATATTTTTTCTAAATATTTATTAACGTCAAGATTTTCTTAATTTAAATGTAAGATTAAACATTTGTGAGATAAGATATTCTAAAACTAGATATTTGTGAGACAAAACATTTGTAGGTGAGAGATAGCCTTATAGGTCCATCAATTTTATTAGAATAAACTCTGATATTATAACAAAAATAAAATTTAAGTTTAATTCAATTTTATAAAATTAATTTATAAAATGAAATTTACATTCATTTTATATATTTTAGTTTGACCATATATTTAGGTAATGTAAGATTTCAAACAAAATCTACTCCAACTAAACCAGAGAAGGAAAATAGATCAAGTGTTTGATTAGAAGTTAATGAACTTTGCAACATAATACCTATAAAATTGAAATTCTACTATAGAAAATCTAGAGACAAGTTTGAGTTCTAACCTGATTACAGAACCCAAGTTCTGAGCTTAGTTTATGTTTCATAACAAAAATTGGTGTGGTCACAAAGCAAGTGTTTCATAACTTACTTATTTAGAGTGTTGATGTGCTTATGACAACATGCAACTTATTAGAAGGCCTCCTTCCTCCACTATCCTCACATTTGAACTGATGTGTTAAAGTTGACACAAACTCTTCCAAATTCACACCAATATCCTTCCCATTTCCCTTGTGATGGTATAGAAACAAATGAGAAACACAGTAAAGAAGAAAACAATTCAATCTAACAGTTCACACTAACACAAATCAAAATGGAACATACCAGTTCAAATGTGACACTTTGTTGGGCCAACCACATAAATAGGATCGAAGAAGAGGACACAATACAAATTATTGCCTTTATGCCTAGGAAATAACATAATTATTATGAATTTAACATGATTCTGTTAGACCTTCTGTTTACGTCTTCAATGTCTCACTAAATATTTTCACTCTCAAATAAAGATTATATGAATATCCCTTTTGACTTAGTAGTGTATCACCCTACTGTCTTTTATTCAAAATTCAAAAAAAAAAAAAAAAAATTCCCTCAAAAGAATCTTTCACATTTCTTTGGTTCATATATTTCTTTTGTTTGGGTACATGACTTCCTTCTTAATTTTGGGATACTTTTTTCATAATGATCTCTATTTATAGTGGTGGTTAATAACTCCTTGAATAAGTATAATTTTTTTTTTTTTAAATAAAACAAAGAAACATAAATTAAAATAATTTAACATCTGAACTGCTCAATACATCTATAAACATTCCTTCTGTATAACTTTACAAATATTACAAAAAAAAAAAATTATTATTTATACCTTTAAGAGTCATCTCTTGTATAAATTTTCACCATCATTCCCTTATTAATTTATTATCTATAAAACCTTAAATTTGGATAATTTCAATAACATTTTATTTGAAAATACATAATTGAATTTCCCAACTCTCTTATCACTAGGCAAACTTCACAACCGTTGTTCATGCTTGAAATTGGATTCAGCTTAATGTCAATTGATTCAATGTGTTATGTTTGATTCTAATATGAACTTGAATTATGACACAATTATGATATGTACAAATAATGATAAAGTTTTAATACATAAAATTGATTTTAGTAGAATTTGTTTTTAATCCCTAAATCTAACAAGAACAATGTAGCTATAGTCCTTCACTAAAGGCTAAAAACATATGATTTTTTAATTTTTGAGTTTAAAAAAATTATGATAGTGTTCAAAACATAATATGTTCCCTTCTCATTCTATTTTTATAATTAGGGTTTCTGACTTACAATAAGACTCTAAGATATCTTCACAAGCTTTGATTCGTTGGATCAACTATGTGAGTAATCCTTGGTTTCACTTAAAACTTTTCGCACATCCCTAAACATGAATGATGCAGGAGTCGACTAAAACGAAGTAATCTGAGAGGGTCTGACACCAAAATTAATAGTTATGAAACATGAAAGGTGCAGGAGTCGAACTTAGATTTTTTTTTCCCCCTCAGACTCAACAATTACTGTCAACTGAAACAAATTAATCTGAGAGGGTCTGACACCAAAATTAATAGTTATGTGTGTCATATTGTACCGTTGAGGTGACTTTCTCAGTCATCTCAGTATGAATGACAGAGAATAACAAAAAAAATGAATAGTATAAAGACTATTCAAAAAAGAAAATTAATTTCCTAAGTCTATAAAATAAGAAGTAGATATGTACTCTGAGGACTACAGAAACATTTAAATACAACGATAATTAGAGTTTTTCTGTGTAGGTAATATATTAACTAGTTTGAAATTAAAAATTTATAATCAAGTATTTAAGTCAATATATTTGTATTTGGTTCTAAGACTATTGAAGTCTTAATAACTCTCAATTTTAGCTGAAATTGAACTTTATTGAATCAATACCTTCCATATGGACTTGATTATAATGTCCTCCACCTCTATCCTTAGCAACTAGCTCACCTGCCCTAGTCTGTTTTGTAGGCAGTATAACCAACAATAACCAAATTCCATTTTTTGTTCCAGCAAGGAAACATCATATATCAATAGGTCTAAATATGTAGCATAGGTACCTAATCCTGTATATGAAACCTATTTTCTGTGCTAGTCAAAATGCAGAAAACAGCTTTCACCAGTCATAGGAATCACAGAATTGCATTAAGTTTCTGGTAGAGGATGTGGTAAAAAAAGCTAATCTTAAATGTTAAAATGACAAAATATAACAAACAAAATCATACTTCAATCCAAGAATCAAATGTTATACGTTAGAAGTTGTATAAGTTGACTTTGTTATAACAATGCTAATGCAAGATCTTACTTGAATGTCGTTAAACTGACCATGACTGCAACAAAGTTGATCTTTGTTGGATTCCTGTTTTCTGTTTAACATTTTGTTTTTGTTCAATTCACATTGTGGTCATTATATGAAAAAGATGTTTCATTCATCAAATTACTTACTTGCTGACAATATTTTATGAAGAAGTTATATGATAAGCTATTTTGATTTAAATAACTACATAATTATACATATTTAAGTATTCAATCATGATATCTATACTTGTTTTTTCAATCAATAGTTATCATCTTCATTTTACTATGTAAAGTAAGGGAGAGAATCCCCACATATTTGAAAACTATCAATTGATAAGATTTGATTCCTCTATAGTGGAAAGTGTCGTGTGATATATGAATGAAAAAGGTTTTAAATATTTATCATAGTAAGTTATACTTGTGTATGTATTATCGTTATACCTGTGCATGTATTTTATGACAGTCTCAAGTGTAGATGTCTCAATATATAGTATGTTTTGTTTTCTCTCAAACATTGTTTGAGCCGTAGTTTAAGCTTTTTATACATTTTATATTTGAATACCTTAGAGAGCATATACTAACATGAAACCAAACTATTAGTTGTAAAAATGTTATAGCATCACTATATTGATTGTAATCCTTAACTAGATTAGCATCTCATTCAATATTAATTATCTACAACGTTCCTAGAACTGTATGTGAAAGAAAAAAACAAAAACAAAAGTAGAGGACTAAACTAAATCTACTAACAAAATCTAAACTTTAAAAGCCTTCATTTATCTCTAAAAAATCATAAGTAAAAGGAGGAACATCGTCCCATAAAAAATAATCCTGATTTTTAACCCCAAAAGAAAACTAGATTATTAGCACATTATCTCCTTGTATGTGATATATGAAAATACATATCTTTAAATGAATAAAGAAGCAAGCATTAAGTGTGTTGTGTTTTTTAATATAACAGAATTTTCCTTTTCAATAAAAACACTTCTGTTTTTTTTGTCTTATCACATGCCAATACAGAAAACCCCATAATAAATTTTATAATAATTTCGCCAGTTTAGTAATAAATGTAAAGAGATTCTCAACATTGTAGAAAGTAGTTTACCAATGTTTCATTCAACTATAAAATTCGTAAGTAATTGACCCATATAACATAGAAAATATATAATTGATACCATTCATTTTGCATGCTTTTACCAGTTCAAGATCTTCAAGAATTATTTTAATGATACATATTATCAAACTATCTAGTATTATTTGAAGCTCACAATGCTATGCATCCGTTATGTTGATGATTACATTTTTTAAAATCTTAGCAGACATTTTTGAAAATATAAATCCTAATTTTTTTAGTTAAAAAGATTTTAAAAGGTTAAATTTATGTTTTCAAAAAATGTTTAAAATTGGAAAAAAGAAAATTCTACTAGTATCATTGTTGAGATTGAAAACAATCTAACTAGAAATCGAGGCCATATATTTGGGTGAGATTGTTTTATAAGAATAATATTTATACATACAAAAGTCATACAAAATTCATAAAAACCCAATCAATAAAGTAATCCTTTGAAATTTGTATGATTTTGAATATCAATTGACTTTTCTTTTTATAAGTTTTCAAAATCTCAATTGAATATCACCATATTTTATGGTCTTCTAAAAAATTCTGGATTGTCTTGATTAAATATGATAAGATTTGTTTTAATGTTAAAAATCTTAATTGAATACCACAATTTTTTTATATAAAAAAAGTATTTTATTTATTTTTTAAATCCTAATTTAGTATACCCTTAATATAGATTATAGATAATATAGTCAGATAAGTATTATAAATTGTGGATTGAGTGTTCATGAAATTTTCATTAAAATATTTTTAGGGCTCTCAAGTATCACCTACTTTCTTTCCCCCAACTCACTCTCCTTCCTCATACTCTTATATGTTAGGGTATGTCACATTTCATTTTTAACTTTTTTTTTAGTTAATTATGTCTATCCTTTTTAAAGATTGAGTTATTTCCCCCCTTTACTCCTGTAAAGAGTTGGAATATTTATTAATTGTTTTTCAAAAAATCTATGGATTGTAGTTGAATTTTAGCTAAAACAGCAAAATTGACTATAGAAGTGGAGTGATGGAAAAAACTGAAGCCTCCACTAAAGAAAAAAAAATCTAATTAGATTTTTCCAGTTCAACAGTAGACAATGTCTGCATAATAAAATAATTAAGTAACTCTCAACTAAATAAAGTATTGTATCATTATTACTTTTTTCTTAGAGAAAATAGTTGTGAAGGGAGAAATAAAGATAATATCTTTACTTTGAACTCACAATTACAATCCCTCTATAAATAAAAGAATAAATTAAAATTAGGGCATTCATTTGAATTATTTCAAGATAATAGAAAATCTCACTCTCTGAAGTATTATATCAGTGAAAGTTACTGAATTTGCAACTTTTCTGCTTGATATTACATTAAAATTATAACTAGGAGAAAAAATTAATTTTCCCTTCCCAGTTTTCATTTTCTTTGCTTGTTATCGAAGAGAATTTACCTTGGAAGATGTTGGTCATGTGCATGTGCTCATCTATTCTTCCATTTACTTAATGTTGGCTTTAATGATGCAGCATGCCGGAGTCAATTGCAAGATACCGCAGGCATACCAGAAGTGATAATCCAACTGCACTCAGATCAGTTGAACAAAATATGCAGGTTAATTAACCTATTCCTTATCTAGTATTTACATGTGATATCATTGCACTATGCTGATAAACATGTATGTTTTTAGTTTTATACCTTTGTTTTCGTTTTGGATTTCTTGTTTACATGTAAGAATCCGTTTGCTTACAAAGTTACTAGTGTTTTTGACTGAAAAACTTCTATATTTATGGTAGAAAAACTTTCTAATAGGTTTTAAGACTAAAATATATATAAGCCTTAGTGCACCAGACAAACCTAACTGATTATTCTTTCTTTCCTTGATTGATTTTTTCAACTGAGTTTGACATTGCTTGAGAAATAATGTTTAACTTCCTAATAAGTAGTGTTATTCACACCCTGCTAATAGTTTTGAGGGTATTTATGTGTTCTACCACTTGCAGAAAAAAAAGCTTCCCAATTAGTAAAAATGAGATGCTCAGTGTAAATATAATAGCTCTTTTGCAATGATCCTCTCTTAGGATGTGACCAGAGCAAAGGCTTCAGCAATAGCTTAAGCTAACAAGCCTAACATTAATATGCTGCTAGAAATACAATATCAATCTAAATAAGAGTGAAAACTTTTGTGAAATCTCTCCTAAAATGAGTAAAACCAAAATCAGTTAAAATATATATATCTAAATAAGTAGAACCATCATGCAAACTTCACTTCTTAGTTACATTGATTGATGATAAAAACTAAAAGGACAATTGCTAAAAACAAGAAGAAAAATAAACGTTCTAAGATTGAATACATATCAACAAATTGAAGCAAAACATGGTTTATGTTGGAATGCCTCGTAATTAATAATCACCATACTTTAAGGCATGAGAAAAATGAAGAAAAAGATTATAGGGTTTTGGAATTTATTCTTTAACCTTGAGACTTTTTATAGTGAATATTGAAAAATAAATTTGAAGTTTTTAATAGTTCTTATTTTTTGGAAATTTAAATAGTAACTGAAATCCATTAAATGGTAGATGAAGTCTATTTTTTCTAACATTCTTTCAACAAACAATTTTCTCTTCAAGAATGAAACAACGAGAAAGTTTTGATCATATTCTTTTCAAAAGTTATAATTAGGAGAGTCATTATTGTATTTGATCTAATTGAGTGAAATTATGTGAGTGTTTCTAATTCTATTTTTCAAATTAGAGAAATTTCATGGATTAGACTCTTAACTTTCTAGGCTAAAAATAGTTAGAAATATTATAAAAAGTAAAGTCTATTTTAGGGAAATTTAATACATTTATCACGTCTCCTATTATCTTATTATTATCATATTAATTATAAATATTTAATTTTATCTTTGAGATATGTATTAATAACTGATGTGATAAATATATTAAAGATTTCAAAGACATCTCACATTATTAAAAATATAATTAAAATATATAAATAAATTAAAATTTATTTTATAACTTGTTGAATTAAATTTAAAATTTATTTTATAAAAGATTAAATATCTTATATTAATTAAAAATATAATTAAATTACAAAAAGAATATATATATATATATAAATAAATAAATAAATAAAAATATAAAATTTATTTTATAAACTAATTTTTTAAAATTAAATAATTTTATAATATGATATAAAAATTTATATTAACAAAATCTGTTAGTTATCCTATTATCTTTTATTGAATCACATATACTAATCTCATGATTAAAATATTAAGTCCTTTGACTTGAAGGAAGTGCACAAAAGAATAAAGATAAATTATGATTATAACTAAATTACAATTTAAATGAATGCAAATTTTAGATGATTTTATAAATTTGAGTTAAATTTAAATCTTTAATAGTTCTTAAATTTTTATTCTATTATTTTTTTATCAACTTAAAAAAAAAAAAACTTATTTATGTATTTCCCAACAATTTATAGCCCCCAAGATACAATACACGGAAGTTAACCTACCAAAAAGAAATACAAGTCGGAGTAAGTTTGCAAATATCAATAACATGCTACTTAGCAACCTATGAATTTGGAGGAAAGAGTAATAAGACTTGCCATAGAGATTCAAATGAGAATATAATAAATAAAACACACAGGAGGGTGAAACTCTAACTGCATAAACTTTTTCAGAAACTAACATGACATAATGATAAGTTAATTGTAAAAAACTAAACTCAAAACAATTCAGATCATAAAATGAAACTTCCATTTTTCAAATCTTACTCATAATACCCAAAAAATAATGTGAAACTAAGATTTATTTATCAAACATAAAATAAGTCTTAATACACGAAAAACTATCTAATCCTAATTAGGAATAATCTCGACTCATCAATGCGTATTATATAAGGCTCATATAGTTTATACAGTTTATATTATCAATACATATGGTGGGTTTGATGGCTTGGGGCTCTTGGTTAGGACAGTGTTCTAAAGATGTTATTCTTTAGCATTTTGCATCATAAGTTTTGGTTTATTCTCTCATGATTTTTTATCTTTTCTTTTATGATACTAACACGTAGCTGATTGAGAGACCTTAAAATGCAACTTAATTGTATTTCTTTGTTCTTTTGATATGCTTTCATGTTAACCTTTATATATAAAATATAATTGAAGGGAAATGAAAAATATAGGAGGAGATTTTCTAAACCTTTCTTACGTGGTTTAACTTTAGGAAGAGGAAACCAGAAAAAAGGAATCAAGGGAATCTAAATCCCTCTTCACTCATTTTTGTGTTATGTGGAATATTAAGGAAAATTGAAAAGAAAAAGTGAATGTAATTTTTTTTTTTTTTAAGTTTTACTGTAACATCTCTTTAGAATTAAATAATTATAAAATTATTTCTCGTCATATTCTTTTTTCTAACCAAATAAAATACATAAAAAAATTCATTTCCTCTCTTCTTCATTGAACCAAATAGAGTATTAAATTATTGGAGATTCAACCTCGATTAAAAATATCATTAATTTAGAGTATATTAAGTGAGTGTAAATCTTGTTTTATAAATTGATTTATGAGGATGAATTAGATTTAAAGTTAATTTCTAATATCTATCCTAATAAGTAAGTTGGACCTAATCAAATCACTCGCTATCAAATTGTTATCGGATTATCCATAATTGGGATATTGAAAGGTTGGAAATCTCACATTACCTAAAAATATATTTAAATTAAAGTATATTAATGAATACAAACTTCAACTTATAAACCGTTTTGGTTTATGAGATTAAGGTAGATTTATTAAAATTTACACTTTCAGGCATAAGAATTCTTAAACCAGGGGTACGTCTCTTGTGCATTCATTTACTTAGGGTCTTTCAATTACTAATTCACATCAAAGTCAAAGAGTCCTTTCATCTAATAGTGTAAATGAATAATCTCTATACACATGAGCTCTTAAATCACTCGCTAATGGCAAACATAATTCTAACATAGAACCATCAAGGATTTCCTTTAAACAACCATCAAGTTGAATCCATCAATCTCAAAATATTTCTGAGGTCTTAACTAAGTTTTCAGAAGCTTACATGCGAAAATCATTCAACAAATTGAAAATAGATAAAAACTATAGAATTCCAAGTTCAATGGAAAGTGAGATTAAGAATATTATCAATAGCTCACGTATTAATATTTCGTATTTTAATATGTTTGTTCCACTTATGAAAGAAATGAATGAAAAGGTCACTAAAATGTAAATTCTGCACTTACAAGTAGAACAAATTCTACTGCTTTAAGTGGTTCTAAACATTAGAAAAAAGAAATTATTAATGGGTAATTACTCATTTGCTGTACATGCACGATTATATATGGGTCTTATTAGGGTATATAATCATAATTATAATGTATATTTTTCTTTTCTTTTTATTATTTTTATCTATTTATTTTCATTCTCTATTTTGTAACGTAATATTCAAAGTGAATCACAATAGGATGACTTTTACATCTTATTGTTGTATTTTTTTTACAATTTTTTCTATTATTAGTTTTCTCTTTCTTGATATCTTCATGATCATCGAGTTAGATGATGAGAATTTTTTTATTTAAAAATAAAAAATTCTTACAATGATTGATAATACTAACAATCCTTTCAAGTTTCATATTTCAAAAGATAAAATTAACAACATTAATTAATCGAGATTTGGTTACTTTCATTCATGATGACTCGTATACTAATCAAGATGAATGGGCTTGTCATCTCTTACCAAATTTGAAAAATGATACAAATTTTATATGCTAACCACATAAGAATCATAATCAAGAAGTTGAAAACTCAACTTAAAATTATTGCTAAGAAAGAAAGAAATAGTAAACCTTCTTGACTTAAATAAGATTGTGGATAATTTTGTAGAGGTTAACTATTCTATTAGTGATGACGATCATATTGATGCAATCTTGGATGGATTCTCAGAATATTATGATAGTTTTATTACATCAATTTGCGGATAGGTGGTGTGTTGAACAAAGTTGTCAAACATATCACACCAACTTCTCAATCTCTTTTCTATGACTCGTGTAATAAGGGAAAAACACGTTAATTATCTCTTCATAAATCTAACATTGTTTAAACCAATCCACTTAAACTTATATTTACTAATATAGGGGGTCATCCCGTATTCCATCATAAGTCTCAAGCATTAAATGTTTTTCAACTGTTTAAGTTATTTATTGAAAATCAATTCAATACAAAAATTAAAGACATTTAAACTGATAATCTTAAAGAATTTATAAAATTTAATCAATTTCTATCTGCTCATGGCATAGCTCATTGGCCGGTATGTCCTCTCGTGAACATAATGATCTCATAAAAGAAAATATCAACATATCACTAAGACTAGTCTTGCTTGCCCTCCTTGTTAATGCACCTCTTCCCTTACATTATTAGGGTGAAACATTCTTACTATTACCATCATAATCAAATCTCTACCTACACCTGTCCTTACCAATATCAATCCCCTATGAAGTATTTTTTAATAAGAAGCCTAACTATCTATTTTTCAAGATATTTGGTTGTGCTTGCTATCCACTCTTAAGATTTTATAATAAAAACAAACTAGATTATAGATCACAACCTTGTCTCTTTCTTGAATATAGTAATCATTATAAAGGTTACATTTGTCTTTCTCTATCTAATTGTAAGTTTATCTCTCGACTTGTTGTTTTCAATGAAATAATCTATTTCTACACTTGAGATTTCAAGTTTCACTCTTCCATTCATAAATCACATTGGTCCAATATATAATACAATGGGAGAGAAAGAGAGAATCAAAACAAAAAAAATGAAGATATGGAGAAAGCTTGAAATGGGGAGACAAGGATCAACCACATTCACCAAGGCAACCTGTCTCCCCTATAATTAGAAGCTACACAACTATTTAACACTCCCCATTAAGTTGGAGCATACAAATCATATGCACCAAGCTTGGAACATATAGATTGAATCCTAAGTCCTCTTAAGGACTTAGTCAAAATATCTGTCAGTTGTTCATTAGAATTGACAAATTCAGTATTAATCTGCTTGGACACTATCTTCTCTCGAATGAAGTGACAATCAATCTCTATGTGTTTAGTCCTCTCATGAAAAACTGGATTTGAGACAATATGAAGTGCTGCTTGATTGTCACAATATACTGTCATTTGTTCAACTTCACAAAATTTCAACTCTTGAAGAAATTGTTTAATCTACATAAGCTCACATGTAACCATGGCCATAGACCTATATTCAGCCTCAACACTGGACCCGGCTACAACATTTTGTTTCTTGCTCTTCCAAGAAACAATATTTTCACCAATAAAAACACAGTATCCAGAGGTAGATCTCCTGTCTATGGGACAACTTGTCCAATCAGCATCACAATATCTTGAAATCTGAGTGTTTCCCTTGTCTTCATATAACAATCTCTGTCCTGGAGACTTTTTCAAATATCTGAGAATACGTGTTACAACAATCCAATGGTCAACATGGGGATTTTGCATAAATTGACTAACAACCTCGACAACAAAAGAAATATCAGGTCTCGTCATAGTGAGATAAATGAGTTTTCCCACTAGTCTCCTATATCTCTTGGGATCAGGGTAAATTTCACTTTGATCTGCCATGAGCTTTTGATTCGGGTCCATAGGACTATCAACCGGTCTACAATTTTCAAGACCCATTTCCCTTAAAATATCTAGAGCATACTTCCTTTGTGAGATCACAACACCATCTTTTGATTGAGCCACTTCAATCCCGAGAAAGTACTTCAAATAACCCAGATCTTTGGTTTGAAAATGACTTAATAGATGCTTTTTCAATTGAGATATCTTAGTGGCATCATTTCCTGTAATCACTATATCATCAACATAGACAATTAGGTACACACACTTCTCAGGAGATGAATAACAATAAGAGACAGAATGATCCGCTTCACTCCTTTTCAATCCAAAAAGTTGCACAATATAACTGAATTTACCAAACCAAGCTCGAGAAGATTGTTTCAACCCATAGAGAGATCGATGCAGTTTGCACACTAAGCCATACTCCCTTTGAGCAACAAATCCAGGAGGTTATTCCATATAGATTTCCTCCTCAAGATCACCATGCAAGAAAGCATTTTTAATGTCAAGCTGATGAAGGGGCCAGTGACGCATAGCAGCCATAGCAAGAAACAAACGAACAGTGGTGATTTTGGCTACAGGGGAGAATGTATCACAATAATCAAGACCATAGATCTGAGTGTACCCTTTGGCGACTAATCGGGCTTTAAGGCGATCAACAGTTCCATTAGGTCTAACTTTAATAGCATAAACCCACCTGCAACCAACAATTTTCTTTCCATGAGGATGAGAAACAAGCTTCCAAGTACCATTTTGTTCAAGTGTTTGCATTTCATCAATCATGGCTTGTCGCCATCCAGGATGATCAAGTGTCTCATAAATAGTTTTAGGAACTGTAAGAGAGGACAAGTAGGAAACAAAGGAAAAATACGAAGGAGACAAGTGATGATAACTCAAGAAATTATAACTTGGATGAGGATTACAAGTAGAGCGAGTACCTTTCCTAAGGGAAATAGGCCAAGCTGAAGTAGAATCAATGGAATTGGAAGAGGAAGGATCCACGGTTGGAGGATCTGTTGGAGGAGGAACAAAATCACGAGAAGACGATTCAGGTAAAATAGAGCCAACCCGCTGTGTCCGTCGTTGATAAGTAATGAGAGGTGGAGGAGCAACTTCAATAGAACTAGATGGGTTGGACAGACGCTCATTAAAACTTTGGTGGGAGTCACTTATTGGACCAAATGATGGAATGGGAAGGACATGTTGAAGAGAGGAAGAATAGTCTATGGTAGGTTGGAAGAAGGGTGTGTCCTCAAAGAAGGATACATCAGCTGACATATAGTACCGTGTAATAGTTGGAGAATAACACTTGTAACCCTTCTGAAGACGAGAATATCCCAAAAAGACACATTTAATAGCTTTAGCTAAGAATTTGTCTAAACTTGGAGTAAGATCATGAACAAAACAAGTACAAGTAAAAACCTTGGGAGAGACATGAAATAGGGATCATGTGGGAAAATAATGGAGTGAGGGATATGATGTTCAAGGGATGAAGAAGACATCCTATTTATCAAAAAACAGGCTGTGAGAACTGCATCTCCCCAATAATGAACAGGAACATTTGAGTTTAACATTAAGGAGCATGCAATTTCAAGAAGATGACAATTCTTCCTCTTTGCTATACCATTTTGTTGTGGAGTATGAGGACATGTGGACTGATGTAAAATACCTTGTGAAGATAAAAAAAGTGGACAAATCATGGGAGAAATATTCTTTAGCATTATCACTTCGAAAAATTTTAATGATTTTCCCAAATTGGTTCTTAATCTCATTAAAAAAAGACATGAATATAGGTATAAGTTCAGATCTGTCTTTCATTAAATAAACCCAAGTACATAGAGAAAACTCATAAATGAAGGTTACAAAATATCTGAAACCAAAAGATGTTACACGGCTTGGACTCCAAATATCAAAATGAATGGTATAAAAAACTGAGTTACATCTTTTCTTAGTTTGTTGAGGAAATGATGACCTAACATGTTTTCCTAATTGACATGCTTCACATTCTAAGACTTAAAGGTGCTTAAGACTAGGAACTACATCTTCAACTTTGACAAACTTAGGTGACCTAGATGATCATGCAAAAGTTTCGGTGTTGACGTTGCAAAACAGGACACAAGAGGGCTGGATTTTAAGTAATCAACACCTCGTGATTCATGTCCTTTGCCAATCAGACGACTCGTACCATGTTCCTGAATAACAAAAGAATTAGCATTAAAGGTTACTGAACAATTTAATGAACGAGTTAATTGACTAAAGGAAATTAAATTGTAAGGACAGTTTGGAATAAACAACACAGAATTTAATTTTAAAGAGGAAGATAAAGGAACTTGACCAATTCCTTGAGATGAAACCTGAAACCCATTTGCCACAGTAACAGAGTGAGGGATTTTTGGAGAATAGAACGATGAAAATGATGATTTATTACTAGAAATGTGATCAGAGGCACCTGAGTCAAGAATCCAAGGACCACGACTCTCCGTAGATTGAGAAATACATGTTGTTGAAACACTTGGCACCGGAAGAGATTGGACCATAATACTTGATTTTTCATGCTTAAGTTTCAAATATTCTTGGTAGGGGTGTTCGCGATGCGGTTTGGTTCGATTTTTCGCTAAAATTTATCCGAACCAAATATAAAAATTATTTGCGGTTCGGTTTGGTTCGATTTGAAATAAAAAAGAATCCGAACCAAACCAAACCAAACCAATTTTAGCGGTTTGGTTTGGATCGATTTTTGCGGTTTTTTTTTTTAATTTTTAATTTTATTTTTTTTATTAATAATTGACTATTTTTATCTTTTTAAATAATAAACTAATAAAATTATATCATTGACTAGATTTCATATGATATTTTTTGCACACTTTTACTCAATTATATTTTATAATTATTTTTGGTATTTTTAGTATCAATTTTTATCAATATATTTGTCATTACTGATTAAAAAAAACATGGAATAGAAGAAATGTATTTTTTTAACCATCAAATCATATATTGTTTTAATTTAATACCAACAAAATAACAATATAATATTTGACAAAACCACTAATAAAAATACACAAAAAAAATCCAAGTAGATCAATTGTCAAATGTCAATAATTACAACCTGAAAAAAATAAAACATGATTAGTTAAATTCAAATTGCAATATTTCTTGACACTTTTTATAAGAAAAAAAACATAATTTGTCAAGAAATCATCATACCATATAAAAATTAATTTTTGTAGCAACTAATCAGACTCAACATCAGAATTCTCTTCATGTAGTGGTAGGACTGGACCAATTTCTAGAAACATATAAAATATAATAATCAATAGAATTAAAAAAGTAGATAAAAAATAATTAGACAATAAAAAAGTTTAGGTAGGATATGAAAATACCCATTTCAATTCTTTCAATGTCTTGCAAGCATTCTTCAATCTCTATTGACCATGGAGAGGGTGAAATGGTGTGATGAAGATGGATTTGAACAAGAGTTAACGATGAGATAATGAAATCAGAGTAAGGGAGTTTCAAGTAAGGAATCCTAAAATGCGTCTAACGAGATGAAAGTTGTAATAGACAACGACGGTATGTTAGGTTTTGGTTTAGGGTTTAGGGAAATAAAATTAAAAATGAATATAATATTATTTAATAATTGCGGTTTGGTTTGGTTCGGTTCGGTTTTAAAATGTCAAACTACAAACCGAACCAAACTACGCGGTTCTGAAAAAAAAATCCAAAGTGATCCAAAAATTTGCGATTTTAATCGGTTTGCGGTTTTTTAGATCGGTTTTTGATTTTTTTTTTTGGGTCGGTTCAGTTCTGAACACCCCTAATTCTTGGTACTCCTCATCAGAAAACTTAGATTATGCTTTTTCCGATTTAGAGACATGTGCTACTTTGTCAGGAAAACCGTATAAGGAGTAACAGTTCTCTTGAGTGTGGCCCATCCTCTTACAATAGATGCATTGAGGACATTCACTTCTTCCACCACGACCTCCTCTATTGTTATGACTTCCTCCTCTTCCACGCGATGTTGCCATGGCTGATGTTTCCACACTCTCAGTTGAGTTCTCATCTCTCAATGAGTTGGACACACAAAAGAGTCTAGTAACAAGAGTATCCATTGATGGGACCCGATCACCAGCAAGGATTTGATCACGCACATGGTCAAAATCTGGATGCAAACTTCTCAGGATAAGGACCATGTAGAGTTTATCCAGCTTCCTATTAACTTCCTCTAATGAATCCCCCACAAGAAATCTTTTCAATTCTTCCACAGTAGCCCGAGCTTTACCTACATGAGCAATCATATCATGATTGGTCTATTTTAGGACAGCAACCTTTTGAGTTGCATCAAAGAGACGTTGGAGGTCATTCGTAAATATATCTTGCATTTTTTTCCAAAAAGAACATGTTTTGAATGATCTAAGAATTTCCAAAACATCTGACTCAACCGATTGCCATAATACAACACATAGTTGGAAGTCAAACTTCTCCCATTCATGTTTCTTCTCATTCAAGATGTCCCTAGCTTCCTTCTCCAAGTGGTCATGGTACCCTTGACCAAGAAACCACAACTCAACTGATGCGGACCAAGACAAATGATTTTTCCAGTTAAGTTTTGCAGTAGCAATGGTAGGAGTTCTAGAGAATGAGAACACAGAACCTGATGCCATTTTCCAAAAAACTAGGAAGAGAGAAACCTTGGAGGAAGAAAAACCCTAACTGAGAACACTATATAAACCTTATTAAAAGATGAAAACAAGGGTTGGAATAGGCTTAGGAGAGAAAAACGAGTTGTTCTGGTCACCGGAGGGCGGCGCGTGGGCTTCACGCGCTCGTCTGACCTAGGAGAGAAGCGGCGTGTGGCGGCGCGTGGATAACACGTTCTCTGTGCGTTTACTAGAAACGGGTTGTGCTCTTCGAGGCGCACGTAACCCTCTATTCGTCGGTGAAAAAAGCAGCGGCGGACAGGGGCGGCGAATGGTGGCTGGCGACGGTAGACGGTGGCCGGCAACGGCAGACTTGCAGAGTAGGATTGAACCTTCTCTGATACCAACTTGAGATTTCAAGTTTCACTCTTACATTCATAAATCACATTGGTCCAATATATAATACAATAGGAAAGAAAGAGAGAATCAAAACAAAAAAAGATAAAGTTACGGGAAAAGCCTGAAATGGGAAGACAAGGATCAACTACATTCACTAAAACAACTTGTGTGCCCTATAATTAGAAACTACACAACTATTTAACATATACAAATCTCAATTTCTATGTCTGCACTCATCTAATACTCCATTTGATAACTCATCCTTCTCTGCTTACCATTGTTAAACCTCTCCTTTACCACTAATTTTGATACTATTAACGTTGTTCTATGTAACTCTTTTTCTATTGATGTAGATGTTAGTACTACTATACTAAATATTCCATCCAACAATCATCCCATGAAAACTCGAGCGATGGTTGGTAGTTTCAAATTCAAGAATCTTCTATCCATATCAGTCAATGAAGCATGTACTACACCTATGGAACCTACAATATTAAAAGAGACTCTTGCAAATGAATGGTTACAGGCAATGAAAATTAAGTACAATGCTCTTTTCCATAACAACACCTGGACCCAAACTACCTTTCCCTTTAGATATCAAGCTGTAGGTCACAAATGGGTAATATAAATCAAATTACAATGTTGATAACAACTTCCAACATTGTAAAGCACAATTGGTTGCAAAAGATTTCATCAAATAAAATGCTTTAATTTTGCAAAAATATTTAACCTAGTGATCAAGCCAACAACAATTTATGTTGTTTTTACCCTTGCCATCTCAGAAACTGGGTCATTAATAAAATAAGGTTTGCAAACTGGTAAAGCCATATACAATCTCAAACAAGTACCACCCTCCTAGTTTCATAAACTAAGCAAAACACTTCTTCACTTGGGCTTCCGTCTATTGGTAAATGATTCCTCTCTTTTTGTCAAATATCATAAGTTCTCTATTATCTTTATCCTTATTTATACAGATGATATTATCATCAGCAGAAACTCCACCATTGAAGTAAAATCCATATCATATCTAACTATCTTTTCACTCTTAAAGATCTAAATACCGTGCACTTTTTTCTTAGGGTTAAAGTTGTCCAAAATGCAGATGGTAGCCTACTTCATTCCCAAACAAGGTACATTCATGACCTTCTACAAAAAAACTATGTTGGATTGTAAGTCTCAACCAACACCTCTACCATCTACACTCAAATTCACTGGTGATGGATCCACAGTTGTTGTCAATCCTTCTCTATATAAGTTTGTGGGAGTACTTCAGTATGTGTCCATCACCAAACCAGATCTCACATATTCTGTTAATAAGATATGTTAATATATGCATTGGTCTCAAGATTATTATTGAAAAACTGTTAAATGAATACTTCAATATCTACATGGCACCATTCATCATGGCCTGTATCTCTAACATTGTCCTAATCTATTTTAATAGGTTTTTGTGATACTGATTGATGTTCATACCTAGATAACCGTAAATGTACTACTAATTACTATGTCTTTGTTTGAGACAAACTGTAAAAGGAGCTTCAAATCATCCATCTATCTAGACAATTTTAAGTTGTAAATATCCTTACAAAACCTATTACTCAGCACAATCACTCCTCTCATTACCATTTGCTTACATACCCACTACTAATAATCTATACTGTACTCAAGAAGTTTCGAAAATGAACTTACCCCACCAATATTTTGGAGGTAGGATAAAGGAAGCATAAATGAAAGAATAACACCTTACCTTAAACTTGACTACCAGTAGGTGCAACGAGTCAACAAAATGATGTGAAAGTAGAAGACACATATTGAAGGAGAAAATGCAGAAGTAAAGAAATTTTGCGACAGATGTAAGAGAAGCTGAAAGCTGATAAAGGAAGTCTTTTTTTCTTTTTCTTTTTTCGTTTTTTCAACCGATTTTTCCCTCTAATAGTAAAGGAAGTACAAATTGTACTTCAAGCAAAAAAATTGTACTGGGAGGGAAAAAAAAGTGTCGAAAAGGAAGATCCACCAAATAAACCTAAATAATTAGTTCTCCAAGGATATTAGCTATCGTTAAAATTGACAAATACTTTATATATATATATATATATATATTACGCTATAAAAAAAGTGTATCAACAGAATAGATGAGAAAATGAGTTAAAATATAAATAAATAATTTTCAATTAATGGTTAATATTATACTTTATATTTGAAAGCTCACTCCCTTAATATATATATATATATATATATATATATATATATATATATATAAAGCATTTTTTGAATATTTTAGATAAAACAACAAAATTTCCCCCACGTCTTTCCTCAACTCTTCAACTCTCTGCGATAGTATGCAGACCTAGTTTCTATCAACTTTGTTTTTTTGAGGCGGGTAGAAATTTTTACTTGTTAGGAAGCTTCGTATTGATGACATTATTCGTTTTTGTTAGGGGCTAATGCTTTTTTTGGATTTTAAACCTAAATGTTTTTAGCAAAAAGATAAAAAACAAAACAAGCATGGCAGTTTTGAAGTCCTGTGTGCTCATTTTCAAGGGTGTTTGTTCCTTTGCCCTTACGAATGATACAGAAGAGTATGCTTTGTTTATTAAATGTGTTTGATGGATTCTGTTGCATTTCTAAAATAGTATTAGAATTTATCTTATTATTATTAGGTGTATCATATTACCTATATACCTATTATTGGAGCTTGCACTGTGTTCAACATAATTTATATAACTCGAGTATAATTTTCAACTACAAGCCTGTTTTATAAAGATTAGTTAGATCCTACTTGCTTACTGTATTTTCTTATCATAGCACTCTTTCAACTTATAAGGCTGAGGCTTGAATAAACTGCCTAATATGTTGCAGCATCTGAAGCAAGAAGCAGCAAACATGATGAAGAAGATTGACGTTCTTGAAGCTGCAAAACGGTTGAAATTTTTAAATTCTATCCACGCTGACAAGTTGTTTGCATATTTAATTTCACTCACTCACGATGGAAGGATATGGTGCATTTGTTATTCATTTCTTTAGGAAATTATTGGGAGAAGGTTTGGGGTCTTGCTCCATTGAGGAATTGCAACGGATAGAACAGCAGTTGGAGAGGAGTTTAAGTAATGTTCGAGCAAGAAAGGTTAGAATAATAGCATGCGTGTATCATTTTTACCATTAAAATTTCTAATAGATATTTAAATCTCAACTTTCTTTCTTCAGCTCCAGGTTTTCAAAGAACAAATTGAGCAACTAAGAGAGAAGGTAAGATGTCTGCATATCTTCAAAATGGTTACAAGTTTGAGGAGGGTAGAGCTCACCACATTTGTAATTACAGCTTAGTGAAAGGGAAAAATGGATTTTGTTATAGTTTTATAAGTTTGATGTGCTTAAAATATTTGTCTTAGGTTTCTTTAAAAGTTTTTATTTATTTTAGTGACTGGCAGAGGATCTGAGTTAGTAAGGAGAACTTATTTTAGTTTAAAACAGTTATTACCTAAAGAGCTCCAAATAGAACCAAATATATATATATATATATAAAAAATGCAAGTACAATAAAAAATTTGATAAATGAGATTCAAATATACAAAGGAAGACAAAATATAACCCTAGATATATGTTTAAAGTTTTTATCAAAGTAAGTACATTTACACATTGACTTTGACATAGATCCACCATGGGCCTAAGGCAAATTGGAAGAGTTAGTGCATGTTTAGAATATGTTGCCAACAAAAAAATGGTTCAAGGTTTAATTTCTTTTCCATAAGTTCTGAAAGATGAACAATACCCTGCAAGAACTACATCAAATAGATTCTGACTAACGTGTTTGTAATTTAATTCAGGAAAAAGCCCTACTAGATGAAAATACCAGGCTCACTGAAAATGCAAGGCTCTCTGAGAAGGTGAAGTTACTGCTATTTCGAATTGATTCTGCGTGCCCTATAGTTCAGTTGGAGAATACTTTTAAACTAGTTTAATTTGAGAAAATGTTTTTTATTTTTTTCTATTCTCAAAATATTTACAAAAATAGAATAACATGACTTTTTTTGTCATTATTTACGAAAATATAAAATATTTTATCAAATCAAATATGCTCTTGTGATGGAAATGTTGATTTTCAAGTTTTGGTGAGACATACATGAAAAAATCCCCCATATTTTGCATATCTTGTTGGATAATTGCTTTACAAATATTTCAATCAAAATGAAAACTTAAAACAGAAATTCTCTGCAGCATGGCATCCATCTATTGCAAAGAGCAAAGGAGCAGAATGAAAATCAACCCCAATACAATGCAGAAAGTAGTCCAAGTTCAGATGTGGAGACCGAATTGTTCATTGGACTTCCAGATACAAGAACAAGACGCCTCTCTTATCAGGTCTAGTAGAAGATTATTTAATCCCTGGCTATGCAAAATCAAAATAAGGGTAAGCCTAAGTGTATCATCAAATGTATATGTATCCTAATGTTCTAAAAAAGATAATAATAGAATAACTCTATCTTCTTACAATATCTTTCTGATGATCCTGCTAATTATTAATGAAATGAAGAAAGTATTAAATACTTTGTGTTTCCAAAGTGTTAAATGTTTTTTCATTTTTATTTAATACTTTCTTTATGAGGTATTAAGAAAATTATTGGGAGGATGTTGTAGGATGATATATTATTCCAAGTTGTAGAGTTAATTGTGTTGTGGGAGTGATTGTTTTACTTCACTGTATCCTCAAACCTATGGTCTAAACGACCTGTTGTATTGATACCTATATTTTAGCTCAGAAGTTGTAAGGTTCTTAAATGCATGATTTTCCTTGACTCGACCTCTCTTAGTTATGGTACAATTTCTGTTATGGTATAATGTAACTAGTAAAATTAACAAAAGAGTCCTATATGAAGATAAAGAAAAGTAAATACTAAGCTTCTTTTCGATTGGTAATCATCATAATAATGTCGTTGGTTCTCAAAAGGAACTTAGATACACTGGTTGTAGGACTAACCCCTGTTCTGGAATTATATACACTTTTTCTACCTTCTCAAGATGTGTCTGCTAATCGAACCTAGGTTCTCTTCCTGGAACTTCGACACACTTCTTCTTATGAATGTGTTTCGTGTGAATCAAATTTAGATCCTCTTCCTCAAGTTCAGTAGGTTTTGTCAATTGAGACATTAGAAAATTTATTATTAAACTGCTGAACCTTTATACAATACAATGTCAAACCTCACATCAAACTTTCATATCTGCTAAAGAAGAAATTAAAATTTTCTACATGTATTTTTCTTCCAAATGGCTTTATTCTCTCCTTGAATGCTTGTAATGTCTGTCTTTCAAAGCTTGATAAAAAAATAAAAGATTCACAATCATTTTTAAGTTTCTCCCATCAATAATTTATGCAATACTGGTTAATAACAAATTTGTGGTAGTAAGAAATTTGTGGAAAATTTGTAGGTAAAAAGTCAGTAAAAAATTTTTCACAAAAAATTTATGAAAAATTTTCCACAAATAAATTTATGAAAAATTTTCCACAAATAAATTTATGGGAAATTTTCCACAAATAAATTCATAGGAAACATTTTTATAAACAAATTTATAAAAAATTTCTTACGAATAAATTTATGAAAAATTTTCATAAAAATAAATATGTAAGAAATATTTAATAGGTAATTAATTTTTTTTCCAAAAAAAATTTCGTGAAAAATATTTTAAATGGGTAATAAATTTTTTTTATAGTGTTATAAGTAAAAGAAGAATTTAGAAATATTTGTCTTGTAAATACATGTAAGTAAAAGATAATAAATTGTAATTATAAATCTTGATAATTTTAAAATTAAAAAAATTTAGAATCATCTAAAATATTTTAAATAGACAACATATATAATTGTTATAAAAAGTCAATATAAACTTTTCTACATTTATCAAAACTATACAATTTACAGAGTAGGTTATCTAATAGTTATCTTCAAAATTTTCAATTATATCTTATTTCTAAGTTTCTTATCCATCAACAATTAATATAATTATTTGAATTCTTTTTAAATTCTAATAGTGTTATCCAAATTATATTTTATCATCTACTGGATATAGATATTATATTCATATATTTTTAAAAGATTTTTCTTATATTTTATACCCATTTTTATGACTAATATCAATCTTTCTTCATTTATTTCTATACCTCGTTATAAAATTATGACTTTTGGAATATTTAAATGACATCTTTTATTCAAAATCTATAAAATATGGTTTTCTTATTCTTATACATTTCTAAAATATTCAAGAGTTTTATATTTTCCACAACAAATTAGGGTTAATGTAATTTTTTCGATAATAATAGATATCATAAGTATCAAAGAGGTGTGAAATATTATTGAAATTTTTTTAAGAAAGTATAAACTATACATTATTAAACCATTAAAAATTATTATTTTAAAATAAAAGAATTAGTTAGTCAAATAAAAATGAGATAAATATTGGAAAAGTTGTTGAGAAAATTTTAATTTTATTTTCATAAATATGATGATGCAATTATGGTTATAATTGAATTAATTTAGGATCTATGATAAACTATGAGTAAAGATTGAAAAAATACAATGAAAACTCTCAAATATGTCTTTCAATCAAAGCTTAGATTACTGTATGAAAATAAAGAAAATGCAAGAAAGAAAAATGAAGAAATTTTTAAAAACAAAGAAAATTCTAAAGCTTTTTTGTAAGTCCAACTAAGATAAATATTCTTCATGTAACAACTACCAAAAGACAAGTCATTTGGAGAAAAATTGTTGGTGTTGCCAAAAGTCACAACGTCAATACTACACAATAAATTTAACATATGGAGAAGAACTTTTATAGTAAAAATCTACATCAAGTAAATTTCACTGAAAAATATAATTTTGGATAACATGATTTTTTATGCTACTCAAGATTCTAATGATGAAATAAGGGAAACCTAGTACTTGAGTAGTGAATTTAGCAATCACATTGTGAAAGTAAAAGTTTGATAGAAAACGACACTTTACTGGAGTTAAAAGGAAAAAACATGGTCATGATAGAGACAAAGAAAGACGTGAGACTAGTAAAAGATGTTTTGCTTATATCCAATCTTAAAGAAAATATTGAGTATTTGTTAAATGGTGGAGAATGACTAGGCTCTTTATTTCAAATAAGATACATGCACAATCTATGATGATGAAAGATACATGCAAAATCTATGATGATGAAAGATGGGAGATTTGTGAAGCTAAAATGGAGAAAAAAAATTATAATTTTTCTTATAAATTTCAATTAGACTACTGATATTGTCATGAAAGTTCAAATTCATTCGTAATCTTAAAGGAAATATCTTAAATATTGGTAAAATATGGAGAAAGACTATGATTTTTACTTCAAAGGAGATATATGCATATTTTATGACAATAAAAAAAAAAAAGGGAGATTTGTTTAGTTAAAATGAAAAAAAAAATATATAATTTTTCTTATAAACTTCAATCACACTATTAATATTACTATAAAAATTCAATTTCATGATTCATAACTTTGGCATCAAAGATTTAGTCATTTCAATATCCAAATTCGAAATTATTATATTAGAAGAATATGATAAGAAATCTCTCATACCTTAAAGAAAATAACAAAACTTGTAAAGGACGTTATTTTGGGAAACAACATAAGTTACCATTTTCAACATAAAAAAACATGGAGAATAAAATACTTGTTGAAGTTAATTTACACAAACATCTTATCAGTAAAAATGGCTTGAGATTTTCGTATATTGTTAGTATTTCTATAAATAATGATATAAATATTTTATAGGTAATTACTATTCATAATTATAAATATTTTATTATCTAATATATCTAACCTATTTTAAAAATACTATTATATATAATTAAAAGGAACAAATTAATTCATAATTGTCAAACCTATTCTTAGGAAAAAAATATATAACTAAAGATACAAAATAATTCATAATTCATACATATATAAACCGATGAGAAATTATTACTAAACAATAAATATTTTATCATTTTTGTTAATGACTTTTCTAGAATGACCCAGATTTATTTCTAAAGAAAAATCAGAAATCTTTAGAATGTAAAAGAAGTATAAAGCTCTAAGGGACATATAAAAATTCTAAGAAATAATCAAGGAAAATAATATAACTCACATGAATTTGTTAAGTTTTATAAAAATTAAAGAATAGGGTGACAACTTATAGTAGCATATTTACTATATAAAATCATGTGTTAAAAATAAAGAATAGCAACACAATACTAGTTGCGGCGGAGATTGTTAGCACAATGCTAAATGAAAAAAATTTGCCTATTAATTTTATTAGAAGCATTTTACACTATCTTGTCATTAAAAAAAAATCTTATTTCTTATTGAATAAGTTTGTGACTTAAAATAAGTAAAAAATATAATTTTTTCTACAAAAACTTCCTATAACTACAAATTTGTAAGTAAAAGATTAGAAAAAAATATTTTCACAAAAAATCCATAAAAAAATTTTCAGAAATAAATTTATAGAAAATTTCCTACAAACAAATCAATAAATTTTTTTTTCATAAATAAATTTATAAAAAAAAATTCACAAATAAATTTTGTGAAAATTTTTTATAAAAATAAATCTATAAAAAATATTTAATGGATAATTAATTTTTTTCCAAAAAAAATCCGTAAAAAAATATTTCATACATAAATTAATTAAGTTATAGTGTGTATATATTCTAATACAGTCCAAGATTATGAATCATAAACTATTTTGTCTCCTTATTTATATTAATTTATTTTTCTAAGATTAAAAAAAAAAATTATGAATTAATTTATTCTCTTCAATTATACATAATAATATTCTTAAAATCTATTACACATGACGTAATAGAATATTGGTAATTATGAATAATAATTACGAAGGCAAATAAAAAAATGTACAAAGGTATCGAGTCATTTTCATGGACAAAGATTCCAATTGATGTTTGGAGCCAATAAAAGTCATTAGAAGTATTTAGGAGTCTTCATATCCATTTCCTACGTATATGTACCTAATGAGAAAATGCACAAATTAAAAAACAAGACTATTCGAGAAATTTGATTGAGATATAACACAGTTAAAAGACTATAAAATTTAAAACTTGAAGACAAAGAAACTTATTACGGGAAGTAACATCTTCATTTCTGTGCAAGAATCTTAAGAAATTCAAGAAGTGGTAAAAAATTTTAAGTACAATTATTTCACTTGCATAACAAGGTTTTTCACAAAAATGTACTATACAAGTAAGATCTTTAGTAAATATATATGAAATATAAAACATGAAAATATTTGAATTTAAATGCTATGAAGTTAAACCCTAAAACAAAGAGTCTAAACTAAGACATTACTATGAGTTATATTTGACCAATTACGATTCATTAATAGAGTAGTTTAAATTTGTATGAAGGAGGAATGTGAAATTTAATACAAATTTTTAAAAATTATGAAAAAAGAAAGAAAGAAGAATTTAAAAACAAAACTTTAGAAATTATAATCATAATAATTTTAGAGTTAAAAAAATTTAAAAATTATCTAAAATATTATAAAATGACAGCAATCATATTTGAAAAGATGAATGAAACTTAAAAGATGAATGAAACTTATAATTAAATAATGTCATTTATGTAATAAATATAAAAAATCAATATAAATTCTTCTATATTCATTAAAAGTTACAGAACTAATAAACTAAATTATCTATTAATTATTTTTTAAAATTTCTAATTATACCTTCTTTCTAAGTTCTTCCATAACTATAACAAAATAGACTTTAGATAGTGGTTTCGCATGACTTATAATAGCAGTTAAAAACGCTATTAAATGAGGTGTTATAATAGTGTCTGAACTTTAAATAGCGGTTAACTAACCGCTATTATAAAATAAGATATAATAGCGGTTAATGTGAAACCGCTATTAAATCTATATTTTAGATAGCAGTTCATGCGGAACCGCTATCTAAAGTGATATTTATAATAGCGGTTGTATAGGTGAACCGCTCTGAAAAACTACACTTATAATAGCGGTTCCACATATAATCGCTATCTAAAATGTACTTTTAATAGCGGTTATCTGTGGAACCGCTTTCTTTTATTGTGTTTAGATAGCGGTTCTGGGAACCGCTAACCGCTATCTAAAGTCCCAAGTAAAAAAAAATAATTTTATTTAAATTTTGAAATCCAAATTTTTTTCTGATCATTTGTACCTGATAAACCACAATTTAAACAATACATGTAATTAATTCAACAAAATCCAGCCAACATACAATATATATTCAGTCAAATAATAACAAAACAATTCAAAATTTGACAAATCAAAACTAAAATTTAGATGAAACAAAATTGGTACATATACATCAAATAATAAAAATGAATTAAAAAATCTCTAAGAGTCTATGGTGCGGATTTTGTCCTTCAAAAATGTATGGTAGAGATATGCACACCATTCCTTTTGTAGCTGCTCAATTCTAACCTCCGGAAAGGTAGCGAAGCGAGATTTTGGAAAATACTGCAAACATAAGATAGAAAAGAAAATTACAAAAGTTAAATACTAAATTAGATAAATAATGACAATACATTATTCTTTCATATAAACATAGCTATAATGCAAAAATGGTTCATACATTAACTGGAATAGTAGTTTGTTCATGTTGCAGTGCATCTCCAATGAACAAGGCTACGTAATATCCACAGTCATCTGAGTTCATTTGCTTAGGACACTTCATAAACAAAAAAAATATAAAGACAATTACCAAGTCTAATATAATCAGTATTATTACAACATACAGGGCATGCACATTGTCCTTTTATGCTATATCCAAAAAGATTTCCGTATGCAGGAAAATCATTAATTGTACCGTATAACATAGCCCTAACTGTGAATGTTTCTTCTTTGAACCCGTCATAGACCTCAACACCGCTATCCCACAACATCTTCAAATCTTCAATTAAAGGAGATAGATACACATCAATGTCATTATCAGGTTGTTTAGGACCAGAGATTAACAATGAAAGCATCATATATTTTCGCTTCATGCAAAGCCAGGGAGGTAAGTTATATACAATTAGAATCACCGGCCATGTACTGTGCGTGCTACTTTGCATTCCATGAGGATTCATTCCATTAGTTGCTAAGGCAAAACGTATATTTCTTGTTTCAGCTGCAAAGTCTTCATATTCATCATCAAATCTTTTCCACTGAGGCGAATCTGTTGGATGCCTAAGCTTACCATCTATAATCCTACCTTCGGAATGCCAACTAAACTGCTTTGCAGTTTCAGGACTGCGGAAAAACCTTCTCAACCTTGGTATAATTGGAAAATACCATATAACCTTGGCTGGTGTAGATTTTTTCTTGACATATCGTGACGCTTTACACTTTGGACATTCTGTAAACGATTCATACTCGTTTCGAAACAAAATACAGTCATTAGGACATGCATGGATCTTTTCATGAGTTAAACCAATGGAACCAAGGATTTGCTTTGCATCATATGTTCTCCTAGGTAGGACATTGTCTTCTGGTAGCATGTCATTTAATAAGATTAACAGATCAGTAAAACCTTTATCACTCCATCCATGTGAGGCTTTTAAATTGTAAAGCTTCAAAACGACACTCAGTCTTGTGAAATTGGGGCATCCTGAGTACAACGGTGTTTCTACATCATCTTTTAATCTGTCAAACATCCTTGGACAGTCTCTAAGATCTTCTTCAATAACATTGGGGATGTCTTCAACATGATCATTTTCCTCAGAATTTAATGTCTCCCAGTTAAAGGTATTTACATCCATCCTAAGTGACGAAATATCTTTTTCTATCTCACCATGTTTAGTCTAGTTTATATATTTATCATCAATTCCATTACACATTAGATGTTCTTCCAACTCTTCAAACATTTACTAGCATCATATTCAAACAACACCAACAAGGACAAGAAATAAGGTTTCGGTCATCACTATGGTCAATTGCAAATTGAATAAACTCCTTCACTCCATCTTCGTATACTTTGCTCAAATGACCGGCTTTCATCCAACTTCGGTCCATATTTCCCTGAGGCACACTAAATTTGTTACGTCCATATGTTGTCTACTATTTTTGTCTCACAGGGTATGGCCCTATCCCATTTGGGAATAAAGTTTTTCATGTCATAATTATCATTTGTTAATTAAACATATTACTGTATACTTGATAAAATTTCGGCAGCATTTCGCATCAGTCTCTTAGTCCACAACTTGAATTTGGTAAATTAACCTCATTCAATCATGGACCAAGAGACAATGATACGAATAGAAAACCAAAATTTTACAACTATAACAAATAACAATTTAATCACCAAATGGATAATTATTCACACAAAAAAAACTATATTTCCAAATTGTCCAAATTGGGACAATTTGAGTTTCAAAATAATGATCCTAAATCATTATTTAGAGACTCAAATGGGAAACTAAAGTTTCACTCAAGTTCATATATATGCATTACATTTAACAAGCATCAACTATTACAAAACCTATCAGCCAAACTAGAATACATAATCTCCAATAACTACTATTTCAAGGTTAAATTAAAACATCAATATATCCTACCCATCATATAATGTAGAGCCAAAAATATGAACTTTTCAGACTAAACTACAAAATTATTCAACCTAAATATTAATTTTGAACTATAATTTATACATCACACTAATCTAATCAGAATAACTAATCGTATCAGAACTTGAGTCTATGCACATTGTATCCTATGTCTCATTATTTAATAAAATTATACTACAATATACAAATTAAAAACTTAAAAATAAAAAAATGCCACTAACCTGTTGCAGACCTCCACAAAAGCACTTCAATGACGTCCTCCTCCAACACAGTGGAGCTTATAGGTGGCACAGGGGCTGGGCTCAAATCGCAGGGGACACAGGTGTTGGGCTCAAATCGCAGGGGGCACAGGTGCTGGGCTCAAATCGCAGGGCACAGGACTAGGGGCTGGGCTCGCAAGGGCTGGGTTCGCAGGGGAGGAGCTGGGTTCGCAGGGGAGGGGCTGGGAATCGCAGGTGAGGGGTTGGGAATTGCAGGGGAGAGGCTGGGAATCGCAGGGAAAGGCTGGACGTGAGAGAGTGCAGAGAGAGCGCGAGGTTAAAGAAAGGGGGTTAGGGATTTTAAAATTAGGACTTTAGATAGCGGTTCGAGAAATAACCGCTATCTAAACTACCTTTCTTATAGCGGTTCAACCACGTAACCGCTATCTAAAGTTATGATAGCGGTTCCACGTGTCAACCGTTGTTTAAAGGCAACACATTAGATAGCGGTTATTTAACAACCGCTATTATATCTAACTTTACATAGCAGTTCTACTCAACCGCTATTAAAATGCACTTTAGAGAGCGGTTTGTGCCTGACCGCTATCTAATATATATTTTTAAAAGCGGTTTCTCTTAACCGCTATCTAAAGTGTCGTTACGCAAACTCCATTCTTACGTAGTATTACAATGATTTTTACTCTTTTTAAAATTCTAACCATATCTTCTTCCTTCAATTCCTTTATATTAAGGTTTAAGGTTTGATTTAGCTATCCCACCTATTCATCTAAACCTATTTATGATAAAGGTTTCTCCAATAATAAAAATGTATTCACCATCTCTTGACCTCTCTTCACTTTCGAAATACTTATATTTGAAAATTTGGATTGATTTTTCCAATACATATCAAACTGATACGATATGATAAACACACGGCACATGTTCTTAGGTTAAAATCTTTGGAGTTGATTGCTTTACTAAAAAAAAAAAAAACAAACCCGGAAAATATTGTGCTAGAGTACTTTTCTGTGAAGAAATTGTATCCAAAACATTTGATGTATCAGACCAATTAAGACGTTTCTGCTACTGCTAAGATATCACAACTAGGATTTACACAAAGTTCTTGAAAGAAATGGTGAAAACCAGGTATAATTCGGAGTCTCTGATACTTACATAACCTAGTATGATAATATTCTAATGGGTGTGCCAAGAACGCTGATTAAGGCATCGATTAAAAGAATTTTTTTATGAAAAAACTTTTAGTAGAATTTAGTTCATAATAATATGTCTCTGACATTTTTCATGTTTTTTTTTTTTTTCTACTTTTTAATATACCTTAAGAATACTTGTGATGTGACCATCCTCTATGTAATATAAACTCTTACATTAACAATAAAATGATATTCAGAAATGGATGAATTTTCAACTTGATGATATCAAGTGTCACAATACGAGGAATCCAGGTCTAATATTGCCAGTAAAAGCTGCTGACTCAAAATATTCATTTCACATCACTTATCCTATGATTTTTCACGCTTTCTTTTACTGGTTTTGAAAAAACGTAGAAGAGTCAAAAGAAGAGAATTTGAGTCAACAGGTATTTTTTGTTCCTGAAACTTTGTATTATTCCAGATATTCTAATACTGCATAATTGCTAATGACTGTCGTTAAACCTATTTTAATATCTAGCTGTTCATACTTTCTTCCAATAACTGTCATAACTTCTCCTAACTCACTTTTAGATCACCAATTGATATTTTAGAGAAGTGCAATATTTGATCGCACATAATACAATAGAATTTTCTAGCCCATAGTCAATCTACTGCATAGAAGAGTTCCCTGTTGACATTACTAGAAAACAATATACATGTATCCCCAATTTTCCATAAAACACATGTAATATGTTACTCTTGAATGAGGGATGGGACTCTTTTAAAAGGATGTGGTTTTTTTTATTTTTTTAAAAAAAAAGGGAAGTCCACCTTATTTACTTAAAATGTAATATAATATTTTATATCACAAAATATTATAAAATAATTGTTTGAGTTATTATTATGTATCTAATTAGTTAATATATGATATTTTATCAAAATATTTCGAGTAGCTACATAAATCTTCTCCATTCGGTTCAAATTAAGTATGAAAAAATTAAAATATTTAAATATTTTTCTTTTTATTAATCGAATTTGTTAAAGCGATTATATAATTACTAAACCAACATCGTTTTGAGTAGTTAGGTTGATTATAATAAAACTTTTAATTCGAACTTGTTTAAGAGATTGAGTTATAATCATATTTGTGAGAGTTGTAGTTGAACAATTATGAAAAGCTTTGTTTAAAATATTCAAGTGGAATGTTATATTTATTGTTTGAAACAATTCAATAACATATTGAATTGTAATTATCATGGCATTTTGTATAATCGTCACATTGATTAGTGTGAAACACACTTTCTTACATCGCTATTTTTACTTTATCTCACTTTATTCTTTTCATTTCTTGTTACTTTCTCTAATCATAGTTTCTGGTCATTGTTTGTCTTTTTTTGCCATTTGTATCTTTATTCTTTTTTAAGGATATGTTTTTAAATTTGTATTCACATTTGGTATTGTTATGTCTTCTTTTGATTATGTGAGCTATTCTTCAATTCCTGAATCTCTTTTTATTGAAAAAGAGGTTCATCTCATTTAAGAATCTTCTTCCACTAAAAATGAAGACTCTATAACAAGTTCTTTCTTAAAAGAAGAACCAATTACAGTCCCTCAAGTTATTTCTCTTATGTCTACTAGTAGGAAATGACTTAACTCTTCTTTGTTAAGCCTTTCTACTAGACCTTCAAAGGAATAAAGAATGTAGGTTTTCTCTTATTATTGACTCTAATTACTCCTAAATACTCAATAAAGTGAACTATTATTCTTTTAAACTTAAATCGTTTTTTTTTTTCAATTTTTGTTGAGATTTCGATATATATGAGGTTGAAAAGACCGATCTCATGTTTATTAAGGAATACTTGCTTTATGTGATCTTGAGTCAGTTACATTCCAATAATTAAACTTTCTCAAAATTATTTTAAAGTAATATATGAGATATTTAATTACTTTTCATAAATTATTTTTATTTATAAATAAAATATGATATCCACTCCTTTATACATTTATAATATTAGATACATGTTATCTTAAATATAAAAAATAAAAATTATAAGTGAACATCATTCTTGTTATAAAAATAATTTAATATCTAACTAAAAAAGAATTTGATCCTTTTTATTTAAGATAATATTTTCTTTTATTCTAAAATTAGTATTATATTCTTATTTTTAGTAATAACAACAAATAATTTAATCAATTTGCACCAAATCTAAATTAAGTTTAATTGTGTTATATTAGTAACATAAATTAATTTTAAAAATATATAAAGAAAATTCATAACGACTTTTAGAAGAAAATATAAAAAAGAAAATAAAATTCATAGATTTTTAGAAAATAATGATACAAATATAAAACATTCTAAAATTAACATTCATACACAATTATTATGGTTTGTTTCACTCTCTTTAGTTTAGTAATTAATATGGTTAAAAATTAAAATGAGTATCGGAGGGAAAGAGATTGGAGATGTAGGAATGGCCATTGGACTTAGACCTAAGTCTCCATAAAAACTATCCAAAATGAGTTTGGATCCACCTATGCCTCATTACCAACAAAAAATGACAAATATGGGTTCAGTGTTCGATTATATACACTACTCATTCACCCTACCCCATAACCACAAATCCACATTTATAACCTGAAAGCTTTTTAAATAATTTCTTACAATTAAGTTAAAAAATTTAGAATCTTTTATAATAGGAAATTTATTACAGCATGATGGAATAAAAAACATTTTTTGGGATAAATTTTATTTATATTTAGTATAAAATACTTTTATACTATTTATTTTTCTTGAATATCTTTCATGATTCAAATAAATAGACTAAAATATTTCCCCTTCTTTCAATTTCTATAAATTTGAACAACATAATGTTTTTATTCTATTTCTTTTAAATTTTTATTCTTCGTATTTCTTTTCCTCTTTTAATCTTAACTATCATTTGACGAATCAAAATTTTCAAAATTTAACTGTAAAACACTAAATCCTAGAGCATCATTTTATATTTTAATAATTTGTCAGAAATGGAAGATTATTTTCAGTGAAAATTAATTTCTACCTTCCAATTTCCGAGAATGTCCAAAAATCACAAGACAAAAAGAATAAAAACACTAATATCTAGAAATTCATATTTTAATTTGCTCATTTTGGATACTAATATCTAGAACAAAATTTTTTATGTATGGCACAAGATAAGAACACTAATATCTAGAAATCACAAGACAAAGTAAATTCTTGGAGCAAAAAGAATAAGAACACTAATATCAAGACACAAGATTTACTTTGCTCCAAGAATGAAAGGTGCCCATATCTAGAAATTCATGCCATTTGATTTATACTGATTTAGAAAAAAAATATTGATTAATTCATTATATTATAAATTAAATTCTTTTATACATTATATAAATTATAATTTTTTTTTTCTGAAAACTTTTTATTAGTCACTTCTAATAAAAAATTTCTTTTAAATGGATAAAAATTGATTAATTTAAATGTAATTAACATGAATTTTTATCACATGCTAACTTCAATTAATATATATTTTTTATTTATCTATGTATTTAAATATTAATTATGATATTTTTAATTATATTATTTCCTATTTAAGTTTTATTTTTTATTTTATACACTAAATATAAAAACTAATAAAAATTTATTAAATAATGAAAATTATTTTCTTATAAATATAACTTATAGTTTCATTTCAAATCAATCAAAAATTATTTCTTCATATTTTCTTTATAAAAGTTTTAAATTTACAAAATAAAAAAATATACAAAAATATTTTGGATTTTGAAAGAAAAAATAAATCTATTAAAATATGTTTGAATTAGAGAATAGATTCAAAAGAATGGAAAAAAAAAAAAGAAATAAAGAAAAAGAAAAAAAATAAAATTATTTAAATGAAAAAAAAAATTAAATGAAAAAAAAAATTAAATGAAAAAAAAATAATATTATTTATTATAAATAATTTTATTTATTATTTATTATTATTATAATTAAAAAAAAACAAATATTATTTTATAATATTATTAAAAAAATTATTTATTATTTAATATTAATATTTTAACTATTTATTATAATTTAATAATTATTATTATTTAAAAAAATCTCAAAAATTTCACTCAATTCACCTAACACAATTACTCAGTCAATCAACACAGTAGTGATAGGCTACTTTCATCTCATTTCTTTTTAAGTTTATAGAAAAAATTTCTCTTTTCTTCTCTTTTTTTCTTTTTCAAATTTATATATAAAAATAAAATAAAATTCAATCATTTTTTTCCTTTCCATACTCTTAATCTTTATTATCATTTCAATCAAAACAACAACATTCAACATTCAGCTACAAATCTTTTACTCGTTTTTCACTTAATCAAACAACTTCAACTTTTACTTATTTCTTTTAATCTTTTTTCACTACCTCGCTTCTCATCCTTAAACCAAGAAAAAGTTAATAATTAAAGAAGGAACAAGTTTTAGCAATAAAGAAATTAAACATTACACATATAACTATGTTGTCTAAAATTTTAGCTTAAATAGTATTTTTTTTTTATTGTCCTTTACTCTTTAATTATAATAATAAATAATTAAAAATTAATATTAAAAAAAGATTTAATAATAAATAAAATCATTTATTTATTTATTTTCAATAAATTATTTTACTTTTGTGTTTTTTTTTTTTTAATTATTGAACTCAAGAAGGAAAAACTTGAAAACTCAACCATCAAACACAGGCATGTCAAGAAAAAAACTTGAAATGGAGAATTAATTTCAGAACAAATCATAAGACCAAATTCAGAACAAAACCTCATTTGTTAATTTCATTTTCCTTCAGTGGTTGGTGTCTAGGATTAACTACTGACATTGTAGAATTCTTCTAACAAAGTCATTTTCTAAATATTAATGACAAAAAATAACCTTAAAAACTCATCAAACTGATCAAGTGACCTCATTTTTTTTTCCCATATGACTTAGCATAGCATTCAAACCAGCTTTCAAACAGAAACCAAAACAAACAAAAACTTAAAAGCTTCCAAAGACAAAACTCAAGACATTCATGTTTGACACTGACACACCACCAATCAACCAAATAACCAAAATGGTATGAATGAAATCAAAGAAAAGAGGAAGAAGACGTACCAAAAGAGGAGCTTGCAACCTGCAGCATGAAGGGTCACTAACAGGAACATCACCCTGCAATTTTTTTTTTTCTATTACAATATAGATTTTGCAGAAGACCACAATGTGAGAAACTCAAAATTCTTGAAAACTTTAGCTTAATTTCTCGATCATAAGTAAGTTCTTCACATATTATGCAGGAAACATGGCAAGTTGATGTAGAAATTGTGGGAGATTTTGTTGAAAAATTCTAGTTTGACTAAAAATGAGGTCAAACTATAATATATATATAATATATAAGTGAGGTGTAAACCTTACCTTCTGAATCAATTTTGAGGGTGAGTTAGACTCATAATCACTTTTTACATAATATTAGAGTTAGGTTAACAAGATTGATGGGCCTAAATTCGGTCACTTATTAATATACTGAATCTTAGTTGACAGGTTGAAAATGACTTCTCGACATGAGGAGCGGTGTAAATCTCACCTTCTGAACCGGTTTTGAGGATGAGTTAGATCCATAATCACTTTTTACATATTTTTGTGATTAAAGAAGAAGAATGTAAATTGAAAAAGAAATACAAAGGGAAGACTATTGAACGGAAGCAAGTACGTTAAAGTTTTCATGTGTCAGAACTGCATGAATATTCGAACTTTATTTCCTTCTTTTAAGATACTTTAGCACTGGCCAATAATGCTATATCTTTTCTTCATATTTCATCATTTTACTTCATTGCAAAATATGTATATTAGTATATTGATTTATAAAATGTATTTAACTTTTCTTTGTTTAATATAAAAAAATATATTAGAAACTTTAACATCTCACGAGGAGTAAGCATACTCAGGTCAGAATGAAAATAGATGAAACTATCCATTAGTTATGCATTTAAAAAAATTATTAATTTTTTTTTATTCTTCTTTTGCTTAAAAATACTCGACTTTATGAATTGTCTATATAATAATAATGATACATGAAATATTTACTAATTTGTTTGGATGGATGTTTGCCACAGCCATACGAAATTAATTTACACGTAACTTTTTTAAAAATTTGTTATATTTCACTAATTTCCGTAGTTGGTAAATCTAAATTTTCAAATAAAAAAGAATTTTAATAAATAAATATTTTTATTCAAAAACTTATTAATGTAATAAAAAAATACATATTTTGTATTTATAATCGAATAAAAATCTATTATGTATTATTTATAATTTTAAAAATATCATAAAATATCAAATATCCAAATACATAAATATTTATTTTATTTAAATAAGATTTATCCTTTTAAAATAAAAAATATTTAAAATAAATTATAATAAATTAAAAATTGTAAAATTATTCATCAATATAAAATTAATTCTCTTTTAAGTAAAATTTAAAGTTATTATTTAACTTCTACCTACATTATTATTTTTTGTTTTCGTGTTAAGACACAATCATCACAATATAAAAAAAAAATCATAAATACAAACAATAAAGATAAGCTAATGTAAATAAAACCAATCAAAATATATATAATTAAAAAATTCATCCTCACAATCATTTATCTAAATATATTCATATATTCAAACCTTCAATCACATGCATTCATCATACTTACTCACTCACATACACCTAATATTCTAAACAAACTCTTCCGAAAAATTATATGAAATTTTTAACCTCTAAAGCTAGCACCTGAACATGTTTATTTGGTTATCAAGTCATAGACGAATCCTAAGAGTTTTTTTCACCTTTGAATTTTTCTATTTACTCCCTTTTTCTAGTACTGACACATTAAGGTAACCCCTACATACACATATCAAAGAGCTGATGGCTTAATTCACCTAGTGATAAGCGTAGTAGAATTCTTCATCAATCTCTCACCACATGGTACTCTTGTCTACATGACTACAATATCATTAGAAGTCTAGATACCTTATCTGATATTTTTAGATTTTCTTAAGTACACTATAGTTATTCCAATTAGTATCACATGGTAACTATATGACTTATACGCATAGAAAAAGCACACAACCAATCCAAAAATTATACAACATATCAAACTAATCTCATTAACATCAATCAATGCCATTTTCAATTTCCATTGACTCTCTACCATCACAATTTCTTTGGCATCATTGTCATCATCAGAATTCCTTGACACATTTGCCATCACAATTCTTTGACACCTTTGCCATCACAACTCTTTGTGACCTTAGTCATAATTCACAAACATAATTCACATCATCATTTGCAATCTCATTTCATAATTCAATTCATCACAAATCATAATACATAAATCTCAACAGTTCAACACAACTCAATTTTATATTATATTCCAAAAATTTCACAATTATATAGAATTCACAATTCAATACTCAATAAATTTGACATCATAAATTTAATTCAAATTAGAACATAAATAATTTCTCAACATAATATATTTTCGCTCAAGCAAAAATAATTTCGAAAGCATTTTGCTCATCCTCACAACATGACCTTTATTCACTAAAAAAATCATATCTTATTTTATACACATTATTTTTATGTGAAATAAAAATTATTGATTAGTTAACATCTATGGGTAAAACTTTTATCAAGGACACCTTTCCAAATTCGTAACAAAAATGTTCCAAAAATAGTTTGTAATTTCGTGGAGAATTATTTTCCTAACAGCTCAACCTTTAATTACAAAAAAAATTGTATCTTGAGTTATGCATATCATTTTTACATGAAATAAAAGTCATGAAAGTCATGAGTTAGCTAACATTTAGGGCTACAATTTTCATGAAGATCATTTTTTGAAATTAGAAATAAAAATAAGTCAAAATAGGATTGCAATCTTAAAGTGAAACTCAATTCACACTTCGACATCTAATAATCATATAATTCTTATCAATTTCATATAAAAACACATCAACACACATAATCATCAAATCAATCATGAATTATTTTGCTTAATTAACTTCTCTTACCTCTAATCAAGTTTTTCCAAAATTGAGATGGATGAAAGATTAATCTACTATACACGCTCTTTCTCCTAATGTTCTCGGATTTTCGAAGAGATAAAAATTGAATGATTTGAGAGAGATTTGAGAGGAGTTTAAAGAGAGATTAGAGAGAATGGGGGATAGGGTTTTCTAAAAAATAATGGGAAGATAAGAGAATTAAAGTTAAATAATCTACTTATAATCTCTCCCCTTCCTAAGCAAGTAGGTTTAGAGTTTACATAATATTAGACCCTTATAATCTCCCCTACAATAAGTATTTTCGTTCTCGAAAATTATACTTACCATCAAAGAGAAAGAGATATATCTAGCTTTTACAATCTTCCCAACAATAAGAATTTTTATCCTAGAAATTTATACTCATCATCAAAGAGAAAGTGATATGATGCTCTCATCTCATCTTCCAAATCCCAACTAGAAGTACAATTAGGATATTGCATAATACCTTCATCATAGATGACAATTTTATTTGCACAATTCAACAAGACTTGGTTGAAAGATTGTAAGGACCCAGTGTGTAGTAGTAGTCCTAGCAAGATAGTAACTTAAGTAATGAAGGATAAAGGTGATTGGTAAATTTTTTAAAAGAACTACAAATAGAAAATTTAACCTTTTAACCTTCATTTTCTTAAGTTCACCATCTCTCTAGAAAAACCTTCTCTCTAAACTTTTTCTCTACCTTCTCTCTAACAAATTTTCCAACCTTCCATCCTTTTCAAGATTTGACTACACCACTGTGAAGCTTGAGGAGAATAGAACCACTTGGACCGATCAGAATTTTAATTTGGGTAAGTTTCCTAATTTTTCCACCTTTGGCCTGAGAAGAAGATTTGGAAATTTTGGGTTAAATATGTGATTTTATGCGTTAATAGGACCAATTGGAGCTTCTCGACTTTAATTCATAGAGAAAATTGCTAGTTGAACCGAGGAATTTAAGGTAAGGGAAGCTAGAACTTTGACTTTTACTTTTTTTTAGAAAATCTGTGTTTTTGCTTTGAATTTGTGGAAATTGAACTGTTGTATGATATTCTGCTTGCTGTGTATGATTCAGAACCAATTGCATGTGAAATCGGAGCTCGGCTTGAGTAGTATAATATAGTAAATGTATTAATATTTAGCGCTTAAATATTTAGACCTTGTGGAACTGAGTAGTATAATATAGTAAAATTGGTATGTTACATTTTTGGTATCAGAGCATAAGTTCCTGTGTAATAAACCTTGGGTAGTGGGTCTGTATGCTAGGATGTTATGTGATAAACTGTACACCCCTCTTGGTGGGTATTTACCTGTTCTAATAATCTCTTCTTATGCATTGTCTAGGATGGCGCCTAGACCACCTACTCCTCCTCCTACCCCTGTCCATCCGACTGACTTGAGTCACATAGTTAGGGCTATAGATATTATAGCGTCCACCATTCAGCAACAGAATGCTGCAATGGCTCAGCAGCATCAAGCCCATATCCAGGAGCTTCAGGCCAGGGCCGCTACATCTTCATCTCAATTGCAGGAGCAATTGGGATTGGCAGAATTTATGAGATTTGCGCCTCCTAAGTTCAGTGGTGACTCCAGCCCCGACCAGGCTGACTAGTGGATCAGAGAGTTGGAGAAGATTTTTGAAGCGACTTCCTGTCCAGAAGAGAGGAAGATTGTCTTTGCCACTTATCTGTTGACCGGAGAATCTGAATTCTGGTGGCAAGGAATGAAGTTTATGATGGAAGAGAGGGGGGAAGGCTTCCGATACAGGTTCTTGGAGAAGTATTTCCTTGATAGTACTCGGTATGCTAAGGAGTCTGAATTCCTGAGTTTGGAGCAGGGTGGCATGACTATCCAGGAGTATGCCACTAAGTTTGAGCATCTGGCCAGATATTATACCCCGGCGACCTCTGAGGCCTGGAGGTGCAGGAAGTTTGAAGATGGTTTGAGGTATAATCTGAAGAGGACGGTTGTTCCTCTCTCTATCCGGGAGTTTCCTGCCTTGGTGGAGAAGGCAAAGACTGTGGAGAGGTTGGAGAGAGGCTCAGAAAGAGTGATCAGAAGTTCCAGTAGTGGGTCATCCAGTGGAGGGAGCAGAGGAAGCCGTATGTGAGACCCCAACCCAGTAGAACTAGTGCTGTTTCATCCCGGGCCTCTCTAACTGATCGAAGGTGCTTTAGGTGTGGAGGTCCTCACTTGATGCGTCAGTGCCCCCAGGCTCCCACCCAGAGGAGATGTTTCAATTGCTAGAGGGTTGGGCACCTGGCCCATGAGTGTAGAGAGAGATCTAGACCTGCTCCATTAGGGAGTCAACAGCAGAGCCAGGGAGAGGGCAGTAGTAGGCCCAGGGCGACAGGCAGAGTGTATGCTATTAGTGGTGCAGAGGCAGCCAGATCGGACAGCTTGGTACAAGGTTGGTGTTTTCTAGTTGGTCATCATGTTCGTGTGTTGTTTGATTCTGGAGCGACACACTCCTTTGTGTCAGAATTGTGTGTGAATGAGTTGAGGCTGCCTACAAGGGAACTTCAGGTTGATTTGTTGGTGTCCACTCCAGCTTCAAATCTGGTAGTGGCTTCTCATGTGTGTACTTTCTGTACTGTGGTGGTAGAGGGGCGCAAATCAAAAGTCAATTTGATTTGTTTGCCACTTAGAGATTTGGATGTAATCTTGGGAATGGACTGGTTGGCTGCCAACCGAGTTCTTTTGGATTGTGCGCAGAAGAGGGTGATATTCCCAGATCCGAGAGATGTGAGCTTAGTTTCTTCTCAGCAGGTTATGAAGGAGATGAAGGAAGGAGCTCTGTGTTATGTGGTTTTGACTAATATGGAAGTGACAGAAGGGAATCAGATGGCTGAGATACCAGTGGTACAGGATTTCATGGATGTATTCCCAGATGAGGTGCTTGGACTGCCACCTAGGAGAGAGGTGGAGTTCTCTATTGATTTGATACCGGGTGCAGGACCGGTGTCCATGGCACCTTACCGGATGGTTCCTGCAAAATTGGTGGAGTTGAAGGGGCAGATAGAAGAGTTGCTAGACCGGCAGTTTATCCGGCCAAGCGTATCACTGTGGGGTGCGCCAGTTCTGTTGGTGAAGAAGAGGGACGGAGGATCTAGACTCTGTGTGGATTATCGGCAGTTGAATAAATTGACGATTAAGAATAAGTACCCGTTGCCGAGGATAGATGATCTGATGGATCAATTACATGGAGCTGCAGTGTTTTCAAAGATTGACTTGAGATCGGGTTACCATCAAATATTGGTGAGAGCAGAGGATGTGCCTAAGACTGCTTTCAGGTCGAGATATGGTCATTACGAGTGCGTAGTGATGCCTTTTGGGGTGACGAATGCTCCGGCGGTATTCATGGATTACATGAATCGTATCTTTAGACCCTTCTTGGATAAGTTCGTGGTGGTGTTCATAGACGACATCCTTATATATTCCCGCACTCCAGAGGAACATGAGGGCCATCTGAGCACTGTGTTAGGGATTCTTAGAGATAAATAGTTGTATGCGAAGTTGTCAAAGTGTGAGTTCTGGATGACGGAAGTGAAGTTTTTAGGCCATGTGATCTCGGCAGAAGGGATATCCGTGGATCCTTCAAAGGTGGAAGCCGTACTTCAATGGGAGCGTCCCAAGACTGCATTTGATGTGAGGAGCTTTGTGGGATTGGCAGGGTACTATAGAAGATTTATTGAGGGATTCTCAAGGATAGTAGCTCCTTTAACCCAGTTGACCCGGAAGGATCAGCCTTTCACCTGGACTGAAAAGTGTGAAAGAAGCTTCTTGGAGTTAAAGCAGAGATTGACTAGCTCCCCAATGTTGGTTATCCCAGATATAGAAAAGCCCTTTGAAGTGTATTGTGACGCCTCATATCAGGGTTTGGGGTGTGTGCTGATGTAGGAAAGAAAAGTGGTAGCATATGCTTCTCGGCAGTTGAAGGTTCATGAGAGGAACTACCCCACTCATGACTTGGAGCTAGCAGCAGTTGTTTTTGCCCTTAAGTTGTGGAGGCATTACTTATATGGGTCCAAGTTTATTGTGTATAGTGATCATAAGAGCCTCAAGTATTTGTTTGATCAGAGAGAGTTGAATATGAGGCAGAGAAGATGGATGGAGTTCCTGAAGGACTATGACTTCCAGTTGATGTATCACCCGGGGAAGGCGAATGTAGTGGCAGATGCACTGAGTAGAAAGGTGGTAAGTATGTCAGCCCTCATGGTCAAGGAGTTAGAATTGATTGAGGAATTCCGAGATATGAGCTTGAATACAGAGATGTCTCCTGGCCGGATCAGCTGTGGTATGATAGTGATCACCAATGAGTTCTTGAGTATGGTCAGGGAGAAGCAGATATTAGATCCTCAACTGAAGAGAGTAATAGATTCCTTAGGCACCGAGCCAACCCAGGAGTTTGTGATGGGTCTGGACGGAGTTTTGAGGTTCAAGGGGAGGACTTGTGTACCAGCAGATGAAGAGTTAAAGAAAATGATTCTGGATGAAGGGCACAAGAGTAGACTTAGTCTGCATCCTGGTATGATTAAGATGTATAAGGACTTGAAGGAATCATTTTGGTGGCCTAACATGAGGAGGGAGGTGGCCCAATATGTAGCTGCTTGTTTGACTTGCTAGAGGGCGAAGGTGGAACACCAGAGACCAGGTGGGATGCTTCAGCAGTTGGAGATACCTGAGTGGAAATGGGACAGTATCGCAATGGATTTTGTGACGCACTTGCCTAGATCAGTGAGGGGACATGACTCAGTATGGGTGATAGTGGATCGGTTGACGAAGAGCGCCCACTTTTTGCCAGTCAACTTGAGAATTTCCATGGAGAGGTTGGCACAGCTGTACATAAGGGAGATAGTCAGACTTCATGGAGTACCCTCTAGCATAGTATCAGATAGAGATCCACGGTTCACATCCCATTTCTGGCAGACTCTCCAGGGGGCTTTAGGAACTCAGTTGAGACTCAGTTCTGCTTATCATCCTCAAACTGATGGGCAGTCTGAGAGGACTATACAGACCTTGGAGGACATGTTGAGGGCTTGTGTGCTAGATCACTTGGGAAGTTGGGATGAGATACTGCCTTTGGTAGAGTTCACCTATAACAACAGCTACCACGCCAGCATAGGGATGACGCCTTATGAGGCCTTGTATGGGAGGAAGTGTAGGACTCCCCTTTGTTGGTACCACGATGGAGAGGGAATTCTGGTGGGGCCTAAGCTGCTACAGCAAACTAATGAGAAGGTAAAGATGATTCAAGAAAGGATGAAGACCTCTCAGAGTCGTCAGAAATCATATGCAGATAAGAGAAGAAGGCCATTGGAGTTTGGAGAGGGAGATCATGTGTTTCTGAGGGTCAGCCCTGTGACCGGTGTTGGGAGAGCCATCAAGTCCAGAAAGCTGACTCCTAAGTTTATTGGACCTTATTAGATTCTAAGACGGATTGGCCCAGTTGCTTATGAGATAGCACTACCTCCTCCATTGGCAAGACTGCACAATGTATTCCATGTGTCCCAGTTGAGAAAGTATGTGCCAGATCCATCCCATATTCTGGAGCCAGAGGAAGTGGAAGTGAGAGAAGATCTATCTTTTGAAGCCACCCCAGTTCAAGTGGTAGACCGGAAGACTAAAGAACTTAGGGGTAGAGCGATCAGTCTAGTCAAGGTGGTGTGGAATGTGCGAACGGGTGACTCTACTTGGGAGCTTGAAGATAAGATGAGAGAATCCTACCCCCACCTTTTTACTGGTAAGAATCAATTTTCGAGGACGAAAATTTTTGTAGTTGGGGAGATTGTAAGGACCCAGTGTGTAGTAGTAGTCCTAGCAAGATAGTAACTTAAGTAATGAAGGATAAAGGTGATTGGCAAAATTTTTAAAAGAACTACAAATAGAAAATTTAACCTTTTAACCTTCATTTTCTTAAGTTTACCATCTCTCTAGAAAAACCTTCTCTCTAAACTTTTTCTCTACCTTCTCTCTAACAAATTTTCCAACCTTCGATCCTTTTCAAGATTTGACTACACCACTGTGAAGCTTGAGGAGAATAGAACCACTTGGACCGATCAGAATTTTAATTTGGGTAAGTTTCCTAATTTTTCCCCCTTTGGCCTGAGAAGAAGATTTGGAAATTTTGGGTTAAATATGTGATTTTATGCGTTAATAGGACCAATTGGAGCTTCTCGACTTTAATTCATAGAGAAAATTGCTAGTTGGACCGAGGAATTTAAGGTAAGGAAAGCTAGAACTTTGGCTTTTACTTTTTTCTAGAAAATCTGTGTTTTTGCTTTGAATTTGTGGAAATTGAACTGTTGTATGGTATTCTGCTTGCTTGTGTATGATTCGGAACCAATTGCATGTGAAATCGGAGCTCGGCCTGAGAAAATCCGCTGAGCGCAGGGGCCCTGCGCTAAGCGAATTTTGTGACAGAGATGACTGTAAAATTCCGCTTCGCGCATAGTGCGCTCAGCGCACGAAATTGCGCTGAGCGGAATTCTACAGCGAGCAGCAGGCGAAAATTTTCGCTGAGCAGAGGAGCGGGGCTCAGCGCACGGTGCGCTCAGCGTACTACTGCGCTGAACGGATTTTAAAAAAAAAAAAAATGAAAAAAAACTTCGCTGAGTGGATCTGGACTGCGCTGAGCGAATTTTTCCCTGTTAATTTGGTTTTATTTGAGTTGAAAAGGTGAAATTTGAATGATGTATGTATGTAGGATGTTTTTAGATAAATGTATATGATGTATGAACTGTAAATTTGGTGAATGGAAGTGATAATGAGTTTGTGACTATGTATGTTAGAGGAAAGTAAATATGATGATGGATATGAATGACATGTGGCATGTGGTAGAATAGTGTGTATGGATCTAGGGATATCATATAAGGTATCCAGACCTCAATGTGAGTCCTAGTCATGTAGACTAAGACCACATGTGGTGAGAGGTCGATGGAGGTCCCATCAGTTACTCAGAGGAGGCAGCTTGATGGGGCTACCCTGATGTTGTGAGTAGTGAGAGGATGGCGCTGGGGTGAAAAAGATTCAGTTAGCCGGTCGTTATAAGACCCTCGGTCCATGGTTTGATACATCAGGTGCTAGCCTTAGATGTTTGAGATCCATACAATCTTCTGGAAGGAGTCGGTCTTGTTTGTGATGTGTGAATGTAAAAACGTGTGTAAAGCCTTCGGTAGGCCCTTACACTTGATTGTAATAGAAATTATTTATCTCTATAATTTGTTTTAATTATGCATGCTTTTATATATATCTAGCTTACCCTGCTTGTTATTTTGTTGTCTTTCTTTGACTGCTATGATCGTGTGTGTTGCACGGGAGCAGATGCCAGGTCAGAAGAGGGCTCCTCTGCTGGAAGACAATAGATTTAGGAGACTGTAATAGGGCTGTAGTAATATATGTTATGTATTTTAAGACTCTTATTTAGCCCTTTTGAGGCATCTTTTGTAAATGTATTAATATTTAGCACTTAAATATTTAGACCTTGTGGAACTGAGTAGTATAATATAGTAAAATTGGTATGTTACAAAGATAACCAGTTCACACCAAAATAACATCAAGTTGACTAACAGACAAACATAATTAAGTCAACTACAAAATTTCTTTTAATAAAATAAAGGACATTGTGAACAAACATTGAAAATAGAAATTAGCCTACTAGTTGGTAGAAATTCCAACAAGTTTCAAACTTTGAAGAAAATTTAGATAATTTTGGGATATAAAGAAATAAGTCGCATTATAAAATTACACAATACAAATAAAAGGGTTACAATAATGAAATATGTACCTTAAATCAATTCAATTAATTTTGCATAACGATGATTTATAGCAACTAAAAAAAACTTTACACATAACTTATAATACATATAATATCACAAGCATAAAAACTAAAAAAGAATAAGTAAATCTAAATTTTCAACTAAAAAGAATTTCAATAAATAATTTTTCTTGTCTAATTCAAAAACTTCTTTCATGTCTATTTCATTTTGGATTTAATATATTTCTCAATATAAAATAAATAAAAAATCTAACAATATACAATAATTTTTATTTAATTTTTTATGACAAAATTAATAGTTCCAAATTAAAAAAAATAAAACTAAATTAAAAATTTTTTTGACAAAAAAAATCCTTAAACGTCTTATTAGATTAGGGGATGGAAAGATAAAGAATAGAGATTTGTAAAAAAAAAACTCAAAAATCAAGCTATAAAAGCACAAATTTTTAAAGAAATTATTTCAGTTCTTTTTCTTCGATTATAAGCGAAAAAATGAGATGAAAGTTATATTATCAATAAAATTAAATTATATATCTTTTTTATATTATTATAATAATAATAATAATAAATTTTTAAAAACTATTAAAAATTATTAGTAATAAATAAGATTATTTTTTTCTATTCGTTTTCATTCTTTTTCCTTTAATCTAAACAATTTCACTTTTCCTTCTCTTTCTTTTCATTTTTTTCTTTTTTTTCACTCTCTCAAATCCACTTTTTAATCCAAACACACCCTAAAACTCAATCATTTTATAAAAATTAATAATGTATTTTAAAACGTAACTTTTTATTACCTATATTTAATAATGTAACATCTAATTGTCTAATAAAATTTATTTTTATATACAATAAAATTCAGGATATAGTAAATATAAGAAGTATACAATAAAATTCAGGATACAGTAAATATAAGAAGTTAGAGTAAGGGATTGGTCCGATCGGAGAAAGAAAAAAAAAATCAATTAAAAATATTTTTTGGGAATATATATTTTTCCCTACATAGTGAAACGGTAAAAAAAAATCCAAAGAATAAAAAAAATGAAAAATTGGATCTATGCTCAATGAATCACAATTAAAAAAAAATTTTTTTTTATCAAAAGATTAAGAGTAAGGCCGGATACTCCAAAGAGACTTTCACGTCACTCCTTCTCCTTAATATTGAAAACTTCTCGTCCATCATATGGGAAGCTACCTATTGATTACACTCCAACAATCAAGTTAATACGTATTTCGAAAGTAGTATGTGAGCTACAGTGAAATCACAAAAGATAATCCAAATTTACCTTATCATTTATTATCTATTTATAAACTCATAGAATGGGCCAAATTGTTGGGCTTAGATTATGGTGATACTTGGTTCGTTCTTTATTCTAATGACACTATTCATGTTTAAGTAATCTGTGATTAGGTCAAGTCTAAGGTAATCTAGGAGCCTCTCGGATTATCCACTATTTATACTTAAATTATTCCTAATTAAAGTGGTTTAGGGTTAATCGAGAGGTTGCCAGATATCCTATCTGTACACTAGCCCCCCAAGTCTCGAATGATCGGTCAGGCCGAGAGCCTGCTTGCAGTATGAGGGTTGAGAGGAAATGAAGAGATTTTCTAAAAAGGAAGTAACTGCAAAGTAGTTACACTTAGGAAAAATGAGGGTTTGGTATTAGGAAGTAACTGCAAGGTAGTTACACTAACGAGAACTGAAGGTTGGTTGCTGGGAAGTTGAATGGTTTCATGCGTGCTTCTGTTGGGCATGGGGCTCGAGGTGTAGAGTAATGATGGTTTGAGTGGGGTTTTTAATGCGAAAGGGGTTGGTGAGGTTTGGGTTTCCCTCCCAACTTCTATAAATAAGGAGGCGAGGGTGAGTGTCACATATCTTGCCTCATTTTAGTTTTCTTCTTGAAAAATTTATTTGGTATGTCTTCTTCTTTCTCTTCTTCTTTTGGCTCCGAGAGGGTGTCGACGTCGTCGGTGGGGGAAAGTGTTCGAGTAAGTGCTGCATCCTCGGAGAGCGTTGCTGAGGCGTCAGAGGGGAGTCCTATTGTCTAAGAGGATATCAACCTCATGCCAACTAGTACAGTCCAGGAGACTGCCATTGAAGGTGCAGCCAGTCCCTTATCCGAGGACGAGTAATTATGTCATGATCTTCCTGAGTGAAGTGGGTATGAGTGGGTTTCCTCTTGTGTTACCGAGTATTTTTCTCGGTTCAGTAGGACGAAAACCATCCAGGAATTTGTCCAAGAGCATGATGTACTAGCTGAGGGCTTTGGCGACGGTGTAGTTGTAGCACGTCGTTGTGGGCCTACAGAGCATGTCCATCATGGCTGGGAGGGTTCAGAACGGGACTTCTTCTACATGTATTCGTGCTTCTTCTCAGATATTCATGTTCGCGTCCTTTTCGATGATTTTACCATCGGCGTGTTACGTGCTTTGAACGTAGCCCCTACCCAACTTCATTCAAAACGTTGGGCATCCCTTTAAGCTTTTTGGATACTTTGCCAAGCTTTTTCAATAACTCCCACTCCCCTGTGTTTCTTCACCACTTTAGTAGCTGAGTGACCAGAGAAATAAGCTAGACTTCTCTAATTGACCAACCTTCCTGCCTTCTCTTCAAACCCTTCACCACTTCTTACAAGAATTCTAAGGATGGCTTCTTTAAAATCGTCATCGAAGATGGCAGAATTCCTTTATTGTTTTGGGACAATAAGCCTAGGTTTTCCTTTTATTGGACAAGGGATCTCCTTAGGTATAGTTTTTGGCCATGTACTCAAATGTCTGAGTATGATTACAGGTGTTAGAGCTTCTCAACAAGTTCCCCTACCGACTGCCGAAATGTCGTTTCCTAGGGGATTTCATTTCCCCCAAAGGCCTTGCTGACATTGATAGTGAGTACTGTTTCATTATTTTTGCTTTCGGTTAAAGTTTTTTAACGGTGCTAAATTTTTTGTTTGTTGCCAAGTCTTATGGCTGCCAAGATGGATATGAACAAGAATGCCTTCAAGTTCTATCGAAGGCAGATGATGGAGAAGGCCGAACAGACAAAGGTCGCTACCGACCCCATTTCGATTAAAGATTCTAGTGGATATCGGCCAAATGAGACAAAGAAAAGAAAGCATAAAAGGAAAGGTAAGGAGTCTCGTAAGCACCATTGGGAAGAACCTACTCCGAAAAGGGTTCGGGATCTCCACACCCAAGAAGCATCTCTTCTACCCCCTCCCGATTCATTAGCTCAGACCTACAGACTAGTAGGAAAGTAAATCTTAATTTGTCCCTGGCCGAGAGGGAATTTTTTTAGACTGCCAAGAGGGAAGTTGTTTGCAATTCCTTCGTCGAGCTTCAAACGCGAGCCTTGCTGCTAGGGCGTCGTATGATGGTCGAATGGTCCAAGTTCGACAATGGTGGGGAGGTGGCCCGTCTTCGACACGAGTTGGGGGAGACGAGTTATTCTTTGAAAGATGCCTTGGAGGCAAATTCATCCTTGAACTCCAAGGTGAAAGAGCTGGAGGAAAGAGTTGCTACTTTGCAGAAGAAAGTTGTTGCTTCAAAGGAAAAAGTTGTTGCCTTGAAGCTAAACAATGCAGCTTGGCAAGACAAGTTTAACCTAGTGGAGCAATCCGAGAAGAGGCTTAAAGACGATGTAAAGGGTCTAGAGAAGAATCTGACTAGGGCTCTCTCTACAAGTGCTGCTACGGAGAAGGAATGTGATAATTTTAAGTATCTTCTCCTCGGTGAGCATGAACTTGGCTTTCAGAAGGGTGTTCGGTAAGCCCTTTTCTTCAATGACCAAGGGGTCGCTCTGGATCCGACTCGCTTTGATGTTGGGTTAGATGTGTACAAGGAAGAACTTGTCTCCATTGATGATATATTGGACAAGCCGGAAGGTCCAGAAGAGACCGAGAAGTTGGCCACTCCCCCTCTCAACCCTGAAACTGCTTCTTAGATTTTGTAAAAAACTTTGAATCAATTTTTTGTAGCCTTAAGGGGGCATTTGAATCAAATTTTTGTAGCCCCAAGGGGGCATTTTATCTAGATTAATATAGATTGTCTTTTGTGTTCACTTGTCGTTCTCTTTTCATTATTGCTTTCATCCATTTAAACTTAAATTTAACTTATGTAAAGCCGTTTGAAGTGAACAAGCCGAAACTTAAGATATTTAACTGAGTATAACTTGCTTAAACAACTATTCAATGACCGAGAGGATTCACTTTAGTTGAGGAGTCACTTGTGATCAAGCGGAACTCAAAAGGCCGTTAGCCAGAAGGTTTTAGTGAAAACCTACAAGTTAATCCGGGAGCATTCTTCTCTTTGAGTAAGTGAAATAGCTCTTTTTAAAGGTGCTTAGCTGAGAGGGATCACTCATGGTTGAGTGAAGTTTCTTCTAGATAATTAGTCGAAAAGAGGGATCACTCATGGTCGAATGAAGCTTCTTCTTTTGGAGGTGATTAGTTGGCCGAGAGGGATCACTCATAATTGAGTGGAGCTTCCTCTAAATGATTAGTCGAGAGGGATCACTCGTGGTTGAGTGAAACTTCCTCTAAATGATTAGCCGAGAGGGATCACTCGTGGTTGAGTAAAGTTTCCTCTTTAAAAAAAATGGTAAACAATGTTGATGGAAAACCTCCTTAATTTTTTGTTTGTTTGGCAAGATTTACAGAGAGCTAACTATAATAAAATTTTAACAGGCTTGCATTCCATGCTCTCGGTATTTGTTGTCGTCCGCCGCTTTAAGTTCCTTGTCCACAAATTTTCGACCATTATCTATGATCATAGTGTGAGGAATGCTAAATTTGCATATTATATTCTTCTAGGAAAACTTCAGAACTTGTGTTGCTGTGATCTTTGCAAAGGGCTTTGCTTTTATCCACTTGGTGAAGTAATCCACTACTACCAGTAGGAATTTGTACTGTCCTTTGGCCAATGGGAAGGGGCCGACAATGTCCATCCCCCATGTTGAAAAGGGCCAAGGAGAGGTTACATGATGAAGCTTCTCGGGTGCAACATGTATGAGATCACCATTCACTTGACATTCTCGACATTTCCTAACGTAGTTGGTATAATCCCCCGTCGGCAAGTAAAATCTTGCTCTTAGCACTTTGGCCACCATTGATCTTCCTCCAGCATGCGATCCACAAATCCCTTTGTGCAATTCATCCAGCACATATGTTGTTTGGTCTGGCCCAAGACATTTAACAGTGGACCATCTAAACTTCTTTCGAACAACTTCGCCCCTATCATCACAAACTGAGAGGCCCTTCTTCAAAAAAGGATTGCCTCCTTCTCGTCTTCTGGACATGTTCCCTTCTCCAAGAATTAGCAGTAAGGAGTTATCCAAGTGGGATGTGCCTCTATCTTTTGGCATTCCTTCTACTCAACTTGTTAGAATAGGTTAACATAGGAGTAATTACAAAAGTTGATTTTGTATACCTGTCTCTACACTACTCCTATTCCTTATTTATTATTGTTCCCCGGTCTATTCTACATTAGTTTTATATAAATGAAATATGAAGAGAGGAGATGATGTACTCTCTTAGTTTTGTATACACTGTCTTTAATATATTTCAAGTTGGTATCAGAGTGGGTCGACTCGCTCTGCCTGTCTTTGCCTAGTACAGTGAAATAGTCATCGTCTGCTGTCGTCCGCCACCATGTGTTGTCGTCTGCCGTCGGCAACTTGCTCAGTTTTTGTTGGCAACCACCGGATCTGGAGCACCTCTCCGAGTGACGGCCAACTGCACTTGTCTCATCGCCTGAATGGTTTTCACGCACAACCACGCGCAATATTTCTCTTTCACTCTACTAGGCGCGTACCATCCACGTGTTGCCACACGCTGACTTCCTCTCACCGAAACACCTCTGCGCTGCCTCTGTGGGACTTGCCGGACATCCCTCTTCCCTTATTAACTGTCGAAACTATCTTCTAACCAGCGATTGGAGGAAAATCTACTTTCCCTCTTGGTTTACAATTAATTTAGGATTTTTGGAAAGGTTCTCATTTTTATAGTTCAGCATCCCTCTTCTAAAATGGCTTCAAGACTTGTTCATTCATTTTCTAGGACTCTTGTAATCACTTGGGAAAAACTTGATGGAAAAAATTATCTCTCTTTGTCAGCATTTGTAGAACTTTCATTTCTGGGTCATGGTTTCCATGACCACCTAGAAGAAGATAGGAATAATGTACCATTTGATGAAGCTGAAAAGTGAAAAAAAAAAAAGATTTTCAGTTATGTGCTTTGTTGTGGTAATCAGTGGAACCAAAAATATTGGCTACCTTAAGATTGTTCAAGACATGCAACTCTTTTTGGAAGAAGGCTAAAAATATTTTTGCAAAATGATGTACAACGTCTTTATGACTCTACGAATAGACTATCATCTCTCAAGCAAACAGATCATGACATGATATCTTTTATGGTTGAAGCTCAATTCGCTGTAGAAGAATTGAAGATGTTCTTGGAAGTTGATTCATTAGAAGAGATTAAGAAGAAACTAGACAAGTTTTATATGGTTATGATTCTTTGGGCCATGCATCCAGATTTTGATCATGTTAGAGATAAACTTTTAACTAGTCATGAAGTTCCATCAATGGAAAGCTTAACGACTCGACTTCTGCGGGTTCCTACTATTCAAAGCAAGATTATGCAAGAGGTAGTTGAATCGTATGTTATGGTATCTATGCGTGGAAGAGGAGGACACAATACAAGAGGAGGAGGACGTGGTGGTAAGGGACGTCCCCAATGCACATATTGTAAAAGAATGGGTCATATTCAAGAGAACTGCTTCTCCTTGCATGATTTTCCTGACAAGACAGCCAATATCTCTAAAGCTGAAGTTGTTGAACCCAAATTCTCTAATGAAGAATACCAAGAATATTTGAGATTAAAATCTAACAGCTTGGCACAATCATCTACAAGTCCTAATTTGTTAACAGCTTACATCTCACACTCTGTGGAAAGTCAAAACCCATGAATAATTGACTCAGGTGCTTCTGATCACTTTGTTTTCATCCTTATCTTTTCCCAAAAATCTTCATCTCATAACCTTAGCCAATGGTTCTAAGCAGACTGATAGTCATGTCATCAATTTTTAGTTTCCATGACTAGGGTGGCTTGTGTACCGGATAGGTACTGGTCAACCTTAAATCATTGGGAACCTTGCTCCCCGATGCCTACCTGAGGAGTTGTCGGTCAAACCGACAACTCTCCGGCTTGCTCTCAGCCCACTAATTCGTGGGCCCACTTTCAATTACCATAACTGAAATTCAGTACTAATCAGCGGTTACCGCAAATCTCATCTAATGGATAGGTCAGTTATTACTGACTCAAGTAATCAGTTATTTTTATCCTATTATAAATAGGGAATTAAGAAAGGTAGGTAAATCATCATTCACTCATCTCTCATTTCCATCTTATCTTGTTTTATACTCTTACTTACTTGAGCGTCAGAGTTTAATCATAAGTACTTCCACCATTCAGTTTCAATTGATTAAGGAGAGTTCAGAAGACTTGAAACCTAGAAAGACATTTTGGTGAGTACCTAATCCTTATAAGTACAGTATTAAAAAGAATTGTATTAAAAAAATTGTATGACAAAGTGGATGATTGTGTATTCTAATTTACAATAACTTACTAAATTCAATTTTAAATTTTATAATCAATATCATTATTATAAAAATAAAAATAAAATATAAAAATATTAAAGTTTTGAAAGCTAAAGTTAGTTGTTGTTAATTTTTATAAATTCAGAATTTATTTTACAATTTTTTTTTACAAATTTTAAGAAATAGTAGTTTATTAAAAAAAACCATTGCAAGGTGCTTGGTAAATAATTACTTTACCTAGGAAAATACTCTTAAAAAAAGATAATTATTTATTTAATTTTTTAATAAAGCTTTCCGAAAATATATTTTAATTTTTTTTTTCAATTAATGATATTTGTTAAAAAAATATAAATATAAATATAAAAATTTATATTTTTTATAATAAACAAAATATTTTATTTTATATAAAATTATATATTTAATTATTTTAAATTAAATAAATTTTATTTAAATTTAATTTATATATAATATTTTTATATAATTTCATAAGATAATATATTTTTATAATTTAATTATAATTTTATATAATAATAAATAAAAATTAAAATATCGTGCAACCATAAACCTGTCCTCTAACTCCGTCCCTTAATAAATCTAATATTTTCAATTAATTATAAAAGTTATTTAGCTAAACATGTTTTGGCTTTGAATGAATAAAAAAAAAAAAACTGTTAGAATCAAACATGTAATAGTTAATTGAATACAAATAAAATAATCTTGATAATAAAATAATGATACAAATAATCTGTCAATGGCTAAATCTTAACGAACGTATAAAGAAAATATTTGAATAGAGTAGCAGGTAGAAATGAAAATATAAAAAAAGGGAAAAAAAGGTTTTAAGTAAATCTTTCTTTTTGTGAAAGTTATAGTTTAAATAAAACAGGGTGGAGATATATAAATCCACAAAATCTTAAGATTTTTAAGGTAAAATTAACTAATTTATAAGCCTTTTTTTTTTAGCAATTTATAAGTTGGTTAAAAATATATTAGTTGATGCAGTTTATATATAACCTATAAATTAGAAATTAAAAAGTTAAGAAATTATAAAGCTAAGTGGATTGAAATTGATAAGATTAACTAATAAAGTGGTTTATAATGTAAAATCATATATATAGTTATTAAATTTCTAATTTGAAAAATAAAGAGATTTTAAATAAATTAGTTGATATAAAAATAGAAATCTAATAACTTATACATTAGCTTAATTTCATAAGCTTAGAAACTACTAGAAAAAGTTTGTATAGCAAATTAAATAGGTTTATTTTGATTTAACTAATTTATAAACAATCTAAGTAGTTTAAAGTTATTAGTTAACTTGCCAAACATATTATATATTCTGTGAATGATAAAAATATTTAAACATAGAAAGAACAAAGAGAACTGATTAAACTCTCTCTTAGCAAGCTACTCTTTCACCTTTGATTTATTCACTTTCTTTTCATACATAGAAAAAGTTTTTCCTGGTGAGAAAAAGGAAATATATATATATAGAGAGAGATAGATATAGATATAGAGCTTCAAACTTCAACGTTAGAAACAAAAGCATTGCTTTAACATATGGTAAAACCATTGTCTGTACTTGTATCCAATTACAGAAAGCACTAAAGAAGTCTGCAGCTTTGTTGGTCAACAAAAACATTTAACAACAGCAAAAACACAAAGATAAATCCCTGCATATATAGACAATAATGTAAATCATATACTTAATTCAATAAGATTGATCAAAGGATCCATCCCTGCATGAAGTTAGTCTCACAAGCCATGCTCTTTGGAACATTAGATGCCTCAGCTTGAACATATTGATGGTACCTGTTCAAAGTAACAGGCTAAATTAGAAAACATTGAAAACAGAAATCAATGTATCATATACATTTCTGATATATTAAGATGAACTTGTATACACATGTTCATATTTCAAATCAAGTTTTGAATTGCAAATGTTTGTCTAAGGATTTGAAGTGAGTTAGCTGTTGGACAAATAAGAAGCCTTAAGAACCATCTGTTCTTGAAATTTGTTGACACTTGAGACCATATTATGTTTATGTTATTCAACTTTTGGTGTGATTATCATATGCATAAAGGAGATTTTCATTACCCTATTTGCAAAAAGGGTTCAGCCTGGTAATCCAAAGGGTTGGTTTGAGCAGGCTGAAACGGAAAGGCACTATTTCCAGCAGCTGAAGTAGAGCTCCACAAGCTTTCCATAGCTTTAAGATTAAATCCTTCTGATTCAAGCTGAAAAGGGAGATTCAATTGATAAAGAAATTAGAATGTGTTACTGATTGAGAAAAAATATGGCAAGACATGTATCCTATACTGAAGAGTGCATGTCTTTGATACACTGAAAATTTTCAGCTTCAAATTGCAAAACCTTGAGTCTAAGTTGCTTGTTCATATCTCCAAGATGGCGCTCCTGAAAGATGAGTGAAAAATGTTAAAATCGAGAAAATTTTTGAGCTTGGAATAATACTTGCATAATAATTGACTTGTTAGAAAACTAATTTGACAAAAAATAACAAAAATGAAAGTGTAAGACCAACAAAAGTGAGCTTGTAACATTTCTCACCCTTCTGCGCAGCTCTTCCATTTGTTCAATCATGATCTGTGTCTGCAATTGAAATAAAATTTACGTAATGTCATCCAAAATCATTATTTCTTTCTAGCTCTGAGCTATTTTGTGGAACAGATTGAAACCAGATCTTTATGAAATACACAAAAACCTGTTTTGAGATTTTCTATAAAGCTTCAAATAAAATGTTTGTTTAGAAACTTGGCCGTCTCAAGATTGCTTCCCTTCAGTTAAAGCTAATGTATCTAGAGTCTCACAATTTGCAGTTTTGGCACATCCAAATCAAATAGTATATATATTTTACTGATTACCCATTAACGACTTTAATAAAAACATGAGATGGTTGAAAATTTATGTTGTAATGAATCTATAATAATCCTTAAGGGGCAAAAAGGGAGAAAAAAAAAAAACTTTGAAGGAAGTATGGTTTGTTTTATTTTCACAAATTTACTTTTCTTATTAAATCATGCTAGAAGTACACATTAGGGCTTTGACAAGCAAGAACACAAACACTAGCTAACTTTACATAATCTTTCCCTTATATTATATGGTAACAGTGATTATGCGTACACAAACAATAAATATATATATATATCAAAGAGATGCATAGTTTAGTTAAGTACTGCAGAAGATTGGTGTCAGTTCAGGCATATAGGCACATGCTTTACAACCTAATTAAGGTAAAATACCAACAAGAAATCCATATAGCAATAAAGAGAAATTCTACATATGTGTCCGCACCTTCCTTTGCCTAGCTTGTGCTAACGCAGCTTCAAGCTGTTTCTCAAGATTCTGCAGCTCCTTTATGTTCAATGGTCCAAGATCTTCCCCAAGCAAATGCCTAAAATAACAGTACATTGTAAAGTTCATTTTTACATGCAGTGGTTATGATTTTCTAAACCCTGTTCATATTAACTCTCCTTTGTTTAATATACACTTACATTTCAATGTTGAAAACGTGATTTTATATATACAATTCATTTTAAATAACACTTTGAAGGATTAAATAATACACAGTTTATCCTATATTAAAATGCTATACTTTAGAAGTGGTGTAAATGAGCATTATTACCTCTGGGTCCTTTGAAGAGACTCGTACTTTGCCTTTAGCTTTGAAACCTCTTGGTACCAGCTCTGATTGCCAAAACAAAATTCATATATATTGATTCACTAACAAGATCTAATTATATACTGTCATATATAGAGATGTATCAGTCATTCAGAAAAGAATGAATTAGAATATATATACTATATTTGTTGCAGCGAAGGTTGATGGAAGGAAGGAACTGTGCTTAATTTCAAATTTTAAAAACATGCAAGAGAAAAAATGTACACTGTCCTATTAATATTGATTATTGTCCTTTGTCACCCTTGTTATTTTTGTTTTAGAAGACTAAAGTTTTTTATCAGCAAAGAAATTACCATATTGCTTCTAAAAACATCATAGGATTTGAAGATCATCCATAAAAAGAAAAAGGAAAAACCTTCGTCTTTGTCATTAACCAAGACCAGAGACCCAATTAACATGTAGCTGAAAAAATTGTCATGTGAAAATTTTAAAAGTTTTGAAAGAAGCATAAGTAACAGACAAAGAATTTTAGGATACACAAGGCAACATTTTTAATTGAACTGTTTAACATATATGTACCTTAGAAGTCGAAAGTGCTCATCGGGTGAAAAATGTGAGCAGAAAGAGTTGGTGAACACATACCTGAGTTTCACATTCGACGTGTTCATCTTGAGGAGTAAACGAGCAACGTTGGTATCGCTCAATAGTTTTGGTAATGCTGCAAATTAAAGGAACTCAATTCAAACCAATCTTTTGTTTTATGTAATAATGTGTAGATTTGTACGTAATAATGTGTTTCATTTAGGAAATTAAAATAATATCCACTAAATTAAGGAAATTTGTAAGTTGGTGAACACTTTAAAATTTTCTGCATCATTGAAATTTATATGTAAACACTACTTTGAAACTTTAATTATTATTTTGATCTTAATATATTATGTATGCAATTCCAACTAGTGTCAATTCAATTTTATATGTTTAGGTTTAAAATTGAACTTTTTTCTTGTATTTTTGTTTTTTCACACAAAATTATTTAAAAATCTTATTCATATATATTCACTACAAAAAAACAATATTTAAAAGTTACTGTTCCACAATCATTGTACTCAAAACAGACCAATTACCCAGTATGCTCATAGCCTGCAGACATGTTCTTCATCAAACCAAAATATCCATTCAAAACCAATGTCCACGAATAAATTATTTTTCTCAAATATTTTACGAATTTAGTTAAGTTGCCTTTCACAAACCATCTTTACAATTTGTTTTTTTTAGCACAAAACTTTGCAATTGCAACAAATGAAGAAGGTCCAACTCTTATATTTTGAAGAAGAAAAACAAATGGAGAAACTATGGCAAGTGTTTCAAATCTAGTACATCTATACCTTTCCACAAATCATGAGAAATTTTTATATATCTTAATGCATGACAAATAAAGCTAAGATGGAATAATGATCTATAAAATTTGAAAGTGACTCTCTTAGATTCAAAAAGAGTATTCTTTGCAAACAAAAATTAAATAAAAAATAAACATAGATATATCATTCCACTATGTTCTACTCAAGACAAAGGTAGGAGGTAATTACAGCATCATTTTTGAGGGATTTTCTTGCTCCGCCATATCCAAGAACACCCCCAAATAATTGTTTCCAGAGAAGATAAAACACAATTCGAAAAACGGTAAAAAAACCAAAAAAAGAAGACAAATCCAGATTCTCAATCTCAAACTGTGGCCACATAAACTCAAACATTTCAGCAGCACATGCGAAATTTTGCAACAGATATCCTCATGTTCACAATGTTGTGTTAATATCTCAGAAGAAATTATAAAATTTTAGGTTAAGTCTAAAACGTGTAGCAAAGTATTTTCTTCTTTTCATAATGATAACTTTCTTATATTTTCTTCCTCTTTCCCCTTTTCATATTTTCAACAACAAGACCTGAGATAATACCTATTAGGGCTAGCAGCTAAGGAAGAAAAGAAGTGACGTTTCTTTTTCTTTTTCCTTTTTTTTTTAAATTTTGACTAATTATTGGTAAGATATTATAGTTTATCATCATGCAATAGACGAAAATAAAACCTAATTAAACTAACTGCAGGATAAGCCATCATTCCTCCATAAACATGAAAAAGAAAATGCAGAAAACAGTGCAGGCTAATTAAGGAGATTCCCTAGAAGAGAGAGAAAGAGAGAGAATAAATTGATCATGTAAAAGACCTAAGTGTAAAAGACAACAAAGAGAAGCAGCAGCAACGTTTGATTGCAATGTCCAAACTCAGAAACACCCCATGATGATCGATCCCCTCAAGAAATAGAGACAGCATTTATTTTTGGGACACACATAAGATAGTAGAACATTATCTGAGAAGATACAATGGTAGAACCAAAAGATCAAAGAACAAAAGTTAAGAACCAGATTCTTGAGTGTTAAAAACTTAAAGGCTTTCTTTCAAGCTTATAATGAAATTATATTATATTGTTCTGATGTAGAGGAAACGTTGGGAAAGCCCTAGATCTTGCACAACGGTACAAGAGAGGTACCTCACCACCACGCCACGTCCATTTAATTTCAGTATGTTAAGAAACTTGGTACATATGATTGCTTTGTTCTTTTTTTTCTTTCTGAGAGAGAAGGAAATAGATTGTACTGTTCCATCAGTAGATCAGTGTGCAAAGCTGAAACCTTTATCTCACAATAGAGAGATATCAGGTGGAAGGACGGTAAAACGTGTCGATCTGTAATTGGAACGAGGGAAAACTCCTGATATTTTCCCCCATCAATCCATGCCATGAAAGTTCATAATAGAACCCCACAAGTGTAAAAAAAAATAATAAAAAGAAAGAAAATAAGAGAAATTTATCATAGAGGGTGACAAGATCACTGATCCAGAAAAGGCGAACCTATGAGAGAGAGAGAGGGGGAGGGAGGGAGGGGGGGGAGGGGGGGGGGCTAGGAAGGTGTCAGGTGCATGTGTTTGAGAAACAAGTTAAACCAAGAACGGTGACTGATAGAAAGAACAAGAACACAAGGGACAAAAGAAAATTAAAGGAAAAAAATAAAATAAAAAAAATGGGTGGAAAGTGAGTGATGAAAGGGGGGTGTTGGGTAAATCTTAAAAACATCAAATTCAGTCGTGGCAAAATAAAGGAAGCCAGAAGCAGAAACCAGTGGCCATTTTGGTGAAAGAAGCTGATGCAAAGAAGAAAGTGCGTTTGCTCAGAGAAGAGAAGAAGGTATCCATCTCAGCACCACCCACCACACATACACATACACACTCAGAAAACCCAAAATCTAAAATTTTAATACCTATTGGGATTTGCACCTCACAAAAATGGACACAAAACACTTTCAAAAAATAAATCAAAACAGATAGAAAATATGTGGACAAATTAAATAACTGCAAGGGTAGCTAAGATTTTTGCAGTTCATAGAGAGAGAGATAATACCCAACATTTCCAAATTCATAGAGCTTCCCACGGCTTGAGAAAATGATGAGGGCAACCTCAGCATCACAGAGAACTGAGAGCTCATAGGCTTTCTTGAGCAAACCGTTCCTTCTTTTTGAGAAAGTAACTTGGCGGTTGATTTTGTTCTCTATCCTCTTCAGCTCAACCCTCCCTCTACCCATTCTCTCTCTTTTTCTGTGTGTCTCGAAACAATAACTCTAACTTTAAAAATTATTATTAGAAATTCTGTGATCAACCCTTGATATAGAAGAGAGAGTGGGGTTTAGTGCAAAAGGGGTGAGAGAAAGGGAAGGCAAAAAAAAAAAAATAAGTAGTAGCAGTTGTGGTGATGAGATAATATGGTGTGTTGTGTGTGTTTCAGAGAAGTGGAAGTTAGTGTGCTATATAGAAATAGACAATGAACACAGAAAGGGGCACACTTGATCTTCCTTTACAAAAAAATGGAAACCCCAGTTATTCTTAATTTTATCTCATTCTCTTTTCCCAATTTAATTTTAGTAAATATGGTCCCTTCTCTATACCTCCCTGCTCTCTCTTGCTGCATAGTTTTAATTTTGCTGCAGTTTAGGGCAAGTGAAAGGGAAGTTCCACTCTCACGCGCCAGTGCTTTCCACGCCCCCATGTGAAGCCTCTTCACACTTTACAACTGATACCAGTATTTGAGGAAATACACTAACCACTGGCTGCTAACTCTGTTTACCCCAAAACTGGTTACCATAGTGATATCATCACGAAACCTTTTGCAGCAGGTTGACCAATAACTTGTACAAATATCAGTGGGATATCATACTCATGGTTTTTACACCATCATATATACATATGTTGTACTCAAATTCACTTAAAAAATATGATATTAATGACTGTACTGTACTTAAACTGTGTAAATCATCTTGGTATGATGATAGTTTTTCTACAAATTAATAAATTTTACCATATTGTTAAAGTACAAGATAAAACTATTTTATATTATGCCCATATTTTCTAAAAGATGTTGAGGTTCTGATCGTGATTAATACTTTCATGTCAATGTCACTTCCTATCTAAACATGATTGTGTAAATTAGTTTTGTATTACGAAGAGAAAAATGAAATAGAAATAGTGCAGAAGGGTATAACTTTGAAGTCACGCTATACTGTCATATCTTGCTTAAGATGAGTGTGCACTGCCATAAATCAATTGTCATTAAAATGGTAGTTATATATTCGTGTTAATATATCTAATTATTATTATAGCTTAATTGTTACCATGTTTATCAAATATAAGAAACAATTAATTAACCTGAGCCACCGACCTTTTTTATTATGACAGTGTAATTTTAAGTTTGATGTTGTTGGTGCATTTAATCAGATAAAAACTGGTTTGAAAGCACATATCTAAAAGCTTTTGAAAAAGTTGTGAAAGACGAAAACTTTATACGTTAACCATATGATGAAGAGCCATGATGTGGAACATGCATGTACTAGAACACAAATTCTATTGTCAAGAATTTTGAGCACGTTTTCCTCAGAGTAAATTAATTAAGCTAAAACTGAACCTGAATTTTATGATCCCAAAGTTTGTCCTCTCCACTTTAGCATAGACCAATATATAGGGTACTAGAGAATCATTAGATTACAAATATTTGAAAAATGAGATCATGACCACACAATACTCAAATTTATCATGTACAGTCTAATGTTACCTTATAATATCGAGACTAAAGACCAAAATCACAATTGAACATGATACACTAACATGTCAGAACTTCTCAATACATTAAAACAAAATACCATTTAGATGAAATTCAAAATGGTAAACAGAAAAGCTAAAACATATCCTAAAACAACAAAAATAGAAAAACTAGTAGATATGTGTGCAGATGAAACTGTTTCTAGCACAGTATGTGATTAATTAATGGCTAGTGATAAGCATATATTCGTAATGTTTGTATTTTTGGCAAAAATTGCAAGAAAATAACGTTGCTCAACATCAACGCAGATCATACAAAACGCGTTACTCGAGTAGCGACGAGGTCTCTTTCATACATAGACAAGAGAATTTGTGGGCATCTTGAACAGTAATCACTTCAACCCCACCATAGCCTTACATAAAGGCACTGACTAGTTTGAAAGAGTTTCATTTGGCTTCAAAACCACACTAGACCACTAGTTACACATAGCCTTATATTTGCAAACTGACAACACCTTTGCTTTAATATATATATATATATATATATATATATATATATATATATATTTTGTTACAGATAATACCTTAATCCACAGAGTGTATTTCCAAGACAATATCAGAATCAGATAAGAAGAATATTAAACCAGACAAAATTCATATACAGTAACTTTAATGATGGCAGCATAGAATCTAAACCCTCCACTTCCTAACATCAATTAGAAAGTTGATTCTGATAAGTTGAAATTGTTATGATTTTTAAAAATTAAGATGAAGTATATTTTAAAAGTTTAGAATGGACAATACATTGTAACCACATGCATGATATGTGTGTGTGACTTCTCACGAATCTCATGTGCAAAGAATGATGAATCCCATTTAAAGCCACTTCCTTCTGCCCCTATCCTTTACTTGTCGTCGTGCACATCTGACCCTTGATATTCACCCAAAGGGTACACACTACTACTAGCTATGACACCCTCAAAAGTATAACAGATTTGGTAAATGTAAATTTCCATCCATACATATTGATATTATTGGTGTTACTTGTTAGTGTTTCCTTTCACCCCGCCTTTAAAGAAAGGGTACATTTGGGTAGGAAGGGGTATAAAAAAAAATTCATTTTGAATGATGCACAAATAAGTATATATAGCAGAAGAACAATGCATAGTTATGAACTGAGAATGGCACACCAGTAATATACCATCATTGCCCTGTCCATGTAAAGACAAAGTGCTGTGAGAACAATCTGTTGGAAAAACTTGTATTACCTAAACCACAATATATATATATATATATATATATATATATATATTAATTATATGATATGATATTAAATTCACATGTGTAATTTACGTAATGGAGATTTTTCTTGATTCACCTGTGTAATTTACGTAATTTACGTCAAATTCACACAAAAAATGTTATTAAAATTATAATATAAAAAGTTGAAGGAAAAAAATTATAAATCATTTTAGTACAAAGGAATAATATTTAAATTACTTTAAGTTTAAGATGGATTGAAATGGTATGTTATAATTCATAAAAAGAAACTATTGAAATTATTTTCAACATTATGAAGTTTAATATGTAAAAGTGGAGAGGTGGTATACATTTCGGTGAGAAAAGGGAAAGTTTAAGATAAAAATGAGAAATGTAAAAAGAAATATTTGAGAATTCAAAAATAAAACTTGAAGAAGAAAAACAATAACGTAGAAAATTCAAAGTGATTATGTTTAATGCATAAAAAGTTAGGAATCACAAAAATAAATAAATAAATAATAACACTTTGAAAAGTAACTTATATATAATTTGGTAAGTTTAAAAAAATGGGTTGGATAATAATATGCAAGAAGAGATTATTTTGATTGTGAAGAGTGTAATTGATTGTAGCATTAGCATATATATGAATATATGAACACATCTTTTAGCACATTATTATTGGATGATTTTACGTGGCCCTCACTGAAAAACATGAAACAGAAAAAAGAACATATTTCAAAGTATTAGCATTGTTTTAACAGGCGTATATAAAGGTTGATTAACGTGCTTAATTACTATTTGTGGCTAACAAAATGGAAAGACAAGCAAAGGCGGCTAACAAGTGATGCTGCTATAGGCTGTCTCAAAGGCATTTTCCTACGAGTCTAAGATTGTCTCTTTTCACTTTTTAAGCATCCAATCAGGCTTATGGTTCCATGTCATAATCGTCCCCGATTTAGGAATATAAATTGTATTAAGAACTAGGGCTTTTTAGGAAGTTTTTATATACTTTTTATCTCTTTTGTGCATTTCAAGAAAGTCACTCTTCAAGGGATTTTCTTTTTCCTCTCTACTGCTTTTTTTAATCTACAATCTTATGGTAATTCATGTATTAAATACTTTAACTCTTTCTTGGTAATTAGTGTTTAGCACTAATATACCACGGAGTTATTTAAGATGATCTTTTGCAAGTTGATCTCTAGTGAAGTGAGTATCTATAATACTTCTAATGCTTAGTTCAATGTTTATAGAAGAAAAATGGAGAGCATTGTGATGTTAGAGTAATTTAAGACCCTTGCTATGTATATATATGATTCATGAAAAACATTTCTATGTGTTGTGTAATTTGCACTATCATTTATCTTTTATTAATTAATCGTGTTTGAAATCGTGTTTGAAATTATTGGGTAATAGTGAAATGATTAGGTTTGGCAGTATTGGGTCAATACTTGATGTAGTAATTTATATGCACCTGAATGTCAAACGGGTTCAAAACAACTGTTTCAAGTTAATACGTTGGTTTAATGATTTTTTTCATTAGTGAGTATCGATTAGGGTTAGATTTAAACTTTTGATAGTTATTCAAAAAAAAAAAAAAAACAAAAACACGTTTGCTTCTTCTATTATTTTGTTGTTAAAAGTTTTAGAATCTCTTATCCCCAAGCTTACTTCTCCAATTCTAATTCTGATCTTATAGGTGATTTAAAATTTGAATAGATAATTTGTTAACTATTGACCTTGATATCTTGACCACTTCTTCATAAGAGTGTTATCAAGATATTCTTTATTTTTCAGGAATCGAACACTTCTCGATTTATCTTTGATTGTCCCTTTTTTTCTCGGCTGTCCATTCTCTTTCCAATCCTATTTGGAAATATACATGTTGATTGCATTCTGATACTCAAGTCAGTATAATATTCAGTAAAAATTTTAATAAAGACAATAATGATAAAAATGAACAATAATCATATCTAACACTGATACTCTATTTATAGTAGTATTTATAGGTTATATCTAGTGGGTTATTTTAAGGTTTTCTTAACTTTCATTTAGTGGTGATAAACAAATTTAGACAGTAATCATGTCGATTTAGTTGTTAATGTTTCGGTTTAAGTGGTCGGTCATCTTTTCTATAACACTCTTTATACAATATATAAGTTTTATGTAATGATTGGAAATGAAGAAAAAAATTTCTAGGCATCTTTTTCTTCATGGTGTGAAAATTCAGAATCATGCTTGCACTTGAGAAATTGTTCTAATTGGTAAAAATATAAATGTTGATATGGGGTGTTTGGTTCAAGAAGTTGGTGAATTATTTTATGTTTTGAACATGCTATATCATAGGTAACCATATGGTTTGCTGCACCTTGTTGTTATATCTGAAAACTAATACAATTTTTCTTAATTTTGTTAGTATCAATACTCTACTATTCAGTATCTAATTTTCTCTCCTGTAATGTGAAATTTTCAACTTTTCAAAGTGTTCTTGTGCCTATTGCCCCAGTAGTAGCAAGTTCTATTTTTCTATTGTTGTAGCCAATTAGTATGCTTATCTTGCATGATTCAATGTTCACTTTAGGTCAAGCTATTTATGAAAGGGATGAAGGTGAATATTACCATATTGAAGTTATGGTTGACTTCTTTAATCATGAATGTATCATTTTTCCTATTTTATTTATTATTAATTGTTAGTCACTTTTTGTAATTTGTATGTGAGTAATATTCTTTGAAGGGTGTTAGAATTCTTCAGAAAGTTTTAATTAGATTAAAATGCAAGAATATTTGGGAAAGTGTCCACCTTCTTTTTTAGTATTTATTACTTGTCTATTTAGATATTTCTACCATATTAATGAAAATTTATTTTCTGTTTTAGAAAAAAAAAAGTTTTAGAACTTGTCAACTTTTCATATCATCTTATGAAGATGTTATCAATAAGCCCACAAGCTCACATGAGACATTAAGATAACCAAGCTCATGATTATGGATAGGAAGTTTGAAACTAATTAGTAGTATCTAATAATTTAGAATGAGATTGCACTAAGGATGGCATGGCTTAGCATACAAAGCTAATAAGGTTGAGAATATTATATATTAAATTAAGACTAAATAAAATAAAACATTTTAAAAAAATAAATACACATGGATCAAAAGTGAAGCATTGTTTAAATTAAACATCAAAATATAGGGATGTTCCTCAAATCAATTTGACCACTTAAAATACTCAACTCCATAGCCATATATCACATCAACATTTTTTATTTTTATTAAACTACAAAGTTCATGAAATATCTCATTATTATTTGAAGTTTGGAATAGAGACGAACTTCATTCTAATGGGAGTAGTCCATGGGTGGAAAATCTTATGTAAGAAATAAACTCAATCCTATTAAAATAGAATGAAAAAATTATACCTACTATTAAAGACAATCTTATAAGAAGATGAGTAGAATTGGGAAGTACAATTTGTGTGATATGGGGATGATGAAAGAAACCATTAATCACTTATTCTTTGAATATGTCTATGTTATTGAAGTTTGAAATCTTTGTTATGTTTAGGTCAAGCTAAAGAACATAAGTAGTGACATTGTATGTTAGCACTCAATGAGAGAAGTAATAAGGTGTGAATGATCATGTGGGTAGTATGATCTTTATGGATTCAAAGAAATGGTGTACTCTTTAGAATTGAAATACCTATGCTGAGGAAATTACTAGTCTAGCACAATTGAGAATTTAGTCTTGGATTACAAATAGGATATACAAAACTACTTTTTCATATTTTAATTCATGCATTAATCCTATTTTATGTTTACAATTGCTAAGCCACTAATTATGTAAGATGAGAATATAGTTTGATGTAGATGATGTGGTCTATAGAAAAATAAAGGTGCAATAACATTTGGTATGCTGATAATTTGGGTGAATAAATATGATTAGATAAAAAAAAAAAAAAGAGATAATTAACAAACTATAAAATGGATGAGAACATAAATTTGGATTATCAACAATATTTGTTTAAAGTCTTTTTTTTTTTTTAATTTTATTGTAAATAAAAATATAGAAACATAGTTTTTTTTTTTAAATAGAAATTAATGATCTTGTTTGATTGATTTGTGTATCTACTAAATAATTTCTAGTCTTTTTATTTTACCCAGACACACAAGTAACACACAAGTAATTGAGAGGTTATATTAGTTTTTTTCTTCTCATTTTATAAGGCAACTTGAATTGAATAAATTGACACTGGTAAAATTTCAAATTCATGAAATAGATAACTTTCTATTTTCATTTTGCAAATCTTATCGTAAATCACTCCCCTTGACTTAGGTGGTAATTATAATTTGCACTTATCCTTATTTCAAGATGACTTGTTTTTCATCTCTTACCTTTTTCATCTTTTTATTATTTTTTTAATTATTTTTTATATTCATTATTGTTCGGACATATTTTTTTTATAAATTTCATCGATCTCAACAATTTTAATCAATTAAATTCATTAAATGTTTTTTCCTATTACATAGTAACATAATTCTAAAGACCTTTAATTATTGGTTTTGTTAATTCTTGATATTTCTTGAGTTTTTATTATTAAAATTGTGACTATTGGATGTTTTCGTCACTAATTTTATCACTATCATGCCTATCTTGATTTTCTGCATAGTTTTTGTGAATTTCGTGTATATTATTGTTTGTATCTCACTTTTTATCCATTAAAAAACTATTAAACAATTCAAAACATGTTTTTAGTGAAGGTATATAAAGGTTCTTAAATTTTTGGATATTAAAAACAACATGAACCATGTTTTCCTAGATCCTACAAAACATAAATACCTAGAAAGGTTTTCATAAAAGATGTAATGTCAAAGATAACGAAGTGTTTTGCAAAATTATGTTTGAAGGTGAAAGTGAATCATTTGCTTGACAAGTTTTTAGTTGACTGCTCTGAATTCATAGTTAAATTTGTAGAGCAATAACATAAAAATGTTGTAAGATTTTATCATAGTACATATCAGTGCTTAGCTTGACTTTCTTTATTTATTTGGATGGGAAATAATGAGCTTGTTTGGTGCATTATTTTCTTTTAATTGTCTAAGATAGTCATAGAAATTTTGCAGAACTTTATTCTTAGTTATCTTTATGCACATCAGTGTGTAGCTAGTTTGATTTTCTTTGTTTGGAAGGAAATAATGAGTTTATCTTTGATTTTATTTTTAAGTTGATATATTTTAACTTTATTATGATAATGTTTGTATATTTTTTTTTTCAATAATGATCTTATTTATTTGTTTGTAAGAAAATTACATTGTTACATTTTATTTAAATTATTTCCAATACAATTTCCAATTATTTCTAAATAACATTTATTATTATAAATAATATAATAAAAAATTATTATTATTATATTGTTATTATATTATGAGGTATTACTAAATTAACTTTTCTTAGATCAATTAATATATAACTTTTCACTTAAGGTCGTAAGAAAAATATTTGTATGAATTTCTTAGAGTTCTTCTCTTACTTTACTTATTTTTTTATCTTCAAAAAATATTATATAACTATTATGATTTTTAATATATATATATATATATATATATATATTTGTAAACTAAGAGAAGCATTCAGAAAAACACACATGAACAAGTCAATGATTCAAGTAATAGCATACTTGATTCCTTTAAGCAAGGTCTTATTTTCAAGTCTTGGTAATAGAAAAAAAGAAAAAGTAATTAGAATGAGAAATCCATAAAACTGATAATCTTAACAACAAAACTGACGTATGTTTCATAGATTAGTATGATTATTGGCAAAAACATAGAAAAGATGGGGTATACCTTTTAGTTGAAATAGTTTTTGTTCTTATGATTATCTAACCTATTTTAATTTTGTGTTTGGATAATTGGGAAAAAGTGAGAAGAGTAGTGCAAGCTAAGTCTACAATCTGTTAGCATGATATCCATCTTGAATCAATTAGAAGCAAGAAATTGAATGTTTCCTCCTATTAGCCTAAGTTTCTGTAGCACAGCTTCCATTTTTCCTTAAAAATCTCATTCACCATTGACTAATAGGGCAACCTTATCAATGTAAATCATATAAAGCCAACCAATAATTTTTAGATTCCTAGAGATTGTGTTCCTACTGGAGTTTTCCATAAAAGGTTAAGAACCCTCAAATTTTCAACATTGTATATATTAGGAACTTAATCAAAAAGAGTCTCTGTAACAACGTTGGAAAAACTTAAAAAGAGGGCTACATTAAAACCAAATCATAATCCAAAAGAATCCATACTTTCAACTTTGCTTTGGACGATCATAATGTACTCCACCCATTGCTCTTGACAACAATTTAGTAAAACTTTTGACCCATATATGAAGGATATTTTTCATTATTGTTTATGAGTAATGTATGATTACTAGGTTAGTTTAAAATAAATTTATTATCAACTTTTACCGGTTTATAAAATAAAGTTTATTTCTAAGTTAACTATAATTTAGTTTCATTTTAATATCTTAAGATTTTTTTTAACATTATCATATAACTAATTATAAATTATTTTCATAATTAAAGGTGTGAAAATAAAAGTGTTTACAAATTATTCTCTTACAAATTGCATTATAACATCACATTACTACTTAAATGCTATTTGAGATAAACTTCATTATTTTTTTAATGAATTATTCAACTATTTATTATATAGATTAAATGAATAATTATATTTTTAGATTACCTTAGGCTATTTAACTTTTTGGGTCCCTGAAGTATTGCTACAAACTTTGATTTTATGAACAGCTATGAGATTAATCTTCAGCTAAAGACTTGTCGCACTTAGAACTTTTGTCCCTTAGAAAAAGATGTAATTTTTGAAAATTTAAATTAACCAATAAAATTATCCATTAAGAATTAAATATCAAAATTATTTGCTTGTAAGATGTTGATAAACGAGTTCATAAATTAAAAATCAAGATAGAAGAATGAATAAAAATGAATAAATTAGACCAGACATCCAACATAAATTTAGCATAAGATCTCAAAATTCTTTTCAGAAAGTCATGGTCTCATTTAGTAGTTTGTTGCATTATTTAAGGTGTTTATATGTTATAGGGATCATTGTGTATGTTCCCTTTTTCTTTTTACCATATATGCTAGTTCGAGAGGCAAAATTTACAGAGTGCACCTCTTAAAAAACTCTTCACTCATATATGGGACAGTAGCTAGTTGAATTATTATGGGTTTTTGTAACGTTATGATTGGGAAGGTTAATCCTAAATAGTTGAAGATAGACTGAAACATGGAACATTAGTTGTTTATAGGGCGTCACATGGTTGGAGACATAAGGTGTGAGATGCAAAATTGGGATGAGCATAAAGATGAGAACTCCATAAAGCAACAAGCTCCAAGAAGAAGGATTTACCACAAAGGGTGTGAGAATAGGAAGAGAGTTGAAAAAGATAAAAGGGGGGGTGAAACAATGTGAGAAGTCACATACATGACATTAAAGACACTCATAATAATTTAGGGTAGAAGTGGGTCCAATGACACCAAAATACCAAAAACTTATCCCCTTAGGCTTAGGGTCTAAAGCAAGTGGGGTAGTTTTGGGGTTTCCAGTTAGAGAAAGGTTCCATTGGTGTGCAAAGGACATTAATGCCAGTTTCCATTTTTGGGTGTGGACCCTCACTGTTGCCATCAGCCAGTAGAGCTTTCAAGTCCTCTCTCTTTATCTCTCATCACACTCACCCATTCCACTGCAGCAACATTGCTTCCTTGGAATTAATAGGGAACAAAAAAAAGAGTGGTATGCAGATTTTAGGAATTGTAGTTTGTCTCTTACTTGAAAATTAAATTCATTTGGGTTGATATTTCCCTAACTTTGCAACCCTGAGTGGTTGTGGATATTAGGTGGGTGAGAGTGCATAATAGTTCAGAGACATGACACAACAGCTAGCTATTTGCCAGCATCCAGAGTTGAACTTTAAAAGAAGCCACTTTCATGGCACTGCACCTCATGTGGGCTAGGGCTTCCACTTTCATATTTTTCAATCCCCCTTCCATTTCCATTCGAATTTCTTTGGGGTAACTTCATTCTGCCCTACCCTTATTTTTGTAACCTTAAAAGTATAATTATTTTTTGCCTTTTTAAGTTAGTACCATTTTGTGTCTTCTTTCTAGTTTTAATCAAAATTAACTTACAATTATATCAAAACAAAAACCTTCAAAATAGAAAATATGTTTAATGAATAATGTTATTTATCATTTATCTCATGCCATGTTAACACTTAAGCAATGTTTGGAAGAAGAGTTTTGTTATGGCTCGAATAAGATTATATCCAGTAAAAATTGTATGTAAATCAATAAATTTGCATTTACCTTAATTATACCTAAATCTTCTCTAAAACCATGCATAACTTCTTTATATTATTAAGATATCTATGCTATATAGCTACATCTCCCGCTATGGAAATGTTAATAATTTAACATACACATGTGAACCACATGACCTTTTTTCTTTTTATATTTCAGAATATTTGGAAAGCTAAAATGAATTTAAATTTCTAAAAATATTTAATTAGCATGTTTTCAACATGTTTCACACCAAGGAAGCACTACGAAATAACATCAAAATCCACAACCAACTACCTTGCTATATCTATTGTAGATTAATTGCATTTATAAAATATTAGCTAAGCCTAGCTAAGAGATTGTAAAAGGCACTTACAAGGGTCATTGATCAAAGGCAAAAAGCCTTTATTGGAGAGAGAGACACATACTAAATAGCTCTATGATTGTGAATGAGGTTATTGATGAAGCCAAGAGGAAGAGAAAGAAATGCTTAGGATTTAAGTGAATTATGAAAAGGGCATACAACTCCATAAGTTGGGGTTCCAAGAGAAATGAACTGAATGGAAAAGATCAAGTCTTGTTTATAGTGTGTCTGTTCTGGTTAATGGAAGTCTGACAGAAGAGTTTGATGTGGGAAAGGGTGTTCATCAAGATGATCCACTAGCTAGCACTGTTTTTGTTTATCATTGTGGCTGAGGGATTATGTGGAGTTATGAGAGAAGCAATGGACAAAAAGATGTTTTCAAACTATAAATGTGGTAGAAAGAAGGTGGAAGTGAATTTGTCATGTTATGCAGATGATACAGTGTTTTTAAGGGAAGCCACATTCTTGGGGATCAAATGTATTCTGATATACTTTAAGTTATCTTCTGCAGTAAATGTTAATTTTGCTAAGAGCTATTATGCAGCTCTTAGAATATACAGTGTGACACCCTTAGGTATGTAAAGGTTAATTGTAGGAAGAGCACATGGAAGCTAGGAAGATGGAAACATAAGATCATGTCATTTGTAAGAAGGTTCTGTCTTATAAACTCAGTGTTGATGACATTATCTCTATTTTACCTTTTTTTCTTTGAGATTGGAACAAAGGTTTGAAAAGGAATAATTACCATATAAAGTTGTTTTCTTTGAGAAAGGGAGGGAGGTTGAGTCATGGGTTCAAACTCATACTGTCTCTCTTTAGCCAAGACTCACCATGTCCTCACCCTCTTTCCCTAAATCACCAATCATTTGCTTATATATCTACCTTGGTAATTAAGACCTAAATCAAATGCTCCCCAGCCACATCCTTCGCAGCTCAAGACCCCATATGGTTGCCAGAGCCACAACAAAAATGGCAACACTTGAAGTCCTAAAAGAATTAAAACTACAAGCTTTTCAATGTTTAGACATTAATTATATAAAGGGAAATTTTTTATTGCGGCAATATCGAGTCATGTGCTCAAAGATGTGGTTTGCTAATACAAAAGGTAGGTGTGCAAAAGTGTTGCGAACGAGACGCGTGATGTAGGTGGCAAATAAACTATGAAAATATAGATTAAGGTTTATACATGTAATCGCAAAATGCATAGGAGTTCCATCGTTATGATGTGGTGTTGGTGCATGAAATAAGATTATCAAAAGTTTTGGAGAAATTAAGAATGGGATTGCAGGAGACTTTTTTACACATTGAAACCTGAAGAAATGAGAATTTGAAAGAAAAAAAGATAGAATTATGACTAGGATTACAGATAAGAAGGTCATTGCATTGCATTTTTGTTGTTAGAGATGTAGGTACATGAATGTAATAATATATCAGATAATACAAAGAATGGTTAGGATTTTCTATAAAATTTTATATCAAATGAACTTCTACAGTAATTTTTTATTAAAAAATTAAAAAAAAAATCTTACGAAAAATTCATAGAAAAGGTCACATAAAAAATAAAAATATATGAAAAATAAAATATATATAAAAATTTTATCATGTAACACTTAATCTCAATCAAATTGGTATTCCAACCTACAAGCTCATAAAAATAACATTAAAAAAAATAATAAAAAAAAATTATACTAAAATTCTATAAAAAATAAATATATAAATAGGAAAGGATAATCTGTTCTTAAAAAAATAAAAAATAATAAATTTAAGTATATAGTTTTGTTATTTATTATATTTATTAATATTTTAAAATTTGATAAGTTTATTTGTAATTATTTTTTTTTCTATAAATATAGGAAATATAAAAGTTGATGTAATTTATGAATTATATTTTGTGATCTTATCTTAAGTTTAAAAAAAACGGTAATTTACTTTGAAAAAACCATAACAATATAAAACAATTATAATAGTAAGTATTTTAAGGATATTATTTATAATATTAAAAAAATATATATTTTATTTAAAATTAAATAAAAAAATATACTAAAAATTAAATAAAAATATACTAAAAATCATAAAAAAAAACGGTTCTTTAAATTTATTTTTAAATTATTTAACCAAAATATTAAAAAATAATTGTTAAACCAACCATCCAAAACTTCACTTTGAATGCATTTTGTAAATTTTCCAATACTCTCTACCCAAATGTCAAAGTTAGCTGAACCACTCTCCAAACATGTTTCAATAACTTTTTAAAATTGATAGTCTTCCAAAAATAATCTTTTTTTTTTAGTATTTTTTTTTAAAATAATTTGATTTATCTTACCTAAAATTCAATATTTTAAGTTTAATTTTTTACAATGTCATTTTCAAATATAAATTATTCTTTTAATCTCGTAAACTTAATGAACACATAAATAAGTACTCTATATATCTCGAACCAAAAAAATCATGAGGATTATAAATTATGTTGGTTTAAAAATATTAAAATACATTAATTATTAGGCATCCTAAATCTATTTTGGTTAAAAATATTATCAAATAAATTTTAATCTTAGTTTATTTTCAAAGAAAAAAAATCACCAATAATTCTATCTGAGATAAATGATTAAAATATTATAGAACGTGTTTTGTAGCTGTACCAGATAGGTATCGGCTTATCCTTAATCGGATATTAGACCAAAAGGGTATCGTCCTAGGCCGGTATGGTATAAGTCTAGCCCAATCAAAGCCCACTAAGTGTGGATCTCGCGTAGTGGATAATCAATTACTATCCACTCAGGTATTCTATTACTACTTTTTCTTATTATAAATTAAGGGTCAGGTAACCAGGTAAACTCACATTTTCATCATTCTCATTACTCTTTATATTCACTTAAAACTCTGTTGATCTCTTACTGACTTGAGCGTCAGAGTGTAATCACAAGTGTACCGGATAGGTATCGGCTTATTCTTAATCGGCTATTAGACCGAAAGGGTATCGTCCTAGGCCGATATGGTATCGATCTAGCCCAGTCAAAGCCCACTAAGCGTGGATCTCGCGTAGTGGATAATCAGTTACTATCCACTCAGGTATTCTGTTACTACTTTCTCTTATTATAAATTAAGGGTCAGGTAATCAGGTAAACTCACCTTTTCATCATTCTCATTACTCTCTATATTCACTTAAAACCCTGTTGATCTCTTACTGACTTGAACGTCGGAGTGTAATCACAGGTACCCCCTCCATTTGGTCCATTATCGGCCAAGATACTAGAAGACCTGAAGGCGTCTAGGAGGCACTCGGTCCGTGTAAGTACATTTGGCGCCCACCGTGGGGCTGAGAAGATCTCAGGCGATGGCGATTACGAGAAGTCAGCAGGAAGGAAGTCGGGTAGCGGAGGCTCCTCCTCCTCCCCAAGTCACACAGATGTTAGAAGCTATGATGAAGGAGCTGCAGGACCTTAAGCAAGGACAAAAGAGAACAGCTGATGAGGTGGGACAGTTGAAGGAGTCTCATAACAAGATGAGACGGAAGAAGGAGGATAAGGAGGAGTCACCACCTGCTGAAGAAACTTCAGCAGTCCGGCCTCCCCCACCTCCTGCCGATAGCAAAATGGAGTCGAGGTCGGAAGCAGCCAGCAGTCGTTCAGCCGGTCAAGCCGGAACCAACCCGAAAGCTCCCCGGGTGCTACCACCTCAGCACTAGCATCCCTTTGTCGAAGGTATAATGGAAGCCCCTTTGCTTAAGGGATGGAAGACCCTTGATATGGAAACATATGATGGATCTTCTTGCCCAAAGAACCACCTCCAAGCATATATGACCCACATGAATGTGTATTCGTCGCTTGATGAAATCATGTGTCGGGTCTTCCCTATGTCTCTAAAAGGACCAGCGTTGAGCTGATTTTATTCTCTACCTGCCAAAATAATTGATTGCTTTGGAGCTTTGTGTCAAGCCTTCTTGGCACAGTTCGAGGTTAGCACACCTCTCCCCATCACCACCATGGCATTAGTGGATGTCAAACAACAAGAAGATGAATCGCTAAGGAGCTTTATGGACAGATATTCGAAAATGTCTTAAACTCCCAAACCAAGGAGGTGATGTAGCTATACACCATCTGGTCCTATCCCTAAAAACGGGACCCTTCCTAAATCACCTCACCAAAAATCCTCCGGCAACTATGCAGGAGACCTGGCAAAGAGCAACCAAGTTTATGCAGATGGAAGAAATGAACAACTACCGGGAGGTTATCGGCTTGACTAATCACACCAGGCCGACAACTACTCCGGTAAATAGAGGAAACAATGACAGGAGCAGAAGGAACCAGGAGAACAGACCTCGTCATCCGAGACCTCGAGAGGGAAAGTACACCCACTACACGCCTCTAACAGTCAATCAGGGTCGAGCACTTGATGAGGCCTTGAATGTTGATCTGATGCGTACAAAGACTTTACCTTCCCCTAGAGATGCTGATCTCAGGAGACACTATCGCTATCACCGAAATTATGGGCATACGACCGAGGAGTGCACAACCCTAAGGGACAAGATCGAAGAGCTCATTCAAGCTGGACACCTCAGGAAGCTAGTGAAAAAGGAAGAGAAAAGATATTCAACCCGAGCCGAAGATGATACCGACAGACGGGATGTAGGAGAAAGAAGAAGGAGAGAACCCGAGAGGCGTCCGAAACCTGTTCGAGGAGTAATTAATATCATAACAAGGGGATTCGTAGGAGGAGGCGCATCCAGCTCAGCTCGCAGACGTCATTTACGAAGTTTGCAGCAAGTACACCTGACTGATCGCTCGAAGCTGACAAGACCTCGGATGCCCCCAATCACCTTTTCTGACGATGATTTTCATGGGATAGATCCTCACCAGGATGATCCTATGGTTATCACTGTCGAGGCGGCTAACTTTGCCATTCAGAAGACGTTAGTAGATCAGGGAAGTTCGGTTGACATTCTGTATTGGCACACGTTCAAAAAAATGGAGTTTGCCGAGTCGGCCCTGCGCCCCTACATTGATCAGATTGTGGGTTTTTCTAGCGAAAGGGTGGATGCTAGGGGATACATCAACTTGTAACCAAGTTTGGAGAAGGAGACCGACAATATTGGATTGTTATGGTAAGGTATCTAGTTATTGAAGCCTCTTCTTCATATAACATGCTTCTTCGCAGGCCTTCATTGAACCAAATTGGAGCAATAGTGTCCACCCCGCATCTAGCCATGAAGTTCCCAGCACTCGACGGCTCGGTCATCACACTTTATGATGACCAGAAAGCAGCAAGAGAATGCTATGTGGCTAGCCTAAGGGAGACACCACAACGGGAGCCAGCAAAAGAGAAACCAGTAGTAAGAGCTGAGGTGGCCTTCACTAATATTGACCCTCGAGTCGAGGACGGATGTCGAGTAGAACCGGAAGAAGAGACCATGCCGGTCATAATACAAGGAGATGACAAGGAGACGTATGTGAGCTCTCTAATGAAGGAAGAGGAACTAGCCAAGGAGGTGCAATTTTTGAAGGAAATGCTGACTTGTTCGCATGGTCAGCCGATAACATGCCGGGCATTGATCCACAGGTGATCACCCACAAGTTATCCATATATCGTGAAGCTAAACCAGTTTCCCAGAAGAAGAGGAAGATGGGGGAAGAAAGGAGACAGGCCGTTAAGGAGGAAGTAAGTAAGCTGCTGGAGACGGGCTTTATTCGTGAAGCCAAGTATACCACTTGGCTTGCGAATGTGGTCCTTGTCAAATAATCTAACAACAAATGGAGAATGTGCACCGATTATACAGATCTGAACAAGGCATGCCCGAAAGATACCTACCCCCTGCCGAATATCGACCGATTAGTTGACGGTTTTTCGGGTCATCAGGTACTCAGTTTTCTGGATGCTTATTCGGGTTACAATCAGATAAGGATGTACTCGGTAGATGCTAACAAAACAGCTTTCATAACGAAGGAAGCGAATTATTTCTATGAAGTTATGCCTTTCGGCCTCAAGAATGCAGGGGCCACGTATCAGAGGTTAATGGACAAGATGTTTTGTCAGCAAATAGGCCGCAATATGGAAGTATATGTGGATGACATGGTGGTAAAGTCAAGCTCCAGTCAAGGGCACCTTGATGATTTGGCCGAAATATTTTCGATCTTGAGTAAGTACAACATGAGGTTAAACCCCAAGAAGTGTGTGTTTGGAGTTCAAGGAGGTAAATTCTTGGGGTTCATGATAACCAACAGGGGCATCGAAGCTAACCCGGACAAGTGTCGGGCCATAACCGGCTTACGAAGTCCCTCCAACATTAAAGAAGTGCAGCAACTCATAGGTCGGCTAACAGCTTTGTCTTGTTTCACACCAGTCCTGGCCGAGAAGACCAGGCCTATTATCCGCTTATTGAAGAAGTCTACGGCCTTCAGGTGGGACGAAAAATGTGAATAGAGTTTCCAAAGTCTGAAACAATTTCTTGCATCTCCACCAATCCTCCAGAAACCGACAGTCGGGAAAGAGCTGATACTTTACTTAGCAATATCCAACAATGCTTTAAGTTCAGTATTAGCTCAGGAGCAGAATGGAGAAATTCGCCCTATTTACTACATTAGCCAAGTACTTCAGGATGCCGAGTCAAGATACCAGCTCCTAGAGAAGGTAGCCCATGCTCTTGTGGTGGCGGCAAGACGGCTGCGCTAGTATTTCCAAAGTCATAGAGTAGTAGTGAAAACTGACTACC
>BDMB01000120.1:0-37746 GCA_016859785.1 Macrotyloma uniflorum
TCAGAAACAAAACCTGATTGCAAACCCTGTGTTTACTCCAGATCACCCAGAAAAATTCCAAGGTACAAGACCAAAATACAATAGAACCACCAAACAGAACCACCAAACAGAACCACCAAAGGGAACCACCAAAAGGAACCACCAAAAGGAACCACCAAAGAGAACCACCAAAGGGTTGAATGACAAATAGTGTCAAGACAAATTTTATTGCCTTACACAACTCTAATCACGAGCCTTGCTCTTGATACCATGTCAAAATATCAAGACAAAAGTAAACATATTATAATATGACACAATGTTTGTAGAAAAACTTGATATTATTCTTTAGCAACCTCCTTTTCTTAAATAGGTGGCAGAGCATATCTTTTACATTAATATGAGATATTCTTGAGAATATACAATTAAGAGAGCGATTACATGAGATTTGCTGTTACAATAATAATTATCGAAGATTCCTAACAGCTAATCTATAAAAGATAATAAAATATATTTATGCCTATTAACCTATTAACAGACACTACCCCGTTGTAAAAGTCATCATATAACCAAAAATAGACTTCTTCGAATCCACATCTACATCTGCGTAACCATTCACAAGTTTACCACTACCAAAACATAAGGAAACTTTAGAAGTACCTTTAAGATACTTGAGAATCTACTTCACAGCTTGCCAATTTATTTGTTTAAAAATGTTTCAACCTATATTTATATTCTCTAACAATTAATATTAACATTTTTTATCATAACTATAAATTAATCTCACAATTTTTTTCAACCTTACAAAACTAAAACTATATAAGTTGCATAAGAATTGTATGTATATAAAATCTTGTCCAAAACTAAAGTAAGCTATGATAACTTGTAAAATGAAAGAAAATCATGATAAAATCCAAAATAAAATTAAACCATGCAATAAAAAAGGAATAATGTACTATATCATCTATTATAAGGTATTATATGTATTGATAAAGTATGTTTTATATGTCTTTCAAATATAGTCAAAGGTTTTTATGTTCAACAGGTGTATGTTCGTGAAATATTACAATTGAGTTCACATAAATATAACAAAATAGTTAATTTAAATGTAACTTATAAAGAGGTTATTTTCTTACTTCATCCCGACCCCTTCAATTCCTACTTGTACATTGATCGTTATCCATTTACATTATGTAATAGTCATACTTGTAACCCTCAATTTATATTACAGTACACTCAAAATAAAAATAATTACATCTTTTGATCCAAAAGCAAGATTAAACAAAAATTGTAATTCAAATACTTTAAGTTACATCCACATTAGTTTTTGTGATCTTGCACTTCACCTACTACTTAATATGTTATATCCTAAATAAGCATTATCATAAAATAATTGGTTAGAACATAACAATGTAAGTTTTAATACAAGTATAAAGTAATGGGTTTCCTTACTAATCTACTATTTCTCTTAAAAATGTAGATGACTTCTTATCCAAGGAACAAAATCATGCATCACTATGATAATTTAAGGATATGACCATAATTACCAATGACGATTGCATTGAAACATAATTAATATAAAAATTGTAATTGAGTAAAATATAAAATATTTATGAATAGGAAAATGAACTTACTCGTAAACATATGATGCAAAATAATATTTTTTACTTAGTGTTATTAATGTGTTGGTGATATACGTTTATATTTCAGCTTTTTTATTGTCCGATGGGTAAATGTTTTAAAGGTCATAAATTCATACACATCCTTTTTTTACTAATTCATGTATATACCTATATCAGGTGGCATATTGATTAATTATCTATCTAGCTAAAAAATATAAACAATATATGTTAGTTGTTGCACAAATATAAATATTTTATGTTAGGAAAAATATTAAAACTAATTATTAAACTATGAAATTGTGTTGGCTAATTGAACTATTTGTAATTGGCACAACTAGATGTCTTGACCACAAAATGAAGGTCTTAAGTTCTTATGAGATAAATGCAACCTCATTTGTTGGCACATTATCACAACACCACACCACACTCGAGAACCTTCTCCACCATTACCTTTATTGTATCAAGAGGACAAATTATGTAATACCATTGTCCCTACAAACATATTTGTGAGGACCCGATTTTGAATTCTTTAGTTTCAACTTACAAAATGTTTTATTGTAAATCAAATTTTATTTTAAAATCAAATATTATTTAGTGGAGTTCTTTAAATATATATATATATATATATATATATTTCTATATATATATATATATTAAATAAGAAAAATTTATTAAAATAGATAATTATTAGATAAACTTATCTAGTTTGATAGACATTTTTTAGAAAATACTAGAAAATTTATATTATTTATTTTGATTATTGGAATATAATTTATATATTTATTAAAAAAATTCTTTAATATTAATTAATTTTAAATTAAAATTTAATATAATTAATATTTTGATCCTATAAGTTATCTTGATAATAATCTATTTTGATAAGTTCATTTGACATACTTATATAAAAATGAAATTACACTAAAATAGCACTGAAAATTAATTCTTACTTTTTCTATACATAATCTATGAGTATCTTTCAATATTTTTTATTATTGTGTTTGTACTTGTTCATATGTAAATATGTTTCTACAAGTTTTTTTTTTCTTGTAATAAACACTCAATGTTTTCAATTAATATTTGAATGCATTCTTAGGATATTATCTCCCAACTGTTACACACATAGAGCAATTCTTAAAATGCTTGTATTTGAAACGTAACATTTTCAATTGTGATGTTTTTGTAAATGTTGATTTATGTGGTGGTATGCTACTTAGTCGTTGTCTTATTGCCCATAACTTATTACATTATTTAAGTCCAAGTATATATAATAAGATATAATTAATTGATATATTTTAAATTTTTAAGATATATTTTTTAAGATATATTTTTTTTAAGAAAAACGACAAATCGATTATAATCTTTATTTATTTATATATATATATATATATATTTTATCTTTTTTGCATTTTTTCTAAAATTTAATATATGTTATTATTTAATAAATAGTTAATGTAAAATATTAAGTTTAATAAGTTAAAAAATTAAATTTAAAAAAAAAGTGATAATTAATATATTAAACTTAATAAATATAGGATTTTATTAAATTTAATATTAATTTAATATTATAATTTTTTCATTAAAGGTAATAAATACATGACTTTTGATATATATGCATAATGGGGAAAAGATAAATGAAAGTCTTCTGATTTATATCAAATTTTCTTTTGTTCCGTATATTTATACAAAATATAATTTTAATAAATATAAAATATGTGTTATAAATATATATTATCTTTATTTATTATATATATAAATTTTTATTAAAAAAAATAATAAAAAATTATTAAATAAATCAAATTTAAATGATATATATCAGGTTAATTTTAATATATATATATATAAATATATTATTAAATAATATTTTAATCAAATTTAAATAATATATATCAAGTCAATTTTAATATATATATATATATGAACATATTATTAAATAATTTTTTAAATATATTTTATTTTACCTATCAGATAGATTTTTATATTTTGTAATTTAAATTTATTAGATGGTGTAATTGTAAATTATATTATCATTTTAAACTTTCATCCCTAAATCCTAAATCTTAAATCATAAACCTTTCCTATACGTTTAAAAAAAAAGTATTTTAAAATTTTTAGTTAAATAATAGTTTTTGAAGATTTTTTAGATAAATAATAAATGTTTCAGAATTGTTTTAGATAAATAATAAATATTTTGAAGTAAAGACCGTATATAAAAATTATGTTTAGATAAACTCAAATTAAACGTTGATATTTATTAAAAAAAATGGAAAACTTTAAAGAAAATACATATATAAATCATAATTATTAGCTATAGAAAAGAAATTTAAATTCAAATTTTATACTATTTTATTTCAATATTAGGAATGAATATGTTTTTAAAAATATTTATATTTATAAGTTTTTTAATACATATTTTTTTATTAATTAAAATGTATTCAATAATACAAAATTATCTATAATATCATTATTTTTATTATTTTTAATAAAGTTAAGTAATAAAAATATGTTTAATGTGAAAATGTGTTACCAAGTGGCATCAAGAGGGAGTGAATTGATGTAAAATATAATAAGAAAAATTTTAATCGCTTTCTTTTATTTTATCCCTCTTGATTTATTTAGTCAAGCAGAATTTATAGAATACGCAACGGAAAAATAAAAGATAAAGGAAAGAGAAAGATAACATCATAGATTTATACTCGTTCGTGTTAAATCCTTAACCCTACATCCAGTTCCCAATCACCTCAACTTGAGATGATCACCCATTCTCACTATCTTTAGTTTATCAAAGTTTTACAACTACTAATACAAGTGAAACTAGGGGTGTTCGCAATGCGGTTTGGTTCGGTTTTTCACTAAAATTTATCCGAACCAAATATAAAAATTATTTGCGGTTCGGTTTGGTTTGGTTTGAAATAAAAAAAAATCCGAACCAAACCAAACCAATTTTAGCGGTTTGGTTTGGATCGGTTTTTGCGGTTTTTTTATTTTATTTTTAATTTTATTTTTTTTATTAATAATTAACTATTTTTATCTTTTTAAATAATAAACTAATAAAATTATATCATTGACTAAATTTCATATGGTTAGATAAATGATTGAAAACCAAAAATGATAATATTACTATTTAATTTTTGGCACACTTTTACTCAATTATATTTTATAATTATTTTTGATATTTTTAGTACAAATTTTAATTAATATATTTGTCACTACCGATTAAAAAAAAACATGAAATAGAATAAATGTATCTTTTTAACCATCAAATCATATATTGTTTTAATTTAATACCAACAAAATAACAATATAATATTTGACAAAATCACTAACAAAAATACACAAAAAAAATCTAAGTAGATCAATTGTCAAATGTCAATAATTACAACCTGTAAAAAATAAAACATGATTAGTTAAATTCAAATTGCAACATTTCTTGACACTTTTTATAAGAAAAAAACATAATTTGTCAAAAAATCATCATACCATATAAAAATTAATTTTTGTAACAACTAATCATACTCAACATCAGAATTCTCTTCATGTAGTGGTAGGACTGGACCAATTTCTAGAAACATATAAAATATAATAATCAATAGAATTAAAAAAGTAGATAAAAAATAATTAGACAATAAAAAAGTTTAGGTAGAATATGAAATACCCATTTCAATTCTTTCAATATCTTGCAAGTATTCTTCAATCTCTATTGACCATGGAGAGGGTGAAATGGTGTGATGAAGATGGATTTAAATAAGAGTTAACGATGAGATAATGAAATCAGAGTAAGAGAGTTTTAAGTAAGGAACCCTGGAATACTAAGATGCGTCTAACGAGATGAAAGTTGTAATAGACAACGACGGTAGGTTAGGTTTTGGTTTAGGGTTTAAGGAAATAAAATTAAAAATAAATATAATATTATTTAATAATTGCGGTTCGGTTCGGTTCGGTTCGGTTTTGAAATGCCAAACTGCAAACCGAACCAAACTGCGCGGTTCTGAAAAAAAAAATCCAAAGTGATCCAAAAATTTGCAGTTTTAATCGGTTTGCGGTTTTTTGGATCAATTTTCGGTTTTTTTTTTGGGTCGGTTTGGTTCTGAACACCCCTAAGTGAAACATGCAAAATAGAAAAACTAAACATTGAGCCTCACTATCTCTTAAAACCCACAAGAGATTGTCACACCTTCCTTGAGTCACACAAGGAATGAAAACACCTTCCTTAAATCACATAAGGAATTTCCTTGAATCACACAAGGAATGACAATACCTTCCTTGAATCACACAAGGAATGAAAACACCTTCCTTAAATCACACAAGGAATGAAAACACCTTCCTTGAATCACACAAGGAATGAAAACACCTTCCTTGAATCACACAAGGAATGAAAACACCTTCCTTGAATCACACAAGGAATGAAAACACCTTCCTTGAATCACACAAGGAATGACAACACCTCCCTTGAATCACACAAGGAATGAAAACACCTTTCTTGAATCACACAAGGAATGACAACACCTTCCTTGAATCACACAAGGAATGACAACACCTCCTCTAAACAGCATTAGAGGATGAACACAAAAACAATATCACCTGGAATGTAGATATCAAACTGTAGCACCAGCTTAACTCAGAATCTTCTCAAGACATTCTTTCTAAACTTTCTAACAGCTTGTATATGATTGTAAATGTTGTTTCTGTTGTCTTGTGCTTGGTTCTTTTGCCTTTGTCATCTTTTGCTTTTGTAGGCTTTCAAAAATATGACCATTGTAGAAAAATCTTCAACTTTAATATTCTTCAGATATTCTGATGATAATCTTCTAATATCTTCATGTGTCAGATTACTAAGATTTTTCTCTCAATAATACTTCTTTGGAAACTCTTTATCTGATGACACCTATTAAAAGGAAATACAGTGCAAATACGAAATATATATACGAAATATATATTTTTTATAACAGACAGAATATTTCCTTTTATTTACGAGATGATATATTTGATTCTATAACTTCTTATTTAAATCTTCATATAATATTTCATTTTATTCTTTCAAATAATATTTGAATATCTGATTTCCATTTAAGCCAACTAGCCGTTATATGATATATTGTTCTTATATATTTATAGAAATGTTATATAAGCGGCAATTCATTTAGCGTTATTACCAATTATAAGATAATTATTTCATAAACGTTTTTCTATTAACCTTTGATTTATTCAAAACTTATTTTCATTTATTATCATCAAAACATATTGTGTGCATATTATCTAATAGACCGTCTGGATTCTAACAAAATGTAGAAAATATATTTATTATTAATAATATTAAAATATATAAAATTTAAATGTTTATAATACATCCTGAGATATGTGGTCCCAAGATGTGTAAAAAAGAAGTAACATTAAATAGTTTTATAAGTAAAGAGACTTCATAAAAACTGTATTTAGATAAACTCAAACTAAACGCGTGTAATAAATAAATATGACGTTCAATTTGTCTTTCTGCAACCATGGTGAACCAAACAATTAAATCGGTTTCAAACTCTCAAGTATGTCTTTATTCATCACTCATCACTTTTCTCTTTCACTATCTTCATTTTCTTTATATTTTATTTTCTTCTCTTTTTTTAACTGACATTCAAAAAAAAGTGGAATGATGTATATATTTGAAATTAAAGTATATATTTGGAATTATTATTTTTTTGTTATTGTTATTTTTATTGTCAATGGAATTCATCAGCCAATGCACTAGGAAGGATGACAACTAAGGAAACGTTCCTTTTAATCAAATAATGCAATTTGCTGGGATACAAGCTATAGTGGAACATGTTGCATCTAGGACAAAAATACATGTTATAGATCTACAAACAATAAGTGGGGTGCACTCCACAGCTTTAATGCAAGCACTAGCACTGCAAGAACGTCAAGATTGCAAATACAACTTTTCAAAATAACTGCAGTTGCACTTAATTCGTTCAAAACCATGATACAAGATACCGGAAAAAGGTTAGCTAGTAATTATTATATTATTTAATATTTAAATATATATAATTAGATATAATTAATTGATATATTTTGAATTTTAAAAAAATAATATTATTTTAAAATAAAATTTTACAATTAAATTTATCCATCTTTATTTATTGAAATAAATTTATTTATTTTTCATATCATTCATTTACTAAAATAAATCTATTTATTATTATTTAATCAATAAAAATTAAATTCTAACACTAAATAATATAAACCTTTTTCTATAGAAAAAAATTAAAATTTTTATTAATAATTCTATATGAAAATAAAAAAAATAATTAATTATATTATTTATATATATATTAAAATATTTAAATTATTTTAAATAAATATTATTAATGTTCCATCATGAATTATATAAAAAATATTTAAATGAAAATATAATTTATTTTTTTAATAAATAAAAAATTATAAAATAATAAAATTAAAAATTAAAATTAAGTATTTTATTAAATAAAATTTTTATTATTATAATAAAATAATATTTATATATATAAAATAAATTTATAAAATATATTTTAAAACTTGAATCTATATATTAAAAACAAAATTCACAATCTAACAATTAAGAAAATACAATGTCTGATGACAGTAGAATTTTTTTTAACATGACACTAACAATATTGATGAAATTTTAATATTAATATTAAAGTAAGGATCTAATATTAGATCACCTTCTTTTAATTTTTTAAATTAAATTAATATTTTATTCATTTCTTAATTTCATATTATTTTTTAAAAGAAATATTTTAAATTTGTTAGATGTATAATTAGATAATAAAAGAAAATTTATTAAAATATTTTTAAGTAAAAAATGATTTTGTTATATTTACAATTAATATATATATATAATATTTTCTATCATAGGATATTATTAATTATATTATTTAATATACTTAATAAAAATTTAATTTAATAATATCATTAAAATGTTTGAAAAATAATACATTCACTTAATTTAATATATAATATTTTTATACTATATAAATTACATATTTTATTATATTAATTATTTAATTATAATTTTTATATAATAATAAATAAAAATTAAAATTCTAAAAATATATCCCTTATTTCTTTTATTTATTTATATATATATATATATATATATATAAACGGATAATATCTTTGTCATAACTTTTTTTTATAATAAACAATTTTATATTTTATTTATTGCGAAATTTATTATAAATAATATCTAATCTTTTATGAAATTTTTACGTAATTTCTTTAGAAGAAAAAAAATATAAAAAGTCACAACTTTTTATTTTATATTTTTTTTTCTCATTTTTATACCAAACATACTTTTTTTTTTAAATCATTAATGTACGGCTAAGAGATCCAATAGCCGAATACACCTCGGTTTATCACTCCAGTAATTGTACACTTTGTTTCGGTGTGGCTGAATAGTCTGATATCCAAGATGTTTAAAGCATAATTAAGAAGATTAATGATTAAGCTTAATCATTAACACAAAGCACCTTGTTAAGGGAGATCCAACACCAGAAGTTCAGCCCAACAAGACAGGCCCATCCAATAAATGAAAGGTAAGATTCAGTGTACAAATGAAAGGTAAGATTCAGTCTGTACACATTAATTACTCTGAATCTAATACTAACTTGAGCGTCGTACACCTTCGCAGGTACCTTACCCAGTCTGACCGAGGAGTGATCGGAATTAAGGACAACCACTGGAGATTGAAGACTAGTTGTTTCAAGTAGGAGGCACATCTTTGAAGTATCCGATTCCAGCAAAAACAATTAAGAAGTAAGATGTATAAGATTTTTAAATATAGTGACATATAATTATAAATCATTCCTGTATTTTAAAATATGGTTAGAGAAAATCATTTTTAATTTAAACAAAATCATTTTTAATTTAAACATTATCCTTACTATTTTCTGCATATGAAAAAGTATTGGCCATATAGTCGAAAATGCCTTAATCCATCACTCCAACAGTAGTTGCTAACATTTCATCATTTATACATTATGTCCTATACAAAATATATAAAGAATTGTACTTGAAAAAACGACAAATATAAGAACAACATGATTAAAGGAAATAAGAAAATGGTCTGTGAGACAAAACATTGCTTGGCTTAAATGGTTTCTTTCTTTCTAGAGAAAAAAAGGTTTAAACAACAGCAATAATAAAGGTTTAAACAACATGTCATGTGGGTTTTGTTTTTCCCATCCACCACCATACAACAAATGAAAATATGTTCATCACATCTTTGGGTCCCAAAATTATGTACAAAACCCTAATCTAACATTGGCCAAAACCATTAGGGCATAATTTAGAATCTCTTGCAAAACAACAACTTTTTTTACTAAAGTCACAATGTGGACATTTCAAAATCAAATTATATCATGATCCCAAGAGAATTTTATCAATTCTTTTTGGCTAAGTAACCATCATCGAGTACCTCATCATGATATGTCTCAAGTCAAAGCTCAATGGCCCCATCAAAATTTTAATATAAAAGTTTGTCAAAAAGTAAAGGGCGTCACGGGATCAAAGAACAAACCAAATAAATGTTTGTCTCTCAGTACAGAAGATTTTCAACATTTTCTTTTCTAATTATATTTTTAGTCTTAAAACTTATTTAATTATTTATTTTCATTTTTATTTTGATTAAAAATTTCAATAAAATATTTACTTTTTAATAATTTACAAATTTATCATTTTTCATCTAATTAAAATATTTAATATAGTTGTATTTTAAGAAATTGAGAGACTTGATTAATTTTAGAAAGAATCATCGATATTTGATCATAATTGTCTAGTTATACATATTCATCATCCCATTTATTGAATGTTGAAATATTCTCATTATTCCTAACTCAAATTCAACAAGTTATCCTTTTAGGAGAAAAAAATATTACGAAAAATAAAACACAAGAATTCATTTCATATAAATTAATCGAAAAATAATAAATGAACACCTAAAAAAAATATAGATATGATAATGAATATGATAGGATAGAAACACATACACAAAAATAATAAATATTAATGGAATGTCTTTTATTTATATTATATTATAAAAAGAAAAGAATAAAGTAATCTCTCTAACTATTTTTTTTTTTGAGAATTTACTACATCAAGATTCAAAGACAAAAATTTATTAGTAAACATAAAGTATAATGGTTAAAAAATAAGAAAAAATTAACAAAAATTTGGATTTAAATTTAAGTGTTAATTTTTTTAACTTAATATATCTACTATTGTAAGTATAATCAATTATGATATTTTGTTTTTCTTAATAATATTAATAAATAATTAAAATAATAATTAATAATAATAAAAAAAATTATTAATAATGTTTATTTTAAAATTTTTTTATTAAAATACTGATGAATAGTTACAGAATAATACTAAAATAAAAAAATAAAAAATATATATTTATAATAAATAAAACAACTTTATTTTTTATTCATTTTGTTACCACTCTTTGAAGATTGGACAATACTACACAAGAATTTAAGTATTTTAATAATGATCAAGATATTCAAGAATAAGGACATCAAGAAAATTCAAGTTGAAAGCAAGCTCAAAGACTTAGGAGACTTAAGTTAATAGTAAGAAGTATATGATATCAAAAGGTAATCATCACTCAGCTCAGAGTATTTTCTCAAGAAAACTATTTTTGTAAAACTATAAAAATCACTGAAATAATCGATTATGTAATCGATTATGCTTTTTGGAAAATAACAAGCTTGCGCTAATAATCGATTAGATAATCGATTATGCCATTTTGGAAAATGACAAGCTTGCGCTAATAATCGATTAGATAATCGATTATGCCATTTTGAAAAATAAATGCTTGCGGGAATAATCAATTAAGTAATAGATTATGTGATTTCGAAAACTAAAATACTTGCGGGGATAATCGATTAAGTAATCGATTATCTTAAAATTGAAAGTTTTTCTTTCGGGAATATTCGATTAGGTAATCGATTATTTATTTCAAAACTGAAAGTATTTCTCTCGAGGATAATCGATTATGTCCATAATGTAATCGATTATGTTTGAAGATTTTTGAAAAATAAACGTTGCGAAAAATTCTCCGAAAATAAAGGAGAATCTTTGACTGAAATTTCTGAACGTCGTGAGGCTCTAAACAGAGTAAAAATTTGTTTTCGAATTAAAATAAAATAAAAAATATTTTATTTGGAATATTTTGATTATTTAATCAGGGTATCAGGGTTTTTCAATATACAACATTCATACGTTCTTTGAGACTTTTTCTCTGAAAAGCTTTTATACTTTTTCTCTGAGTTTCTTGAGCCTCAAAATTTTATGTGTTGAAAGTGAGAATAGTTTTTCTGTGCATTAACTTTCTGTGAAAATTCTTGAGGAAACTCTGAGCAGAGCCGGTGCTACAGTTTGGAAGCGTCACTCCAAGTGATATCTTTTTTATTCTATACATCCTCTGAGGTTGTTCAGAGGAAGTGTTTTTGTCTTTCTTGTGTGATTCAAGGAAGGTTTTTCATTCCTTGTGGGACTCAAGGAAGGGTTGGTAATCTCTTGTGGGTTTCAAGAGACTGTGAGGTATAATCTTTAATTTTGTATTTTTGCATGTTTCACTTGTGATTAGTGGTTGTAAAAATTCTGATAAATTAAAGATATAAGAGTGTGTGATCATCTCAGGTTGAGGTGATTGGGAACTGGACGTAAGGTTAAACCTGAGATTGGGAACTGGACGTAGGGTTAAAAGGTTTAACCCGAACTAGTATAAATTCCTGGTGTTCTTCTTTCTTTCCCTTATCTCTTAATTTTTCCATTGCGCTTTATAAAATATCTGCTAGACTAATTAATTCAAGAGAGTTAAAATTTGAATTAAATAAGAGTTAAAGTTTTAATTTTTATTGCATCAATTCACCCCTCTCTTTATGCTACTTGATAACACATTTTCATTTTCATTTCTTTAATTTAAATAATTTTATTTTCTATCTTGTCCCTTTCTTTCTCACTTTCTCAATTTCATCTCAATAATGGAAATTGGGTTTAGTGAGTCATCTCTTTACCAAGCCTACTTGGTGAGAAGTGTTTTATAATTGGATGGAAAGGGACTCCAATGCATTCCATCTCAGCTTGGAGGTTTATTTGATAGTTATTTAGAAATATTTATTCATTTGTGAAGCAAAATGCTAAATTCCTTTACTCCTTATATAGATATATATATATCATGTCAATTTTAATATATATATATATATATATATAAATAAATAAAAGAACATACTATTAAATAATTTTGTAATTTAAATTTATTAAATGGTGTAATTGTAAATTACATCATCATCTGGTCTTCTTTTTGTAGGTTTTAAAAAAAAAATATTTTGGAGTTTTTTTAGTTAAATAATAGTTTTTGAAATTTTTTTTAAATAAATAATAAATATTTAGGAGTTTTTTTAGATAAATAATAAATATTTTGAAATAAAGACAATTGTCTTTTAAGATAAACTAAAACTAAACATGTCTAATAAATCATCTTCAAACTTTTTCAAAAAAAAACTTTAAAAACTTAAAAAAAAATACATATATAAATCATATTTATTAGTTATAAAAAAAAAATATATAAATTCATTAGAGATATTTATTCATACGTGAATCTAAACATTTACACTACTTTTCTGTATGTAAAGAGAAAAATAAAATTTTATAAAAATATGACGTAATAATTATGAAGAAAAACAGAAAAAATTATCTATTAATATTTTAGTAAAAAATAATTTTATTATATTTACAATTAATATATATATATATAATATTTTATTTCATATGAATTAATTATATTATTTAATACACTTAATAAAAATTTAATTTTATAATATCATTAATTAAATATTATGTGTTTAAAGTACAATACATTCATTTAATATAATACATATAATCCATAAAAAAATATTATTAAATCAAAAGTAAATATTACATTAATATCCAAGTATATATAATTATATATTTTGAATTATTAAAAAAATAATATTATTTTAAAATAAAATTTTATTCATTTTGATATTTTCTATATTTTAAGAAAATCAAATATAATAAAAAAATTGCATATATATATATTATATTTATAATATAATATTTTTTTTAATATATATATTAATCTTAAAAAAATACATGATTTATGTTTTTATTTTGATATTTTTTATATTCAAATTTATTATATAATATTAATCGTATTTATTTTAAAACATGTATATATTTAAATAATATAATTAATTAATTTTTTATTTTGTATATAAATATTAATAAAATTTTTAGTTTTAATTTTAATATTTTTTATAAAAAAATTATAATATTTAATATTAAAATTTGATTTTCAATAATTAAATAAATAATAAAAAAATTATAATAAATAATGAAATAAACCGGTTTATTTAAATAATAAGATATATTATTTTTTCTAAAATAATATTGTTTTTAAAAAAATTCTATTAATATTTTTTTTTTATTTATTTCATAACTGTAAAACTCCTATATAATAACTGTAACCTTCTAATTTTTATAAAAGAAAATTAATATATTAATATATGTAACTTTAAAGTATTTTTTTTTAAATAAAAAACTGATTACAACTTTTATATATATATATATATATATATAATTTAATAAATAATTAATATAAAATATTAAGTTTAATAAGTTAAAAAATTAAATTTAAAAAATGTAATTAAACTTAATAAATATAGGATTTTATTAAATTAAATATTAATTTAATACTATAATTTTTTTTTATTAATTTTTTTTATTAAATGTAATAATACATGACTTTTTGATATATATGCGTAGATGGGAAAGATAAATGAGAATGTTGTAACTTACATCAAATTTTCTTTTATTCCTTACATTTATATAAAAAAATATAATTTTAATCTATATTAAAGTATATATCATATCAATTTTAATATATATGAACATACTATTAAATATTTTTTTAAATATATTCTTTTTTTTATCCATAAGATAGATTTTTATATTTTGTAATTTAAATTTATTAGATTTGTAATTGTAAACTACATTATCATCTTGTCTTACGTTTTAAAAAAAAAAAGTATTTTAAAGTTTTTTTAGTTAAATAATAGGTTTTGAAGTTTTTTTAGATAAACAATGAATGTTTTGGAGTTTTTTTAGATAAATAATAAATATTTTGAAGTAAAGACAGTTTATAAAAAATGTATTTAGATAAACTGAAATTAAACACGTTTAATAAATAAATGTGATGTTCAAACTTCTTAAAAAAACTTTAAAAATTTGAAAAAAAATACATATATACATCATAATTATTATTAGTTATAGAAAAGAAATATAAATTCAAATTTTATACCATTTTATTTCAATATTAGGAATGAATAATGAATATGTTTATAAAAATATTTATATTTATAAGTTTTCTAATATATTTTTTATTATTAATTAAAATGTATTCAAATTATATGTAATATCATTATTTTTACTATTTTTAATGATGTTAAGTAATAAAAATATGTTTAATATAAAAATGTAGAAAATATATTTATTATTAATCATATTGAAATATATAAAATTTAAATATTTATAATACATCCTGAGATATGTGATATCAAAACGCGTTTACTCTTTCTCTTACCTAAAACGTCACTACAACAAAATATCTGTCTTATGAAGAGTAAAATTTAGCAGAGAATCCAATTCTTTCTCCTGTGATCAATATGTCTCTGCAACAATGGTGAAGAATCAAACGACTAAGTCTGTCTCAAACTCACAATTTGAAGGGTAAAATGGAAAAATTATTTGTTCTGTTTCTATGTGCACAAACAGTATAAATGACATTCAAGTTTGTGAATTTCGATTAAAGGTTACATTTTTACCCTTTATTACACATCCAAATATAATATTGCTCAGGAAAATTTTATTTTTTTAAAGAAAATATATAAAGTTTTTGTTTTTCTTTATTTTTATCCTAGGAGCAATATGTGTATTTAATTGTTTTGTGACATTGATAGAAATATGGAAAGACAACAAGGGATTCTATTAGAAGAACTTTCAAGAATAAGATATTGCATTCAGCACTTGAGATCCAAGTAAAAAAAGGAAATTTGTTGAAGTAAGATCTTGTTTATTTAATATTTTTAAATTTCTTACCTCATTCGAAATTGTTGGTCCATTATAATTTTTTACTCATAAATTTTTTCAATGATACTTTAACAAAGCATTCAAATCAAGAACTTTCACAGAAAAAAGAAAAAGAGGATGAAAAATTATCTTAGTTATTTATGAAAAATATTAATCGATTTTTTTTTAATTATTGAATATTTTAATTTATTTATTTTTAAGTAAAATGTGACTAAATATATCCTAAGTTTTGAATTGGGTGAGGTGACTACTTGAAACAACTTTTTTAAAATTTTTATGTTAAATGATTTTGATAATTTATTATGGCAGTTCTTATAATTTTTTTGTCCAAAGATGAAAAAACATGTTGAAATTAGTATTGGACTCTTTTTCTTTATTCTTACATGTAACTTTTTTTCTTTTAAATCAATTGGTGTTTTGGTTGCCAATTATATATATATATCTGAATTTTTCTTTATTTGTAAAATTTTAGGTTGAGAATGACATGTTTTACAAACATTTTTTTTTAGCTTTGTGATTAATCTCAATCTTGATTCAGTATACTAAAGTTCAACAACATTGGGAGAATCTAGAACCTTTGTTTTCAAAGGTTAAATCAGTAATATCAAGAAGGGAGTCTTTAAGTGCTGAATTCAAAGTCCATTACATAAGTACATGAGTATGGGTGATACTGATAGTATCATCAAGAAGGACTTTTTAATGGCAAAAAGCATTGACATTTCTTTCATGGAAAAGATACCCACATATATATTCTCGATATATGTGAATAGATGTGTTTGTTGTTCAATTTTCAACAATAATATTTTCTCTCATGTATAATGGAAACTTTACCAGAGTGAAAACTTCATACTTGTTATATTTTTCTTTTCAAATATTGGTACAAAACCATATGAAAATTGTGTTTATTTTATTTTCTTATTTTTTAAGTCTTTCATGCTTAACAAAAATGAGAAAATGGTTGAAGATCAATCCATTATTGGAAAAGAACAAATGTATTATGATAACAGTAGAGCTTAAATGGAGATGTTTTATTCTTATTTGTAGAAGTTTTTTTTTTTTACATCACATTTTGACATTTGTAATTAAATTGTTAATTTTTTTTTAATACATAAACAGATTCGTTGATATCATTTTTTAAATTTTTTGACTCTTAATATAATAGGACCAAGCTTCAGGAGTATGAATCAAATGAAAGGGTATTGAGTGCCATTAAAGAGTATGTCAAGACTACTTATTCACAAATCGAGGTAATTTTGAATAACTAATGAATATTATTGTATATTTATTGTTCTTAATCCTGATCAATATTGTAAAGTTACACCAAGAATATTTTGAATAGCCATTTTTATGTATCAAGTCTTTTTCATCAAAATTTACAGGAAAGATTTGAAAAATTGAAGGAAAATAATATGAGAAGTCTATGCAAATCTTCTGAAGATTGTCAATGTAAAGCATGTGAATCTCGTCTTGGCATATGTTTGGAAAAAAATTTGGATGCTAATTTAGACTCTCTCGATAACCTTTTTTGCTGTCAATGCTTGGTACATTCTTAAATTTTATCCTTTAATATTCTTTTCATTAACATGGTATCTAATGTGATATATATTAACTTATTTTTGTCTATGTTCATGTAATTTTCTTGAGCAGGTCTTTAATTGTTCTACGCATGGCCCTTCTCAACCTTTAATATATCCTATAAGGAATATTTTTTTTTATTATTTTCAATGTAATCTATTACCAACTTGAAAAAAAATAAATCAATTTCATGATTTATTTCACGACGAAACTGAGCTGGATTGGTCAAAAGAAGAGGGTGAGAGACAACCTTGTGTTGATCAGTGGGGTCTTCTGGTAAACTTATTTTTTGTCTGAGATTTCAAGTAATTTTGTATTTTCATGTTACTAAAAATAATATATAATTGCACATGATTCCCACAATCATTCAATTTTATTCTCCAAGGTTGCAAAGCATTGGTGCTTCAAAATATTCATTCTAATTCTAAAAATCGTATTTTAATAAAGATTTGTTTTTATAACAATTTTTTAAGTGTTATCAAAGGCATTGTCATGAAAATTCCTATTTCCAAGAGTTGATTTAAACTTAACAATTTTGTCTTCAAGTTGGACACATGTAGAAGCTCTTAAATGATTGTATTTTTTTTTTCAATCTTTACTTTTGTAAACAACTCTGTTTTTTTCAGTCATCCAAAATGATGAAGTGCTTCCTCTTTGATTAGTCATATGAGTGTAATAGTAAAAATCCAATTATCATGAAGTGTCATTGAAGGATTCACTTCTTGTGGTTGGTATGAGCGTCACAGTTTCAAAATTTCTAACTGATTTGGAATTGTTGTCTTGTTTCTATATTCTATTTTTTTTTTCCTTTAGAGGTTTCACTAACTTTGCAAAATCCTTGATTTTGGTGTTTCTGGTTAGTGTTTGACTCATTCTCCTTCTACAATCCTTTACCTTTTCTTTTGTATTTGGATAATGCCTATAATTTCTATTCATGAGTGAATATTCTCTCATTGATTCCCATATTTTAAGAGTGTTTTGTCATTCTTCAATTTCTATATTCTCTAAGTCTTTACCTTTTTATATTCTCATTAAGATTATTATTTTTATTAATATACTTACAAGAATTACACATCATCCACTTTCTTATATGTTTGATGGAAATGATGGACAAGGTGCTAAATTGATCTCAAATTTATTTTGTGGCAGTTGAAGGATGACCATGGTGACCGAGTGGAAGGACAAATGTCCAATTCCAAGGAACTGCATGCTAAGAAGATAACAATTAGTAACTTGGATTGGAAACCTTTAAAGAGGGATTTGTATTTGCATGGAGTAAATGTGTTTGGAAAAAATAGGTATGGATTCTCACACTAAAAAATACTTGATTATCATTAAATTATTACTTTTTTTCTTTTCTAAAATTTTTTTACAGAAAACATGGTGGCAACGTACTTAGTTTCAACATACATAATATTCTATTATAAATCAAATTTTATTTTAAAATCAAATATTATTTAGTGGAATTCATTAAATATATATATATATATATATTAAATAAGAAAAATTTATTAAAATAGATAATCATTAGATATTTTGATAGACACTTTTGAGAAAATACTAAAAAATTTATATTATTTATTTTTATTATTGAAATAAAATTTATATATTTATTAAAAAAATTCTTTAATATTAATTAATTTTAAATTAAAATTTAATATAATTAATATTTTGATCCTATAAGTCATCTTGATAATGATATATTTTGATAAGTTCATTTGACATACTTATATTAAAATGAAATTACCCTAAAATAGAACTGAAAATTAAGAATATATTTCTTGAATATACTTAATTATCTTTCAATGTTTTCTATTAGTGTGTTTGTACTTATTCATACGTAAATATGCTTCTAAAAGTTTTTTTTTCTTGTAATAAACACTCAATGTTATTAATTGATAATTGAATGCATTCTTAGGATATTATTTCCCAATTGTTACACAAATAGAGCAACTTTTAAAATGTTTGTATTTGAAACCTAGCATTTTTAATTGTGATGTTTCTGTAAGTGTTGGTTTATGTGGTGCTACTTACGTTTTGCAGTTGTCTTATTGCCCGTAACTTACTTTCTGGCTTGAAGACTTGCTCAGAAGTAGCTACATGTATGAGGAGAAGTCACTGCTCCATGGATCCATACCCCTTTCAATTACAAACAATGATCAGATTAACGTAGAGAACATGGTGAGAATTTCTAACATCAATTTCTTCAGGAAAAGAATAATTTTAAACATAGAACTTTTAGGGATTAAATGTAATTTTGCAATGATGTCATTTAGACACTACATCAATCTATTTGAATCCAAGTTACTTTTCCAGGACCAAGAAACACCATCAAGATCACAGTTGCTGCGGAAAAAGGGCAAAGCTAAGAAGCTCTATTATTCTAAAAAATCTATGGCCTCCTAGTGAAATGGAGAAGAATTGCTTATGGGCAAAAGGAATGCTATAAATAGTACACTCCTTGTAGGTGTCACGGAATATGCACAAACAAATGCCCTTGTCATTGTAATGATACTCGTTGTGAAAAGTATTATGCGTATGTGAATTTTCACTTAATAATTTGTCTCTAAACCTTTTCTGTTAGTTGTAGAATATTTCATATTTCTCATATTCATATGTTGGTCTATTTAAAGACAAGCAAATTCATTCTAAATATAAACTGTGATACCATAACCTTTTCTTTTTGTTTCTACTTTAGGTGTTCAAGGTTTTGCAATAACCGATTCAAATGATGTTATTATGTTAAGGGTGAATGCAGAACTAAACAATGTCCATGCTTTGCAACCAACCGTGAATGTGACTATGATGTTTGTCGAACTTGTTGGATTAGGTAATATCATTGTTTATTTATCTTTGAATGCTATTACATGATCTCCTGTTTGTTTATCTTTTCTATATTTTAGAAGTTGTTGTCGTTGATCTAGATGATGATCTAGATAAATGTCTGAGTTTTAGAGGATATTAATTTGTTTAAATAATATCAACTAAAAGCATCATAGTTTTATTTTTCACAATTTTAAATGACATTTCTTTTATGTAGTTGTGGCGATGGTTCATTAGGGGAGGAGCTACATCGAAGTGGAGATGGTCCATGCGGAAATATGAATCTTCTTTTAGAGAAAAAAGATCAATTTTTTTTTAATTCTTTTCTAAGAAATTTTCCATTAATCATCAATCAATTTATCATTAAAAAAATATATGAAGTTAATTTTTACATCATCTTCTTCAATCTCACTACAGTGCACCATCCTTCAATTATTTGTATTTTATTCATTAATAAAATCATAATATAATTATCTTACATTGTTTTTCTTATATATGTTAGGTTCTTTTGGGAGAGTCAAATATTGTAGGATGGGGAGTTTTTGCAAAGGTGAAGATGCATGTACGTGATTGTTCTTAGATAATGTGATAATATTATTCTTACTAATAGTCAATATTATTCTTAGATAATATTTTCTCTTAACTTATTCTATCACTATTTTTCATGCACTTGATCATTATGATAATTAAGGTAAATTTATTCGAATTATATAAGAGGTAGAACCTTGTAATTTTTAGTTATATATATATATATATATATATATTATATTTCTTATTTATCAGGTTAACTTTTATCAGTTTTATTGATAGTAAATTAGGTTTCCTTAAAATAGAGATATGTAATGTCATATTCTTTTGATATATATATATATATATATATATATATATATATAATAAAATAATATAAGTGAAAAGAGATTACGAACAAAATAATTAATAATATATTATGATATGAAAATATTAATTATTTTAGAACAAATGGTAAATGGTAAATATATATATATATATATTTATTTAATGTATTAAAAAATTAATATATATTTTTAAATAATATTTATTAATAGATTTTGTCTATATTAGTATTAATATTAATAATATTATTAAATATATTATTTATAATATATTATTTACTTTAAAAATTAATAAATATTTATTAAATATTTCTTCTGTTTTTATTAGGTGATATTTCTTTAAGTAGAAAATATTTCTTATAATTTCTGAAATGTTGTTTTTTATCACAAAGTAAATATGAAAAATAAATATTCTTATTTAGATTGAAGAAAAAATAAAAATTTCTTTTATATTAAATATTCTAAGTTTTATTCATTAATTATTTTTTAAGATTGAATGTAATGATTATTAATTATTTTTAAATTTTTGAAATAATTTATTATTCAATTCAAAATATTTATTAAAAATCTTTATTTTGTATATTTATCCTTATCTATTCATATCCACATTAATGTAGATCTACATATACTTGAAAATTTTTATTTAAGCTATCCCATCTTCACCACCAGCAAAAAATAATAATGTGAGTTATCCTTATAATTTAAAAAAATGGTAAAAAATGCAGACAAATATGAAGAAGAAGATATATTTATTAAAGTGGGTGATATTAATTTCAAAATCAAATCAAGAAAATTTTAAAAGTTATTTACTACATTTAGAGTGTTTTTTATCACAAAGTAAATACAAAAAATAAATATTCTTATTTAGATTGAAGAAAAAATTAAAATTTCTTGTATATTAAATATTCTAAGTTTTATTCATTAATTATTTTTAAAGATTGAATTTAATGATTATTAATTACTTTTAAATTTTTGAAATAATTTATTATTCAATTCAAAACATTTATTAAAAATCTTTATTTGGTATAATAATTTTTTATCCTTATCTACTCATACTACACATACTTGAGAATTTTTATTTAAGCTATCCCATTTTCACCACCAGCAAAAGATAACAATGTGAGTTATCTTAGAGCCTGAAAAAATGGTAAAAAATGCAGACATATATGAAGAAGAGATAGTTTTACTAAAGTGGGTGATATTAATTTCAAAATCAAATCAAGGAAATACCAAAGGTTATTTACTACATTTAGGGTTTATTCTTCTTCTTATCTTTTATTACTGTATATGATTATTCACCTAAAACAAACCAATGAATTTGAAGCATTATGCTATAAAATGGTTATGTTGTTCCTTTGTAGGAAGAAGGAAAATCCAGATGAGCATGCAATTGCATAAATGGTGCTATGCTTATATTATATGGGTAGGGTACTATCTCAGTGGAGTTGGACCATTAGAATCGTACATGGTGAAGCTGAGACTGTTAGGAACAAGCTTCATCATCTTTAATAATTGTAGGAACCAACTAAATATTAACAAAAATATTTTGTCAACACTTTTTTTTAAGGCACTAACTTGTCGCATAAGTGTTTTGAAAAAAAGCGGATGTATATAATTATTTTTCATATTTACAATTTTCATTACTTTCACATATTATTCTTTTATTCACCTTTTGTTGCAATTTTTATTACTTTCACATATTACTCTTTTATTCAACCTTTGAATCTTTGCAGTGCCGGCTATTCAAGTGAAAAGAGATCTCATAGATGAAAAGAGGGTCAAAGGCTAAAACGAAAAAGATGGAAGGAGATTCATATGTAGTTTCTAAGGGTCGTTTTAACTTTTTCAATGTAATATTATTCATTATTCTTTGTGTTTTTCAATGTACTATGAAATATGCTTTCTACTTATATTCTTACCTAAGTGTTATTTTAACTTTTTAATTTAATATCAATAAGAAGATAAATTTTGTAGAATTATTTTTCATTTTTATCTCTTTATTAGTATTTTTAGTGCATAAAAAAAACGTAAGAAAAAATTATATAATGAGATAGATAAATATTTCTTTTTATTTAAACTTGTAATAATATTTTGTAAAACGATGTTATGTTATTATATATTTTTAAGAAAAAAATGAATAATTTGATCAGTTTTATAAAATTATTGTATTTCATTTTGTTTATTACTTTATTTTTTTTATAAAATAATAATTCATATTCCAAAGTTATTTTGAGTGTACAAAAATAATTTTGAAAATAAATTGTTATATATATATATATAAAAAGAGTTTTTGGGACAACCAATTAACTAAATTAATATTATTTAAATGTATTAATTACTCCTAATTAATATAAAAATAAGAAAAAAAAATTTAATCAGAGTTAATAAAATTTAATATATTAATTTAATGTGATAAAAATATTTTTTTATAAAATTTATTTTTTGGGAGGTTTAAAATATATTAAATGAAAAACATTTCAAAACAATTTAATTATATAAATAAGAGATGGTTAATAAAAAAATATATATATATATATATATATATAAATAAATAAATAAATAGTTAAGGTAGAATCTTAAAATTTTATAAAAAAAGAGTTAATATAAACCTAAATCACAATTACGTTTAAATTTAAACTAAGAGACTATCATTCTTATAAGATTTGAAAATTTCATTTCCACGTTCAACTTTTTTTTTCATAAAAAATTACAAATAAAAAGAAAATTGACAACTTTAATTGAAATAAATTTTAAGAGAAAATTCATATGAGCCAGCTGTAAAATAGCATAATCAATAAATATATGAGATCCAAATAAAGCATTTAAGAGTATTTGTTGATTATGCTGTATGCAGAATTATTTCTATTCTTTTTTTAAAGAAAAAAAGTTATAAAATGCTCATATATTGATTAGAATTATATATATATATATAAATAAATAAATAAATAAATAAATAAATAAAGAAGTTTACAATAACTTACTCATTCTATTATTCTATTTAATTAATTAAGTTGACATTTTGATCATTAGAAAAATTCTTATAATTACATTAGATTTTATTATAACTAATTAAATATGTAACTTTAATTAAATTACTATATAATTACGAGCTTTTAAAATCAAACAAAGTTAGTATATTTTTTATTGTTCTAGAAATAATATAGAAAATAATTTGATAGCTAAAACTTTTAATTGTTTCTTCGAAAGTTTCATTTTCCATTCTGTGTTTTCTACAAATTTTACCTCTTTTTCAAAACTTGGAAAAAAATGATTTATCTTAATTAAAAATTAACAAATAGATCCATGCAAACAAGTTTCAAGTAAATAAAAAAATGGAGAAAAGAAAAAAAAAAAAGCACTAATAAAGAGCAAGAAATGAATGTTGCTGTGTTGTACCTCTTGGCTAACTTGTGATAAGTTTAACATTCAAATTGAAGACTACTATATGAATGTAATAGAGAATGTGAGTGAGTGTGAATGACCTCACATCAGAGGAAGTAGCGTGCTTGTGGAAAACATGGCAGACTACATATTTTAGGGTTTGCAACTTTAATCATCTCTAATTGTGTGAGGTTCTTCAAATATGTATTTTGTTTATTTAGTTGTCCTAAATAATTAGTTAAGAGCGTCTTTTGATGATCGTAGAAGAAATAATTGCTACATATGATGACGATTATAGTTAATACTATCATCTTATACTATCATAACCATTATGATTATATTAGGATTATCATCATAGATTAAATAACTATTACTTATGATTATGGTTATACTTATGTACATACAATAATTTATCATCGAGTCTTTTCCTCATTTAATTTGAGTTCTACCTCTTTATTTTTCTTCTTCTCCCTTCTCTGTTACCACTACCATGCCGTTCTGGTTCTTCTTATTCTCCTCACCACCTTTCATTGCCATCCTTGCGAGTCCATTGCCACACCACTCTTCTTCCTCTTATCTCTTGTGTAGTACTGCCATCCTTTTTCAAGTTAGTCATTTTTTTTATATTATTAGTTATAATTATTTTATTTAAATATTAACGAAATTGTTATTACTTTTAAATTTTCTTAATTCAACATTACATGTCTAAAATTGATTAATTAAGAATATTATATATACATATATATATATATATATATATATATTTTTTTTTTATTGTTGATGTGATTATATTATTTTTACGCTATAAGTTTGTTTATGTCATGTGTATTGATATTCTATTATTTGAACTTATTATATATGTAGTTAAATTTTTGGAATATGTTGAAAAACTTTGATAACATTGAGTGAATCTTTGTTTTTTTTGAGATAAAATATAAAAGATTAATTAAATATAAAAGATTAAACATTATTTATAATTTAAAATTTTCTATTTTTTTAATATAAAAAAAAGGAAGGAGTGCTTAGAATCTTTTATTTAAATCTTGAATTTTTGTTGTTGAATAGTTTAAAAAATTAATCGTTTTTATTAGTTTATTATGTATATTTAATGATACATATTTTATATTTATATTTCTTTTAAGTAATTTTATATATTTTATTATTTTATATTTTTTTACCTTTTTATATTTGTAATAATTTGGGCTTATTTTTAATAAATATTTTATTTTTATATATTTTTTAGAATTGAGTTTTGTTTACTATCGTGGTTATAACTTTCTACGTAGATAATTTTATTTATTGATTTTTTGTTTCATTAGATTTTTTATTTCTAAGAATTTCATTTACATATATGGGATGTTGGATTTGAAATTTGGAACTATTTCCTACAATTTTTTTAAAGTATAGAAAAAAATATTAAAATTCTGTATGTGATATTATTTTTTTATTTGAACTTGTAAAGCCAATTTCAACCTGTAACATACCAAGAAAGAAAACATTTTATGCAGTCTAAGCTTTAACTTAGATATCATAGGAAAATTTGAGAAGAAGCTAAATTAGAATAACATACTCAAATTCTTCATATCATAACAAACAATTACACAAAACAGTTGCACAATAAAACATAACAAATACCCTTCTCTCAAATTAACCTAAGACACAACCTATATCACTCAACTAGTAAGACAAACCCAATATCCTAGGTCACTCTAAGGAACTCAACAGCTTTGACACCATTAAATGTAACATACCAAGAAATACAGAAATATAACTATATAAGTATAAGGTCTTCCTTACATACAAAGGATAGAAACTATTTCTATTACAGTCCCCCAAAATAATTCACAATTCAAAATAACTAAGCTTCCTACTACTAGCTTCCAAAGCATCTAAGGTGTGGGTACTCCTAGTTCCTATTTTGCCTCATAGATGGCTCCACTAAAGACCTGCTATCTGCTCCCGTGCAAGCCACAATCATAGCAGTTCAAAACACAATGCACACAAAAGGGTAAGCTAGTGAAAATAAAATAGGACCATAATATTTATTTAAAACCATTAATCTAAAAGCATACATAATATCACACAAGTGTAAGGGCCTACCAAAGGCTTTACACTTTTAAATCACAATCACAATCAAGATCGACGCCTTCCGGAAGATAGTATAGATTTCGGATATCTAAGGCTAGCACCTGATGTGTACTCCAGGACCACGGGCCTAACCGGCCGACCACTGAGTCTTTTTCACCCCAGGATCATCCACAAAACATATCCACACCCATCACACATCAGGGTAGTCTCACCCACTATCTTAAAGGCAATTGGTAAGATCTCCATCGACCTTCACCACATGACAATCTTAGTTTATGCGACCTAGAGAGTCATTAAGGTCTGAATACCCTATAACATATCCCTAAACCCATACACACTACTTTACCAACATCATACTCATTTATCAAACTAAGCTCCCCTCAATAGGAGCACCAAGGCCTCATGCCAACATAAATATCATTATTTAATTTCACATCTCATATCTATTTCTCATGCCTCAAAATACAACAAATTCACTATATCATCAGCTTGACAAAAAAATCAATCTCAAAATAAGAAAATCAAGTTCACATCCTCAGCAAATTCAGGTATAGTTGGTCACAACAATAACCATTCAAATGCCCTTATTTTCAATTCTCACGGTTTACTCAATAGATTGTCCGAAGCCAACTTTACCCATTTGCTACAGAATTTATTCTAATTTTCCTAACAACATAACAAATTTCATTCCAAATTCACAAGCACATAATATAACACAAATCACATAATTGAACACAACATCACACTTGACAATTTCATAAATCATAGAACAGCCCTCAAATATGGGGAAAGTGCACATTCATTCATCAAATCAGAATTTTAGAATTTGACCCAAGGGAAAACATTCGAAAACAGCCACCAAAATCAGTTTCATTTCTAATTCCCCTAGCACTATAAGGATTAACTTAAGGCTAGCTTCCCTTACCTATTTTTAGAATCTAAAATATCTTTCTCCTTCCTACTAGACAGAGTTGCAGGTGCTCTAACTGACTTCTCAAGTACCTGATTCACAAACCAAACACATATCTAAGAACCTAAGCTAGCATAGAGCTATATTGATGGAGGAAAGACCACATGCAAGCGGAGCAAGACCCATATGCAGGGCAAAGCAGTTTGGGCGAAAATAGGAGTAGAACAAGGAAAACTTACCCAAATCAAGATTCCAATCGGTTGGATGTGCTCTACTCTTCACAAGCTTCGATTTGGTACCTTTAGATCTTGAAAAGGGTGAGGAAGGAGGAAGATAGGTTAGAGAGAAGATAGAGAGATTTAAGAGAAAGGGTTTTAGAGAGATGCTGGATTTGAAATAATATAGGTTGAAGGGTTTGGTTCTTTTATTTATAATTCTTTTAAAACTTTATTAAACACCTTCACCCTTTCACCACTTAAACTCACTGTCTCACTTAGTCTAACTATTACTGGGTCCTTACAATCCCTCCAACTACAAAAATTTTCGGCCTCGAAAATGATCCTTACCATTCAAAAAGTTGGGGATAAGACTGCCTCATGTCATCCTCAAATTCCCAAGTAGAATCATCAGTCCTCACATTCAATACCACCTTGACTAGTTTTTTTTTTTTTTTTACTCTGCCTATAAGTTCCTTGATACTTTTCTCCACAATTCTAACTTATGCAAATTCAAAAGAGAGATCCTCTCTAATTTCAACCTCTTTAGACTCTAAGATGTGGTTGGGTCCGATACACACTTTCTGAGATAGGACACTAGGATTTACATTAGGTAACCTAACCAAACGGGAAGGCAGGGCTAGCTCATAAGCTAATATACCAATTCACCTCAAAATCTGATTTGTCCTAATGAATTTAGGAGTCAGCTTTTTTTTTCGTTTGATGATTTTATTTTTCTCACTCTAGTTATTAGGGTAACTTTCAAGAATATGGGTTCACTTGCCTCAACTTCAAAGGTAGTCTTCTCTGATCAGCATAGAACTTCAGAATACTCTGAGAGATCTTCATTCCTTCTTGGATCAACCTTATCTTCTTAATATTTTTAACTCAGATCCTATTAGAATTTCTTCCCCAACTTGACACCAATAGAGCAAAATTCTGCACTTTCTTACATACAAGGCCTCGTATGGTGTCATTCTAATATTTACATGATAACTATTTTTGTAAGTGAACTCCACCAATAGTAACACTTTATTCAAACTTCCCTAGTGATGCAAAATATATGTCTCAACATACCCTCAAGGGTTTGGATAATCCTCTCAAGCTACTCACTGGTTGAGGATGATAAGCAAACTTAAATTATGACTGTACATTAGCCCAACACTAGTCTAGAGAAGCTAAGCAAACAAGTTGTTAGAAAAAAATAGAATTAATGATAATGGGTAACAAGGTACATTTTTTTTTTTCATAATTTTCTCATCCACAATGAGAGTCACATGGATGCTATTGTAAAACAACTTAAGCATCCAATAAAGTTGCATACAAAACAAAAATTTGCATATTCGACGTGCATGGGTGAAAGAAGAAAACATTCTTCTTTACTATTAAGCAACAATAACTTTATAATTTAAACAACAAAGTTATTAAATATATTAGAAAATACATAAGCTTTAAAATACTTTACATAACAGATTAAGTTAGGTACAATAAAATATCTTATGCATATATATTACTATATCACATTGAAATAAATAAATATATATAAAAAAATAGGTAAAGCATGAGATCATTTTACAATATGTGTAGTACTTCAGCAACTTTGTCCAAATTGTTTTTTTTTTAAGAAAACTCATGCTCACAATGTTTATGTCTTGAGTAAATGAAGAACGAGATTCAATCTTAAAAATTGAGATTGCAAAAACATAAAGTAGTTATTATAATTACTTGGAGAGTCCACCCTTAAAGGTAACAAGTTAGCTCAAAACCACCAATAAGAATGAAATTAAAAGTGTTATCATGTCCTCTAAGACACAAAAGTCAATATTTCAATGCAAAAGTATTGGATCAATATCAGTTCAATTTAAACCATCACTTAACCTGCAAGGCTCCAAAAGGATACTAACTTATAATTCAAAAGGTAGAACCAATTTAACCTTTAAACACAACATGATAAGTTACATAAGTAAATATAGAAGCAAATTGATCTAGTAAGCCATAATAGCTAAAAATATCTCCCTTTAGAAAAAAAAATATGGATAGTGGATAAGCCACAACACAAACAAATAGAAACAAAAACAAATGATCTAGAAGAAATATGCCTCAAAATTTGATTAGGGAGTTGGTTCTGATTTGAATCATGCACATAAATAGCTTGGTAAAGGGAAATGTCATAATCCATTTATCATTTAGTACTAAAAATTTCAAAATAGCTAAAAAAAATCCCTTTATATCCTTGTGATGCCGCAACATAGTTTCCACGTAAAAATATGATAACTTTGTTACTATTTCATATAAAATCAAATATAATTAACATTTTCTAAATCTCACAAAGCCACTCAACACTATCCTAATCAGTGTAATATATAAAAATATATATAAACTTATTAAGCTAGTTGCATGTTTATTTTCAAAAAGATATCCTAGTTTCAATTTCAATAAATTTCTAATTTGAATAAAATTGTCCATACTGATTTTTTTTTTCCACATCTCAGATTGTATTTGTTTTTTTTTTATCTTCACATATAACTGAAAGTATATTATGAATTTTTTTTGTAAATTTTTAAAGCCATAAGTGAAAGTAGGGAGTCAAACATTTTGTGGTTGTATAGAACATGTAAAATTCTTTGAAGTGATACAATAGAGATGGTTTTAGTAACATGAGAAAACCATTAGAAGCCTAAAAGGTAAAAACTGATCAAATGGAGGATAGGTTAATAATTAGAGATGGAATAACATTGACTAAAACTCTTAATGAAACCATTAAAAAGGAAAAATATAAATTAACAATCTTTTTTTTTTTAAATGGTTTTAAACTTACCAAAATGACATAATTTGATTCATGTAAATGACCACACCTAGAGGAGAAAAATTTAGTTTTTTTTGTTTTTTGTTTTTAACTTCTGATTATTGTAACTTCGATTTTCTGGATAAGAGTATTTTAAGGGAATAGCCACTTTTAATAAGACATTATGCATTTGCATTGCACTACAAACTCATAACATAGTAATATATCATCATAAGACATTGCTTTTGCTAAGACATATGCTTACGACAGGTACAGAAACAAATCACTATAAAAAGTTATTATACTAATACTTAATATTCTTAACACCACATCAATCAAAACAACACATGACATGACAAATGTCATGCCATTTCACAATTAGGATTATTAAAGGCTACAATTATTATTATCTCTTTTATCCTTCTTGATGGATATCTTGATTACATTTATATTCCTACCACCTCACAAAACCAGGATAGCCCAACTAGTGTAAGAAATTTCAAGGAAGGTTGGATTCCTAAAATCACATATAGGTTTTAGAGGGGTAAGCAAATTAGATTCACCTTGAATCTGTGTCCCTCCAGTCTAACTGGACATTGGACACAAACTCAAACTACTTTCACTCTACTAAAAGCTAGTGTAGAAACTACATATCAAAGGGCAACCCTTACACAACCAAATTCATCACATCAACATAAACATCTGACACAAAGGAGTGTGTCGCTCTAGAATTCAAGTAACACTTTAAACTCTTTACCATGAAAGAAACACAAACCTTTCACCAAACTACAAGAATTATAACAATTTAAGAAAGAAACTAATCTTTGACCGAGTCTTGAGTGTGCACCCTCAATACTCTATCAAGTTTACTTTCTTCCTTTAAACACTCATCCTACTTGATATAAAAACGACACAAAACAAAAACAATCCAAATAAGCCAATGACTTATCTGTAAAGAAGAAAGAAAACATTTTATACAGTCTAAGCTTTAACTTAGATATCATAGGAAAATTTGAGAAGAAGCTAAATTAGAATAAAATACTCAAATTCTTCATATCATAACAAAAAATTATACAAAACAGTTGCACAATAAAACATAACAAATACCCTTCTCTCAAATCAACCTAAGACACACCCTATATCACTCAACTAGTAAGGCAAACCCAATACCCTAAGTCACTCTAAGGAACTCAACAGCTCTAGTACCATTAAATGTAACATACCAAGAAATACGAAAATATAACTATATAAGTATAAGGTCTTCCTTACATACAAAGCATAGAAATTATTTCTATTACAGTCCTCCAAAATAATTCACAATTCAAAATAACTAAGATTCCTACTACTAGCTTCCAAAGCATCTAAGGTGTGGGTACTCCTAGTTCCTATTCTGCCTCATAGATGGCTCCACTAAAGACCTGCTATCTGCTCCTGTGCAAGGCACGATCAAAGCAGTTCAAAACACAATGCACACAAAAGGGTAAGCTAGTGAAAATAAAATAGGACCATAATATTTATTTAAAACCATTAATCTAGAAGCATACACTACTAGAAGAAGGAGATTCAACGTCATACAACAACGTCGGTTGTAAATATAACCGACATTGTTTTACACACGGTGGCAAAGTTGTAAATATAACTACATTTCTACATCGGTTACAAATACAACCATCGTCGAAAATATTACAATGTCGGTTATTTATTTAAACGACATTGATAGTCTGAGTATCAACGTCGTTTGGTATTATAACCGACGTTGTATATTGATTTAACATCGTTTTATTTAGTAACCGACGTTGATGATTATTATTTCAAAACTCCCAGCAGCGCGATCTCTTCTATTTTGTTGCGCACTTTTCATCGTTTCTCCCTTTCTCGCAAGTCCCTCTTCTACTGCCACCAACGCCACCACCGCTGCCAGTGGTTGTTTGGGTCTTCTCTACTGGTTGCCGTCGAGGATATTTGTGGTTCGTCGCCTACTGGTAAGGGTTTAGCCCCTATCTCCCTCTCTCGTTTCCTATTTCCCTTTGCAGTGACTGCTCAGTAAATTATTCAAACTTGTTAGCATTTCACCTCGTAGAGTTCATCAGAAATGAGTCCCATTCCATGACTAAACGGCATTTGGTAGTTTTTTTTCAGTTCCTGTTGTGTGTAATATTTCCAAAAATATATTCAAAGAGGAAAAAGAATGGGCATAACTGTGTGTTTATCAGTTTTTTTTATGAATCAGAAACTTCTGTTTAAGTATTAACCCATTTTGGGATTTTCTAATTATGCTTTTCATTCACAAAATCTGAAACAGAAATATTGTTAAAAGATTCAAACTTGGTTTTTCTTGAATCAGAAAAATATATTCATTTCATTTCGTTTTAACTGTTCCTTATCAAGTATTATCTTGCAGTGTTAAAATATCTTTCTCTTTCTCTCCCCCCACATATCAAAGCTCTGTCTTTCTCCACTCCAATTCAATCACCAATGGCCTGTTCTTTCACCAGCGCCAAAACTTTCTCTTCTCTCATTATCCAAGGATTCTCCAACACTCTCACTAGGTACCCTAATTGTTTCATACATACTCTTTGAATTCATCTTTGCTGTTATGTTATTTGTTGCTATTGTTATGGTTAAATTGTTGGGTAGTGAATTAATGGTATGATTTTTAACAGACATGGGTACGCTGTGGCATCAGAAAACGCAACAAGGGGTGGAGTGGTTTCCATGAATGGCAAAATTGCACCAACATCAGGGGAAGACAAAGGGGTGTCTTCCTACAAGGTTTCCTGGGTTCCAAATCCTGTCACTGGTTACTACAAACCCGAGAACATCAACGAGGTTGATGTTGCTGAATTGCGCGCCACAGTTTTGGGCAAGAAATTCAACAACTGATCTGAACCAGTTAAAGAAATATGGCCTCCATTTATTCACTAAATTAAAAAAATGGGATTAAAGATTTCAACAAGGAGATTAATTAGCTTCTGATGATGGGTTAACGGAACCTTGAGTGGTTAATTAGTCACAATTGTCACAGAATATTGATGTTGATGTGCTCTGTTCTCTGTTCTCTTTTACTTGATGAAGACAAGCCCCTGGTTATTAAACGTCGATTATTAAAATAACCGACTTTATATAATAAAGTTTCAACGTCGGTTAATAAATTAACCGACGTTATATGATAAAATTTTAACGTCGGTTATTTTCATAATCGACGTTAAATTTAACGTCGTCTGATTCAACGACACCACGTTAACCGACGTTAAATGTCCAATATAACTGACGTAAAAAGGCCTTTTTCTAGTAGTGATACATAATTTCACACAAGTGTAAGGGCCTACCAAAGGCTTTACACCTTTAAATCACAATCACAATCAAGACCGACGCCTTCCGGAAGACAGTATGAATTTCGGATATCTAGGGCTAGCACCTGATGTGTACTCTAGGACCACGGGCCTAACTGGCCGACCACTGAGTCTTTTTCACCCCAGGATCATCCACAAAACATATCCACACCCATCACACATCAGGGTAGTCTCACCCACTATCTTAAAGACAATTGGTAAGATCTCCATCGACCTTCACCACATGACAATCTTAGTCTATGTGACCTAGAGAGTCATTAAGGTCTGGATACCCTATAACATATCCCTAAACCCATACACACTACTTTACTAACATAATACTCATTTGTCAAACTAATCTTCCCTCAATAGGAGCACCAAGGCCTCCTGCCAACATAAATATCATTATTTAATTTCACATCTCATCTCTATCTCATGCCTCAAAATACAACAAATTCACTATATCATCAGCTTGACAAAAAAAATCAATCTCAAAATAAGAAAATCAGGTTCACATCCTCAGCAAATTCAGGTATAGTTGGCCACAACAACAACCATTCAAATGCCCTTATTTTCAATTCTCACGGTTTACTCAATAGATTGCCTGAAGCCAACTTTACCCATTTGCTACAGAATTCATTCTAATTTTCCTAGCAACATAACAAATTTCATTCCAAATTCATAAGCACATAGTATAACACAAATCACATAATTGAACATAACATCACACTTGACAATTTCATAAATAATATAACAGCCCTCAAATATGGGCAAAGTGCACATTCATTCATTAAATCATAATTTCAGAATTTGACCCAAGGGAAAACATTCGAAAACAACCTCCAAAGTCAGTTTCATTTTTAATTCTCCTAACACTATAAGGATTAACTTAAGGCTAGATTCCCTTACCTATTTTTAGAATCTAAAATATCTTTCTCCTTCCTACTAGACAGAGTTGCAGGTGCTCTAACGGACTTCTCAAGTACCTGATTCACAAACCAAACACATCTCTAAGAACTTAAGCTAGCATAAAGCTATATTGATGGAGGAAAGATCACATGCAAGCGGAGCAAGACCCATATGCAGGGCAAAGCAGTTTGGGCGAAAATAGGATAAAATTGAATATAAAATAACTTAAAAATTTAATTTTTTTAATATGTTAAAATCACTTAATCTTATTCTCTTAATTTTAAATAAATGAGTTAATTCAAAGAAATCCATTTTCAAAAAAATTCTCTTCAATTAAATCAATAGATTAAAAAAGAGTTTTAATAAATTAAAAAGTTCTAAAAATTATTTTTTCTCTTTTAATAAACCTTTCAATTAAATAACAAAAATATTTTAAATTAATTAATCACAATTCAAAATCATGCTTAATGATTCCAAATCTAAATGCCTTGAGATCCATCAAAGCACATATAGTATCTTTCTCCAATTAACTTCAATTATGAACACTTTATTTTATTAAATTAAAATCATTAAATTATCAATATTATCAAGAAAAATACATATTTAATTTGATGTTGCTATATGATCTAGGTAATTATTTATTTGTTCAATAAAAAAAATTCAAATATAATGAGAGCTTAAACATATTTTATTTCAATGAAACCTAGTTTTATTAATGATATTAAATGAAATAATTATAAATGTTTTGAAATATGATTGTTGTTTATTAAATAATATAATACCATTATGTCTTGATAAAATATTTTAATGTCTATAGAATAAAATAATGTCAATTTGGGAAGCTAATATTTTAATATTTGTCTTTTTCTTTCACTAGACAAACCTTCTTTTAAATTTATCTTGTGTTATGAGCTTCTATTTTCGCCCTTCTAAAATTCAAAAGAAAAATTAAAAAAAGAAAGAAAGAAGAAGTAATACTTTCAAAATAAAAAAATTATATAGATTAATTTTAAATTATTATATGCTAAATTTTTTAATGTTTATAACAATTATCTAAATGGTTATTATTATACAGTACTTATTCATTGCAAGGGTAAAAACTTTTATATTAACTTAATTATATTTAAATATTTCAATCTTTAAAAAAAATATAAGTAAAAATATATATTTGCACATATATAAAATTAAATATAAAATTTAAATAATAAAATATTCATCCTTAATTTCATGCTCAAAATTGACAAATCTAGTTGTCACCGAAATACTCATGATGGAACCCCATCCATTAAATGAAGAACAAATTTAATTATTTAGGACTTAAAGACTAATAACAAGTAGTAACATTAAAATCATTAAAATATTATCACTATCATAAAAAATCTCTAAAGTTAGCTATGAGAAAACATAAGAAACAAATATATATTATGCTTAAATTAATAAGACCTACTAGAAATTTTACCTTTACTACTAGAATACTAAGCAAGGATAGTAAGACTTGAAATTGGAGAATGTCAAAGGTGGTTAGGGACAATTGAAGAACTTGATATCACTTAAAAAACTCGACAATCATAATTAGAAAAAATAAAATAAAAAATATATATATATAAATATATATATATATATATATATGATAGAATCTTACAATCTTATGAAGAATACCAACCTAAATCACAATTATATTCAAACAAGAGACTATCATTCTTAAAAGGTTTGAAAATTCCATTTCCACATTCCGCTTTTTTGCATAAAAAATTACAGGCCAAAAGAAATTTAATAACTCTAATTCAAATAAATTTTAAGAGAAAAAAAAAATAGAACTTGAGAAGACATGTAAGAATTTAAGTCATGGAATCTCAAGTCATTTATAAAACAGTATAATCAATAAATGTATGAGATCGAAATAGAGTATTAAAGAGTATATATCAAGTTTCTAGAAAATATATTACCTTATCCTTATATGATAAATTTTAAGTATCTTATATGACTCATGTTTTATTATATTTCTCGATCTATATCTGTTAGAGCATATGAGGGTGATTACCGCTTTCTTGATTCTTGCAACATCATAACTATATTTCTATGTAACATTAGAAGAACAAATATCAACCATATCAATCATATAACATAAACATGAAATTTTTATAAGATATAAAGAAATAATATGTACCCAAACTTTCCATTTTAACCTCATTAAGAGCATTAATTTATCTATGAAGTCAATTCCTAGTCTGGATTTAATGAAAAATAACTACTATGCGGCAACCTATTATTGAATTTAATTTCATCGCACATCTCATTATATTTATTATTTCACAATTATTTCTATTCCTTTTCTAAAGAAAAAGTTATAAAGTACTCAGATGTCCGTAATTCTCTTAATTTTTTCAACGACATCTGTCAATACCCAATTTCGTCCGGGATTATATTTTTTTATATAAAAATAAATAATAAGTAAAAAAAAATTTTAAAAAAAAATTAAAAAAAAAATTAAAAAAAATAAAAAGGTAGAAAAATATATATTATTATTTAATTATGTTTGAAAAATGCTAAAAAAAAATATAGGATAATATTTTATAGATATATAAAAAAATACATTTCTAACAAATATTTTAAAAAGAAAAAATTTACAAAATCATAATAAAAATAAATAAATGAAAGATAAAAAAAAAAGAGAGGGGATGAAAAAAAATGGCCCAAGCCCATTAAGAAAATAACCCTACAATTTAACCTAAAGATAACCCTAAAACAAGAGGAAGGGGCAGTGATAAAGTGGGGGGCGGCTGTAAAAAAAGAGGGAGAGGAAAAAGAGAGGAAAAAGAGGAAAACAGGGGCGGAAGAAAAAAAAGAAGAGGAGAAGAGGAGGCGTCATCTTTGAAAGAGAGGCATAAGGAGAAGGTTTGGTGGTAATCTCGGCTGAGCAATTGCCACAAGTGGTTGTGCAAGAAGGATATCATCTTCTGACTCAGCAAGGTTGATTGATGAAACATTGGGTGGTGCAGTTCAAGTAAAGCCATGGAGCAACCTTGCAAATAGCATCACAGTCATTGTGGTTCCAAGCATCATTCCGGGACACCCACGCCTTCCTGTGCTAAATGATATGAACTTCAAATTTGGTTCTTTCAAAACCACTTCAT
>BDMB01000120.1:44642-62670 GCA_016859785.1 Macrotyloma uniflorum
GTATGGCTATACACGTCATCTTATATTTAACATTTAACTAAAACTTATTCCTATAAAATAAATATGTTTCAATTATTTTAAGTCAATTTATATAGCAATCTATAATATCAATGTATAGTTTACACTATCTTGATTTATTATAAGATTGATAAAAAAGAATAAAATATATAATTTATTTTCAAAACTCACTTCTCTTTAAAATTACTAAAAAAAAAAAAACAAATAACATCAGGAAAAACTACGTAACCCCGATTTTCCATTCTAAATAGAAATACGTAAGAGCAAGGTTAATATCTTGTCGGGCCCAAATAAATTCTAATTTAATATTTTTCTTTTTTAACCATAATAATTTTAAAATTTATTTTTACTTTATAATATTTTATTTGTTTATAGGGAAAACAAATATTATAGGGTCATATTTATCTTGCATATTTAATTGAGAGGTAACCGTCTTAAGACGGACGTTGTAGGGTGCTGATACCTTCCTTACACGTAATCGACTCCCGAACCCATTTTTTTTTGTTTCGAAAATCATTTTACTTTTTCCATAGTTTTCCTTAGTAAACTATGGTGGCGACTCAATGTTTTATGGTTGGATAAACGATTTGAGATTTGAAAAACATTTAGTGTTGGTTAATTCATTTGACCAGTGTGTTATGTGTGCTTACCATGTTTTTTGTGTGTACTCTGATTGGGTGATAAACGTTTTATGACTTGAAAAAAAATTTGTGATTTGAAAAGTATTTTTTTGTTTTGAAGAACGTTTTGTGGTTTGATAAGTTTTTATAAGTGTTTTGTGATGGGATGAGCATTTTGTGATGTGATGAGCATTTTGTGATGTGATAAGCGTTTTGTGATATGATACGCGATTTGTGATGTGATAAGCATTTTGTGATGAGATAAGCGTTTTGTGATGAGATAAGCGTTTTGTGATTTGATAAGCGTTTTGTAATTTGAAAAGTATTATTATTATTATTATTATTATTTTTTAAAAGCGGTTTTTTAAAACGTTTTGTTATTTGAAAAATTTGGATTTGAAAAACGTTTTGTGGTCTTTGTGTTCTTGTTATACCTTGTTGTAGTATAATTTGTGAGAAGATACTTGTAGTATGTGTTGGGTTTTCAAAAAACCTCTCGGCAAGTGCACCGAATAGAAGGTATCAAACTCAGGGATTTGGAAAAATTATGCCCGTAGGGGTTTCATGTATTATCAGCTTTTAATTGATTGGATGATGACAGTATAAAGAAAGAGTGCAGTAAATTTAATTGTAATAATAATAAAGTGTATAGGAATTAGATTCTATTATAAACTCTTGAAAACTTGGAAACATCTTTATTAAAGTCTTTATTTCAATTATCAAAATAATAATAGCTTCCGTCAATTCCTTGATCGGAAACCCTAAAAATTTCCAAAACCCTAAAAATTCCCAAAACCCTTTAAATTCCTTTAAAGATTAATGGAAATTTCAGCAGTAAAGACGATTTTGTAAAACCCAATTACCCTAATTTTGTTCCCAAAATTAGGTAAATTGGGGGTTAGGGTTGAGTTCAGAAAAAGTACAATGTTTCCACAAAACTACCTCTTCAAAAGATGGAAATAAAAAGTGCGCAACCAAATCCTTTAAAATAAAGCCTTAAATAGATGCAGAAGATGAAGAATTACAAATATAATCCAATCCCTATACAAAAGGAGTACCTTAGCCACTCAAGGTGGGTCGCTTCATAAGAAGATTACACAAGATAGAACTCTAGACTCAATTACCTCCAGATGTTTCGGATGCTTTCCCAAGCTAGACCCTTAAACTCTAGAATTCTTCTTTGTTTTCCTCTTTGGAAGTGATGATTTGAAAGCTTCGTGGCTCCCTCTTTATGTAGGAAAATTCGGCTGAAGTTGGTTAAGATCCGCTCAGTGAAATAGGAATGCGCTGAGCGGACGGTAACAAATTCAGTTATACTTCGCTTAACGCAAGAATCCGCTCAGCGCGAGAATCCGCTGAGCGCGAGAACGCGCTTAGCGCTGGAGTCCGCTTAGCGCGAGCATCAGCTCAGCGCAAGTATCCGCTTAGCGCCTTTTTCTTCAGCTTTTTGTCACTTTTCCATTCTCTTCTTCTCCTTTAATTGCCTGCACTTGGATTAAACAAATCTGGGGCTTTTGTAGTCATTTATCTCTATTTTTCCTTGGAAAGTGCTTTGAATTAATCTCCTTTTCATGAACATATAAACACTTATCAACAACTCCCCCTTTTTGACCTTGCTTGCCCTCAAGCAATAACTTCATATCCATTCTTGAAAACACTAACTCATCGTACATAACTGAGAATTCTCATCATATCGCATAAGTATCCAAGATCACTGCAAGTCTGTGAAACAATCAACATAATTGGAGTGTAACTAGTGAATAGTGTACTTTAATCAGAATAATGAACATAATGCTCCTCCCACACTCAAGGGACCTGTTTCTCTCTTTTCAATCAAAACCTGTAAGTAAACCATCATTGTTACCTGTAAGTAAACCATCAATGTAAGGTGCATTGAGTGGCAGTCGTAACTTCTGAGCCGGATGGTCTGGAATCGGAACCCCGCTAGCCCCGCACACCATGAATGAGCCCTGGAAAGCCCAATGGTCGTGTCACGCCCCTGGAAGATGGCTTGGAGAGGACAAACTTCAAAATCTCGTCTGAAATGATGGAGGCAATGTCAACATCCACCTTTGCCAATATGCAATAGATTAGCTTTGCCTTCTCCATGGTGACATCCGAGACATGAGTATTTGGTGCCACATTAGCCAAAAGAAAGTTGACCCTGATTTGCGTCAAGGTTGTCATACTGGCTCTGAGGATTCTTTGAGCCTTCCCCGTGCGCCCCACTTCATAGGTATGCCCTGGTAAACACAGTGGGGCAGCATAATCATCATTTGAGTAGCGTCGGCTTCCTATGATGCGAGTGTATCCATCTCGATCATCCTCGCCAAACTCAAAATCAATGCCAAGGTAGGCATCTATAGCATCTCTATCATATCGTACCATCTTGCCTCTGACCTTGGCCATGCGAGGCACATCATCCTCCCCAATGGGGTAGGCGTTAGCATAGAACTCCTTCACTATCTCTGGATTGAACTGTCCAGTCGGAGAGGCTAAAACAGTCCATCGTCTGGCCTGTAGCTGCTGCTGGAATTCTGGATGTTCATCTGCCTCCAGCTCTACCCTCCTCTCACACAAGAATGTGCGACTCTCCAACTCAAGGTACCTCTGGAATCCGCCCCTGGTAGAAAATCTCTTCCTATCAAACTGTATATTGGTAGGAGCAGGACTATTATCCGCAGTCTCATTATCTGAAGAGTCAGATCCCTGTTGATGGGAGGAAGTTGCAGTTGCCTTTCTCTTCTTGTGAGCATCTATCTCGTACACAGGTCTAGGTGCTGCCATTTGCAAAAATAAAAACTAGTATAATAATAAAACAAGCACAAAACAATGACGCGCTGAGCGAAACCATGCTGAACTCAAATGCGCTGAGCGAAGGCATCCGCTCAGCGCAGGATTCGCTTGAGCTAAATTCCTCGCTCAGCGCAGGGCTCCGTTGAGCGAATATAGTTCCGCTCAGCGGATTTTTACAGATCCATTGTCCCTACACAAATCCAGGTTTATTCAACTAGAAATCCATTCAAACATCATGCGAAACTCAATGCTATCCTAGGTTACCATTTTTTCACCGAACAATCTCTATAAATCATGCAAATCAATTTGGGAAAAAAATTTGGGAATGAAACCCCAAACCCTAACCCTACAAACAAAGTAAATCGGTGAAATGGTTACTTGGAAGGCAGTGAAGACAATGACCGAACAAAATTGCCTCAACAAGAAGCTGTGAGTGTGTGGCCAGATCAAAAAAGAGTGGCGCTAAGCAGAATTTTTAGGGTTGTGAGAGATGTGTCTCTTAATTCTCATTTTTAAAACTGAACCCGAAAAATCCGCTCAGCGCAGGCAGCATCTGCTCCTGACCCTGAGTCCTACGCTGAGCGCAGGAATGTGCGCTGAGCGCACTCTCTTGCTTAGCATATTCGCTGAGCGAAATCACTCCTTTGATCAGTGATAATGCGCTGAGCGAATGATGTATCCGCTGAGCGTAAGGAAAATAAGAAAAATAGAAAAGGAAAGGGAAAATGTTGGGTTGCCTCCCAACCAGCGCTCATTTAACGTCATTAGCTTGACGCAGACCCTTTAAGCATCAGCCACATGAATGATGGTGGTCAGTCTTTCAACTTCACCACCCAAGTAAGCCTTCAATCGCTGCCCATTCACCATCCAACTTCTTTGAGTGTTTGGATCTTCTATTTCAATGGCTCCAAAGGGCTTCACCTCCTTTATCACGAACGGGCCAGACCATTTAGATTTTAACTTTCAGGGAATAACTTCAACCTGGAGTTAAATAACAACACCTGTTGTCCAGCCTTAAAATTCTTCTTCAAGATCTTCCGATCGTGATACTGCTTGACTTTACTCTTGTAAACCCTGGAGGACTCATAAGCTTGATCCCTCATCTCTTCCAACTCATGTATCTACAACTTTCTCTTGATGCTAGCTCCTCTACGATCAAAATTGAGAGCCTTTAGTGCCCACATAGCCTTATGCTCCAATTCTACTGGTAAGTGGCAAGCTTTGCCATACACCAATTGAAAAGGAGACAGGCCGATCGGGGTCTTAAAGGCAGTCCTGTATGCCCATAAAGTGTCATCTAACTTTACAGCCCAATCCTTCCTTGAGTTAGATACAGTTTTCTCCAAGATACGCTTCAACTCTCGATTGGACACTTTAGCCTGGCCATTTGTCTGAGGATGATAAGGTGTGGCAACCTTATGTCTAACACCGTAATGCTCGAGCACTTTCTTCAACTGTGCATTACAGAAGTGAGTACCTCCATCACTGATTAAGACACGGGAAGTGCCAAATCTGTAGAAAATGTTGCGCTTCAAAAATTTGATCACCGTCTTCGCATCCGCCTTTTGAGTAGCAATGGCCTCTACCCATTTGGAGACATAGTCGATTGCCACCAAGATATACTCATTGGTGTAGGACGGGGGTAACAGGGCAACAAAATCAATCCCCCAATAGTCAAATACTTCAATCTGGATGATATTTTGTAGTGGTAGCTCATGCCGTCTTGAGATCCCACCACTTCTCTAACACTTATCACAATTTTGACAATATGAATGAGTGTCTTTGAAGATGGTAGGCCAATAAAACCCAACTTGAAGTATTTTTGCCGCTGTTCTCTCACCATTGAAATGACCTCTATATGGTGAATTATGGCAATGCCACATGATGTCTCTGACCTCGTCTCCTGCTACACATCTTCTCAACAATCCATCAGCACCAATTTTAAATAAATGGGGGTCCTCCCATACATACCGGTTAGCTTCTCGGAAGAATCTCCTTCGTTGGTGCCAGTTATACTCATCAGGAACAATGCCAGCTGCCTTGAAGTTTGCCATATCTGCAAACCAAGGTCGCTCCTGTACTACGAACAATGTATCATCAGGGAACTCCTCCACTATCTCTGGCTCCCGGTGAATCACCTCATCATTGACCAATCGAGACAAATGATCGGCCACTAAATTCTCTGAGCCCTTTCTATCTTTGATCTCCAAATTGAACTCCTGTAACAACAAGATCCAACGAATCAAGCGAGGTTTAGAGTCCGGCTTGGTCAACAGATACTTGATAGTAGCATGATCGGTGTAGACGATGATTTTGGACCCTATCAAATTGGATCTGAACTTCTCCAAGGCAAAGACGATAGCAAGCAACTCCTTCTCCGTCGTGGCGTAATTAACCTGGTTTGCGTTCAACACCTTGCTTGCATAATGGATGGTGTAAAACACTCTATCCGCCCTTTGGCCCAGAACAGCTCCTACTGCGTAGTCACTGGCATCACACATAAGCTCAAAATCTTTTGCCCAATTCGATGCCATGATGACTGGTGTCGTACTCAGTTTCCGCTTCAGGAGTTTAAATGCTTTAAGGCATTCTTCATCAAAATTAAACTTGGCCTCCTTAACCAACAGATTACTAAGAGGCCTTGCAATTTTAGAGAAGTCTTTAATGAAGCGTCGATAGAACCTAGCATGCCCTAAAAAGCTTCGAACTCTTTTCACAGTAACTGGTGGGAGAAGTTTAGAAATGACCTCTACCTTTGCTGGATCAACTTCAATTCCTCTAGTAGAGATCTTGTGCCCGAGCACAATGCCCTCAGTCACCATAAAGTGACACTTCTCCCAATTTAGTATCAAACTGGTGTCGACACATCTCCTGAGCACAGTATCTAGACTTTGTAAACATGATTCAAAGGATGTTCCAAAGATAGAGAAATCATCCATGAATACCTCAATGCAGTCCTCTACTAGCTCAGCAAAAATGACCAACATGCAACGCTGGAACGTGGCAGGAGCATTACACAATCCAAATGGCATCTTCCTCTCCAACATCTGATCAGTGTATGGCAGCGGAAAGTGATCTTTCCTGGTAGCCTGATTCAGCTTCTGGTAGTCAATGCACATCTTGTTACCAAGTAGCATCAAGAGGGGGGGTGAATTGATGGAATAAAAATTAAAACTTTAGCGTTTATTTAATTCAAATTTTAACCCTCTTGAAATAATTAGTCTAGTAGATATTTTATAAAGCGCAACGAAAATATTAAAAGATAAGGGAAAGAGAAAGATAACACCAGAGATTTATACTGGTTCGGGTTAAACCTTCAACCCTACGTCGAGTTCCCAATCACCTCAACCTGAGATGATCCCACACTCTTATATCTTTAATTTATCATAATTTTTACAACCACTAATCACAAGTGAAACATGCAAAAATACACAAATTAAAGATCTCCTCAAAATCTCTTGAAAACCCACAAGGAATGAAACACCTTCCTTGAATCACACAAGGAATGAAAAGACACCTCCTCTGAACAGCCTCAGAGGATGATTATAATCAAAATAGATATCACCTGGAGTGAAGCTTTCAAACTGTAGCACCTGCTCTGCTAAGAGTTTCCTCAAGACTTTTCACAAAAAGATTAATGCACAGAAAAATATTCTCTCTTTCAAAACAAAAAATTTCGTGGCTCAAGATAATCAGAGAAAGAGAATAAAGCTTTTCAGAGAAAATGTTGCAAAGAATGTATCAGTCAGGTGTGTTTCTGAAAAGCCCTGATATGCTTCTTAAATAGACAAATATTCCCAAATAAAATAAAATCTTTATTTTAATTTGAAATCACACGTTTTACTCTTTCAGAGCCTCACAACGTTCACAAAATAAAAAACAAGATACTCCTTTAATTTTCGGAGGATTTTTCGCAACGTTTATTTTTCAAAAATCTCCGAACATAATCGATTACGTTGTGGACATAATCGATTATTCCCGAGAGAAATACTTTCAGATTTGAAATAAATAATCAATTATTGCTGCAAACTTTTCATTTTTAAAAACACATAATCGATTACATAATCGATTATTGCCATAAGATATTCATTTTTAAAATCACATAATCGATTACATAATCGATTATTGCCACAAGCTATTCATTTTTAAAATCACATAATCGATTACGTAATCGATTATTGCTACAAGCTTTTCATTTTTAAAATCACATAATCGATTACATAATCGATTATTCCAGTGAGTTTTATAGTTTTTCGAAAAATAGTTTACTTGAGAAAACACTCTGAGCTGAGTGATGATTACCTTTTGATATCATTCACTCCCAACTATAAACTAAGTCTTCTATGTCTTTGAGCTTGCTTCCAACTTGAGTTTTCTTGATGTCCTTATTCTTGAATTTCTTGATCATTATTAAAATACTTGAATTACTTTAATAGAGTTGTCCAATCTTCAAAGAGTGATAACAATCTGCCAACCTGTAACAGTCCTTGTCGGTATCAGCTCATTCTTCTCGTTCCGGATAACTGTCATGCCTCTTTTCTTTGGAACTACATGGACTGGGCATACCCAAGCACTATCTGAAATAGGGTAAATCATCCCAACCTCTAGTAGTTTTAACACCTCCTTCCTCACGACTTCTTTCATAGTTGGATTAAGTCTCCGCTAATGTTGTGCGACCTGTTTGAAGTCGTTCTCCATATGAATCTTGTGCATGCAATAGGCTAGGCTGATTCCAGTCAAATCAGCTAAGGTCCATCCTATCGCCTTCATATTCTTCTGAAGTACTAAGATCAGCTGCTGCTCTTCTATGGGTGACAAGGCGCTACTGATGATTATCGGCTTCTGTCCATTCTCCTCCAGAAACACATATTTCAAGTGAGCTGGTAACATCTTCAATTCCACTTTCTTTTCTGCAGCTGGCATCTCCTTAGTCAACTCCTCCTTTGGTACATGAATGGAAGGGATCTTGATAAGACTCTAATTTAACATCTTTTATTTAACTAATAATCTTATTTAATTATTCTCAAATAAATAAATAAACCAAATTATCCATAAATTATATTCTGTAAAGTCAAAAGCAGAATCGTGTTAAAAACAACATAAAATAACCCTTTACTCACAGCTTGATGATCACTCCTTGTTTTGACTATATCTTTTGACTCAATGCCCCTAAAATCACGATTTTTGATACCGATTAAAATAGACATATAAGGCTTTCAATAGAAACTAGAACCATATGATTTGATAAAGAAATAGATTTTTTATGGACAGTCAAAGTCGAGTCTACTGTAGAATGAAAATGCAGAAAAGATAACATCAAAGAAACTGGCTCCAGGGTGCTACAAAGCTCCAAAAATCACCAAATTTGTCCCAAATGAAAGAAGACCTGTAGAGCTTTAATTCAGGCTTTGAATGACACAAATCGGACCCAAAACGGATTTTTGGCAAGACATAGAAGTGGGCTCAACAGCAGTTGCGATCAGCTGAAGAACGCAAAGAACCAATCCCAGTAATCGAGGCCCAGTGGACTCGCTCGGGCCTCTAAAATCGCGAATCAGGTCTCATCGGAAAATAGATTCGAATATCTACAATTGAAGACTTGAATCAAGTAATTCGGTGAAGAAACAAGAGAGCTATGCACATTCTAAATCAACCTTATGCAGTTGAGTAAAAGAAGCGCGTAAGTTAAAGAAATTCGGGCCAGCAATGCAAAGGCCCACCCAATAAGCGGAAACTGTGTAATCTATAAATAGATATAGTTCCTTTGTAATTAGTGTAGAAGAAGTATTAGCAAACAGAAAGCACGGATAGATTCATATTTCAGTTTTCAGTTTCAGTTGCAATGTGTAAGAGTTTGTTAGTTTCATTGGTGTTCAAAGTAGCCTGTGTAGTTCTTGCGTTTTCAGATTATTCAAGTAAGTTCTTTGTAGTTCCTTTCGTTTTTCTTCTTTCATTTCGCATTCATTACTTCATTGATCATGTTCACTTCTGAGCTTTCGCACTTTCTTTTGGTTCAACTCACATCTTCGCGCCACAATTTGAAAAGCTATTTGCATATTTGTTAGTTCCTTTCTTTGCTTAGTTCTTTGATTTCTGGATTTTCGTATGTGTTCAATCTTGAATCTGTGGAAGTTTCTAAGGAGTTGAATCACCAAGGAATAGTCTCTTGGTTCTTTGTGAAATTAAAGAGTAGTTGAATGTCTTTTAGTGGTGTAAAATCCAGCTCTGGAATCTAGCAAGGTCCAGCACCATTCGTGTGATTTCTCCTCTTAGAAATCTCTGCTGCAAAAATATTCTTTGTTATAGGTTCTATAGATCCTGTAGATGTAGATTCGTTTTATATTGATGAATTTTGTGAATGATTTCAGTAGCTTAGGTGATCATATCTTTGTAGTTACGTGAATTTTAATTAGCATTGTTTTAGGCACTGTTCTAGTTTAATTTCAGCCTTAGTCTAGCTTAGTCATAGAATTCAGTTTCTTTGCACTATTTCAATTTTGTTCGATATTTGGTTTGGTACTGCACTGTTATCATCTTATAGTTTAGCCTGTTAAGCTTTGCGTTGCTTCATCCATTTGTAGAACAACAATAGTCTCGATCTTTCCTTGTAATTACATTCTTTAATATCAATTTAGATTCTATCTTTCATGCATTAAATTCTGCTGCAATAAAAAATAAAAAAATGGAATCATTCATTTCGCATTCATCTTCTGCATCATAATCAGATTAGGAATTTAGAGTAGCATCTCGCACTTTGCTATACCACTATTCATTCCATTGAATTTTGCATTCGCTTTAAAGATTCACATTCCATAAATCTGCATCACAGTAGGTTAGTATAATCATAGAACATTCAGCCATTCTGTTTTGAACCTCAAATCTCAATCAATAATAATTTGCAATTTTTCATATTTCATTTCTATCATTGCATTGTTTCAATTGAAGTTCAGAAGTCTGCACCTATAAGAAATTCACTACATCAATAACAGATTTGTAAGTCATAGAATAATTGTTAGATAAGTGTTAGTGTTCTAAGCATTTTGCATTACAGTAAGGTAGGATTTGATTTTCAAAATAAACAAACCCCCCTTACTTACATCAAATTCCATAATCATTCATATCTATTCTTCACATCCATATTAACAAAACCTGCTACCACATTCACACCAGTTGCATACATTCTCACGTCAGACCAGTTTTCCATTTCATTTCATTGCCTAATAAAAAAATAAAAAAAAGCAACAAAAACATATTTTTCAACTTCTGCATTGTTTCGAGATTTTTCAAAACTGCATGGTACTGTTCATTCTGCATAATTGAAACATTCATTTTGCATTGCATTTTAATCTTGAACCTGTTCAATCTATTTCAACTGCATTCCATTACAATTTCCATTTGTTCGCTCAACCACATCACTTCCATCTTATGCATTTCCATCTCAATTGCATCATTCACTATACATAAAATCAAAATTACAGTAGCATCAAATCATACCATTTTCATCCCCTTGTTTAGCATTTTCATTCGTTAACACAGAATCAACATCTCCTAACTTGCTCCACGGATTGACACTCTAGGTCTCCCTAATACTACATTAAAAAGGGGATTTGAAATTGTTTGAGAAAACCACAAGCGACTAAAAAGGTTTAATCAGATCTCTTTGGCCGAATTCAGCATTCGAACATAATTCTGGATCTCCTCATCATCATCCTCCCCGAAGTTTAACAGAGCTTCCTCCAATATGTTGTCTTCGGAGGTGGTCTTCCGAGGAACTCTTACAAGCTCATCAAGAGCATCAACTCTCAAGCACTCTTGCTTTTCTGTTGGATGCTGCATAGCTTCGAACAAGTTGAAGTTGACCTCATCATCCTGAACCCTCACCTTGAGTTGGCCATTATCAACATCAATGATTACGCGTGCGGTATTCATAAATGGCCTTCCCAGAATTAAGGGAACTTTAGAGTCCTCTTCCATGTCCATTATCACAAAGTCCACTGGGAACAAGAACTTATCAACCTTCACTAATACGTCCTCGGCTATCCCATAAGGAAACTTCATAGAACGATCAGCTAACTGCAGAGTCATTCGGGTTGGCTTAATTTCTACCTCCGCAATTCGCCTGAGCATAGATAAAGGCATCAAGTTAATGCTTGCCCCAAGATCTAGTAGAGCTTTACCAACCTGAACCGGACTAATGGTGACTGGAATAGTAAAGCTACCAGGGTCTTTTGCTTTTGGTAGCAAAGTCTTTTGAATTATCGCGCTGCACCCTGCTGCCAGCTCTACGGTCTCTTCTTCAGCAAACCTTTGCTTCTTCGTAAGTAGCTCTTTCATAAACTTTGCATAAGTCGACATCTGCTCCATGGCCTCAATGAATGGTATGTTGATCTGGAGCCTTTTGAAGATGTCCATGAACCGGCTGAATTGTCTTTCCCTATCTTTCCGTGAAGGAGCACGTGGATAGGGAACATGTAGAGGGGGTGTACTTGGGATCATTTTCTTACCTCTCTCTTTCTGCCACTTACTCTCTATTTTTTCTTTTTCTTTATTTTTTTCTGTTTTTTCTTTTTCTTCATTTTTTTGTATTTTTTCTTTTTCTTCTAAAGAATCTTCCTCCTCTTTCTCACTCTCTTTTCTCTCTACCTCCTCACTCTGGTTCAGAGACTCCCCCACATCTCTTCCCACCACCTTACCACTACGGGTAGTGATGGACTTACAGTGCTCCTTTGGGTTACTCTGAGTATTAGCGGAAAAATTTCCAATTTGCTGTTCCGCTAACTGCTTCGCCAGTTGTCCTATCTGAACTTCAATATTCTTCACGGTAGCATCTGAATTCTTCTGTTGATTCATAAGGGCAAGGAGACCTTCCTCAAGTCTAGTTAACCTGTCTTTTTGCTGAGAAAGTTGCCCTTGGTATTGATCGCGAGGTCGACTTGAAGATCCTCCTGTGTCTTGTCTCCACCGATACGGTTGTGACTACTTCTGCGGTTGCCATCCTGAGTTATAATTATATTGGAAATTTCCTTGCCGACCCTGAGTATTGACATAATGGGCCTCTTTAGGAGCATCGAGTTCGGCTGCATTGCAGTACTCATCGGGATGGTTACCCTCACAAAAGGTACATGTGTACTCCTTTTGAGTCTCCACCTGATGGCATCTTGAAATTTCCATCTTACATAGCCTCTTAGTTATTTCCCCCATTTGATGAGAGATGAGCTTGTTTTGAGCAAGGATTGCATTGAGTGTCAAGCTCTAATACTCCTCTTCTAGGTGGCAGAGCTCGATCATAGTGGGCTTGATGATCACTAGCAGCCAAAGATTCAATCATCGCCTTCGCCCCTTCTAGTTCTATGTCCATGATGGATCCGCATGCAGCAGAATCTAGGAGTACCCTAGTTTGCGGTCGCAACCCTGCACAAAACATGTCTAATAGAGTTATTTCATCGAACTCGTGGTCTGGGCACCTTGTTAAGAGCGCTTTGTATCTCTCCTAGGCTTCACTCAGCGATTCATCGTGTCCTTGGGAGAAAGTTGCTATCGCTCATTTGGCTTTGATAAGCTTTGCTTGTGAATAAAATCGTCCCAGGAATTTTTCTTCCACCTCATCCCATCTTGTCAAACTCTATTGGGACTGAGATTGAAGCCAAGTTTTGGCTTTCCTAGTCAGTGAGAATGGGAAGTAGTGTAAATACGCTGCTTCCTCAGCTTCTCCTGTGACTCCCATGGTAGTACACAACTCATAGAAGGTTGAGAGATGTGCGTATGGGTCTTCATGTTCCATTCCTGAAAATTGGTTCGAAGTGATTAGGGTGAGCAATGCTGGCTGCATCTGCACCCCCCTTGTTGGCCTGATAACGGTAGAGATTTGTCGGGGCCCTCGTCTACGAGTAGTTCTCTGTACTCGTCTAAAAAATGGTTGGAATGGTTGAGGTTGCTGTTCACCTCCTTGGTCTGCCATTGTTTCCTCTTCAGATGCGATACTCTCTTCAGGAGTAGGGGCGAAGGAATTTTCCTGTATTTGGGCTAAGCGTTTCTGCTTCCTTACCCTACCGTTGTTTCTTCGAGCCGTTCTTTCAATTTTCGGATAAAAAATTAATGGAGCAGCTAGAGTTTGACCTCGCATAAACAAACAGAGCAAATATACCCTTTACAGGGGCGTTAATCCGAACAAGAGTGATAAAGAATGAGAAAGAAAGATTAAAAGAGTGAATACACGAAACTCGAATAGCAAAATTTTAATCCAAATCCCCGGCAGCGGCACCAAAAAACTTGTTGGGTTTTCAAGAAACCTCTCGGTAAGTGCACTGAATAGAGGGTATCGAATTCAGGGATTTGGAAAAATTATGCCCGTAGGGGTTTCATGTATTATCAACTTTTAATTGATTGGATGATGACAGTATAAAGAAAGAGTGTAATAAATTTAATTGTAATAATAATAAAGTGTATAGGAATTAGATTCTATTATAAACTCTTCAAAACTTCGAAACATCTTTATTAAAAGCCTTTATTTCAATTATCAAATAATAATAGCTTCCGTCAATTCCTTGATCGGAAACCTTAAAAATTCCCAAAAACCCTTTAAATTCCTTTAAAGATTAATGGAAATTTCAGCAGTAAAGACGATTTTGTAAAACCCAATTACCCTAATTTAGTTCCCAAAATTAGGTAAATTGGGGGTTAAGGTTGACTTCAAGAAAAGTACAATGTTTCCACAAAACTACCTCTTCAAAAGATGGAAATAAAAAGTGCGCAACCAAATCCTTTAAAATAAAGCCTTAAATAGATGCAGAAGATGAAGAATTACAAATATAATCCAGTCCCTATACAAAAGGAGTACCTTAGCCACTCATGGTGGGTCGCTTCATAAGAAGATTACACAAGATAGAACTCTAGACTCAATTGCCTCCAGATGTTCCGGATGCTTTCCCAAGCTAGACCCTTAAACTCTAGAAGTCTTCTTTGTTTTCCTCTCTGGAAGTGATGATTTGAAAGCTTCGTGGCTCCCTCTTTATATAGGAAAATTCGGCCGAAGTTGGTTAAGATCCGCTTAGCGAAATAGGAATGCGCTGAGCGGACGGTAACAAATTAAGTTATACTTCTCTTAGCGCAAGAATCCGCTGAGCGCGAGAATCCGTTGAGCGCGAGAACGCGCTGAGCGCGAGAACGCACTTAGCGCTGGAGTCCGCTTAGCGCGAGCATCAGCTCAGTGCAAGTATCCGCTTAGCGCCTCTTTCTTCAGCTTTTTGTCACTTTTCCATTCTCTTCTTCTCCTTTAATGGCCTGGACTTGGATTAAACAAATATGGGGCTTTTGTAGTCATTTATCTCTATTTTTCCTTGGAAAGTGCTTTGAATTAATCTCCTTTTCATGAACATATAAACACTTATCAATATGTAATTTTCTAAATTTTCCTAAATATATACTAATTGAAAGTGAAGTAAATTTTTTTGTAGATCCTATACTTAGTACTTAACCCATATGATGGAGTCTTATAAAGCTTAGAATTGATAGAATTACTTTTGAAAATATTACTTGGGAACACAAGAGTAAGATGAAAGAGGATTATCCTAAACTATTCGATACAGGAAAATTCGGGGACAAATTTTATGTAAGAGGGGGAGAATTGTAACATCCCAATTTTTGAGAAAAAAATATATAATTTGGTTTAGGTGGGAAGAAGATTTGGTAAAAGAACTCATGGACTTCATTATATTGAAACAACCTACTATTGAAGGAGAAGATAAATGGGTTTGGAAGGGGGATGACAAGGGAATATTCAATGTTAAATCAGCTTATTCCATTATCCAGAATGAGTTACAAGGAGACTTTGAAAGCTTTTTTATTGAGCTCTGGAAGATTAAAGCTATACCTAAGGCATTACATTTAGTGTGGAGAGCAGCATCAAAAGGTATAGCTTCGAGGGATAAGTTGAGGGATAGGGGGGTGTAGGTGGCTGTGACTAGTTGCGGGTTATGTGGTGAGGAGGAGGAATCCATCACACATCTGTTTTTGGAGTGCAAGATAGCTAATGTGGTATGGAACAAATGTTATAAGTGGTTTGGCATAAGTACTTGCAGAACTAAAACTCTCAAGCAACATTTGTTACAAAACTACATTCACTTCCAACACAAGAAGGTTAACATATATTGGAAGGTGGTATGGATTGGGTTGAATAGAGTCACCACACCTTTAATTTCTTTGTGGATGGATACTATGTAGAAGAAGTAAGCTTATGAGAACTCGAGTTATACTGGTTCACCCTAAACTCTTGGGCTACGTCCAGTTCTCCTTTAAGAACTCTTAAAGGGTTCCACTATTCAAAACGAGTACACAATGCCACTCCTGGCTTACAACGAGTACACAATGCCACTCCTGGCTACAACGAGTACACTAAGCCACTCCTGGCTATCCCGTTCTAATCTCCCCTTGAGACTAAGAACTACGAGTATTCTTAACTGTCACTCCTGGCTACAAAGATAATAGTGTTTGAGTAAAGACTGTAGGAAAACTCTCACAGAGAAAGTATACAATAAGATCTTCCTAACTGAGACTCTAACTTCACTATGGAAGAATATAACAATGACTTTCTCTCGAAACTTTCTAACAGCTTGTATATGATTGTAGTTGTTGTAACTGTTGTCTTGTGCTTGGTGCTTTTGCCTTTGTCATCCTCTGCTTTTGTAGGCCTTCAAAAATATGACCGTTGTAGAAGAATCTTCAGCTTTAATATTCTTCAGATATTCTGATGATAATCTTCTAATATCTTCATGTGTCAGATTACTAAGATTTTTCTCTCAATAATACTTTTTTGGAAACTCTTGATCTGATGACACCTATTAAAAGGAAACATAGTGCAAATACAAAATACACAGACGGAATATTTCCTTTTATTTCATTTTATTCTTTCAAATAATATTTAAATACTTTATTTCCATATTAAGCCAACTAGCCGTTATACAATATACTGTTTTTATATATTTATAGAATGTTATCTAAGCGACATTTCATTTAGCGTTATTATCAATTATAAGATAATTATTTTATAAACGCTTTTCTATTAACCTTTGGTTTATTCAAAACTTATTTTCATTTATTATCATCAAAACATATTGTGTGTACATGTTATCCAATAGACCGTCCGGGTTCTAACAAGAAGGTTAACATATATTGGAAGGTGGTGTGGGTTGGGGTGGTGTGGAGTTTGTGGAAGCATAGGAATGATGCGTTGTTTCGTAATAAGAAGGTAGATGCAGATGAAATTTTCTTTCTAACTCAACTGAACTCTTGGTTGTGGGTCAAGTTTAAGGTTTCAATGATTGTTGGATCTTTTTCAGAATGGTGTATGGATCCCTGGTCTTGTTCTTTATGTGTAGGATAATCTACTTGGTGAGCATCTGATAACCATTCTATAGGGAGAGAGATAATTATCTAGTTAACTATTTAGCTTTCTGCACACTTGTACTCAATTATATCTTGTAATTGTTTTTGGTACTTCTAGTGCCAATTTTTATAAATATATATGTCATTGTAGATTCAAAAAAAAAATATAATATATATATATATATATATATATATTTGTAACTTAATTATTTAGTTAAATAAAATACAATTGGATTTAGAAGATAAAATAAAATATCTTATAAAATAAAATAAATGATGAGTGGTCATAAACAGATATTGTGAAATATTGTGAGATTATTAGTATTTTAAAATATGTGAAATTATTTTAAAAGATATATATCGGGAGATTATTAATATATTAAAGATATTGTGAGATATTTGATATTTTAAAAAGATAGTTTTGTTAATATTTTGAAAAATATTATTAATTGAATCTGTTCTTCAGAAGCCCGAATCTACCTATATAAATAGGCGTTAAATCCTTTCTATTCTTCATTTCAAAATTTTCCTAACATTTGGGAAAAACCTTAGAGGAGGCGACCGGAGGCGATACGTGAGGAATTAGGAGCATAGCGTCTCGAGGTGTCACGTAGTATATTGCGGAGCATAGCATCTCTAGGCATCGCGGGACCTAGCATACAAGACGTCCTTATTCGAGGTAAGAGGGGGAGTGGGGAATGTCTTACATATGGGATGCTTATGAGGATTTTGGGTAGAGAGGTAACCCCTAAGCCTCGATAGGATTTTGTGTGTTTTGAGGCAACCATAAGTCCTCATAATTATGATGCGTTGCGATGTGTTTGCGAGTTATTTGTGTGTTTTGAGAAGTCTAAGCTTTGGCTTAGCAGGGCAAAATCCAAGTTATACTTGGTCATTCATGAAGTCTAAGCAGAGGCTTAGCAGCGTTAAAATCCAAGTTATGCTTGGTCATTCGAGATGTGTGATGAGTTATGCATTTGTGTGTTATGCGTTTGTTTGTACATATTTCATTCATTCATTCATATTTTCCTTGGGGGTAGATGTGATCTATGAAGGAGGGTCTTTATGGTCTTCTACCTTGACCTTGGGGATTTTAGAGCAGGGGACCTCTCATTTGAGAGTTGAAATGAGGGGCGACCACGGCCACGCTATACTATCCCGACAGGCTCCTGTTAGACTCGTTCTGGTGAGAGTGGATTGATAGGGTCCTTAGA
>BDMB01000120.1:62708-85515 GCA_016859785.1 Macrotyloma uniflorum
TGAGTTTGTGATTGAGTATGTATTGATGTGTGTGATGCGTTTTGTGTGTGATGTGTGTGTTTAGTTCTACCTATTTTCTTATAAGTATTTATAACATATGTGAGATATATTCCTCACTCTTCTGTTTTGTTTTTGGTATTTTGTTTGGGTTGTATACTTTTATAGGTGAACATATCTTTGAGAAAGAACAAAGAAGAGTTGAATGATAAAGCTAAGTCTCTTAAGCCTTGATTTCGTAAGTGCTCTGATTAGGTGTGAAGTCGGGGAATAGAAAGATTATTTATTTTAAAGAAGTCTATTTAAAGTTTATTATATTTTTATTAGTAAGAACTTATAAAGGCTATGTCAACGCCAAGTAATATTTTATTTGATTTTCTATATCTTGAAAGAGTTATTATTGTTACTAGATATACAGTGATGGTGTGAGAGTGTATATCTAGGAAAGTTCTGGCTAGGAAAGACTTGGTATTTAAGAGTGTCTGTTAGTGACCCACCTCTCTTTCGTAGGAACTTACTAGGTGTACTAATTCACAGTCTACCGCCGTTGTTCTAGTAGGCAATATGACCCCGTAAAAGTTTTATTTTGAAATCTTATTTCCTTATTTTTATAATATTTTATTCATGAAGATAATATATAGGAATTATTTTCCTTTCATTTTTCGAAATTTTTATATTTATTAATGAAAAAAGTTTTGGAGTAGAAGGGTGTTACAACATAGATGTATATATGTTCGTCTGGATCTATGGTTCCATCATACCTATCTATATTAAGTTTTTCCATTGTGCTGGGAGGGGAGTCTCCTGCCTCCTCTAAGTGTTAATGAAGCTGACACTACGGTGTTGTAAATTCCCTCCTTATGATTGTGTCCCTCTTGAAAAACATCTGAAGGTTATCACCATACGGGATATGAGTGCCCTTGCACCTCAATATGTGAGGAGACATCTTCCTTTTTGTCCAACTACCTTTGTATTCGCACATTCTCCTCCTTAATTCCTCCATCTCCTCAACACTCCTCTTCTTGAACTCACTCAACTCTTTTTTCAACTCGACCAACATTGATATCTCTTCATCAACAACCTCTCGCAGCCGTCTCCTTACTTCCTCTCATCCCCTTGACTCTTCCCCTTCCCTCCTTGACTCCTCCACTTCCTTCCTAGGCTCCTCCACTTCCCTCCTAAGCTCTTCCTGACTCGCCATATTTCTTGTAAAAATCATTCTTGATCACTAACTCGACCCCACGGTGGGCGCCAAATGTTCTTACTGAAAGGTTAACAGTGGGACCGAGTACTCCAAGATATTTTCATGTCACATCCTTGCTCTTCCTAATACCGAGAGTTCCCCGTCTACCGAATGGGAGTATACTTGCTGATGATACTCTAATGCTCAAGTCAATATATATTCCATAAATGGTATATTCACTATAGTGAAATCATTAAAGGAATCCACTTTTACCTTACCATTTATTATCTATTTATAACCTCGTAGAATGGGCCAAGTTATTGGGTTTAGGTCAAGATGGTACCTGGCTTACTCTTTTGACCTAATAATCTTTTTTATACTTAAGTAGTCCATCGTTAAGGTGAGTTTTAGGTAATCCGTTATCTAATAAGTTACCGAATAACCTAACCGTACAATAAATATATAATTTTTTATATAATTTTATTAAAAATACTTATTATCTTAACAAAACACATTAGATTTTTTTAATATACAATACTAAAAAGTTTATTTAAGTAATTTAAATAAAGAAAAATTACGAAAAATAATAATTAATGGAATGTTATGAATTGAAAACCTTAATTATTAGAACAAATTGTAAATTATATATATATATATATATATATATATATTTTTATTAATGTATTAAAAAATTAATGTATGTTTTTAAATAATATTTATTAATAGATTTTGTCTTATTCAATAATGTTTATTAATATTAATAATATTATTAAATATAATATTTATGATATATTATTTATTTTAAAAATTAATAAATATTTATTAAATATTTCTTCTATTTTTAATACGTGATATTTTTTTGGAATAAATATAAGTAAAAAATATCTCTTATATATTTTCTGAAATGTTATTTTTTATCACAAAGTAAACGCAAATCATAAATATTCTTATTTAGAATAAACAAAAAATTATTTTTTTTTATATTAAATATTCTATAAATTTTATTCATTAATTATTTTTAAATTGAATTTAATAATTATTAATTATTTTTAAATTTTTTAAATAATTTATTATTCAATTCAAAATATTTATTAAAAATTAATAAATCTTTCTTCTATTTTTAATATGTAATATTCTTTTTTAAATAAATATAAATAAAAAATATCTCTTATATTTCCTGAAATGTTGTGTTTTATCATAAAGTAAATACGAAAAAAAATATTTTCATTTAGATTAAAGAAAAAATTAAAATTTCTTTTATATTAAATATTCTATAAGTTTTATTCATTAATTATTTTTGAAGATTGAATTTAGTGATTATTAATTATTTTTAAATTTTTGAAATAATTTATTATTCAATTCAAAACATTTATTAAAAATCTATATTTTATATAATATTTTTTTATCTTTATCTACTCATCTTCACATCAATATAGATCTATATATACCTGAGAATTTTTAATCAAACTATCCCATTTTCACCACCAACAAAAAATAACACTGTAAGTTATTCTTGAAATTTAGAGCCTGAAAAAATGATCAAAAATGCAGGCAACTGAGCCTACTGGGAAAAAGCTTTGTACTTACACGAATAGTACTTTATACGAGACGAATACTATTCGAAGATATATTCTTAATCCTGGTCCTTGATCTTCGTCTCGGGTGTTGAACCCAATGGATGGGGTACCTGCGAAGACACTCCGACACTCAAGTAAGTAAGAGCTAAGGTAGTGTTAAGCAGGAGATATAGGATAAGGAGTATGGAGAGAGAGAATAGGATTTAGATTCGATGCCCAATACCTGGAGTGAGACCTTATATTTATAATAAAGAATCGTATCAGATTACCTAGGTGAATCGTAACTGATGGCGAGATTCTTGGGATTTTATTAAATACCAAGATCTTCGAGATATTATTAAATACCAAGATCTTCGAGATATTATTAAACACCAAGATCTTCGAGATATTATTAAATACCAAGATCTTCGAAATTTTATTAAATACCGAGATATTATCGGTTCTACTGAAGACCGAAATCATGTCGGTTAGGATACGACATATTCTCGGGTAAGGATTCCTTATCCGGTACAAGCTTCATCACCACTTTGATAATAATTGTCTGAGGAATGTGGTGAGACCAAGTTTGGCCTATTAGTATATTCATCTTTAATCATTGTAGGAATCAACTAAATGTTTTGTAAATACTTTTTTTTAAGGTACTAACATGATACCAATAATCTGTTGTACCCATTATATTTGTATTTGCGCGGATGTTTTGAAAAAAAAAATGTGCATAATTGTTTTCCATATTTGCAATTTTCATTACTTTCACATATTACTCTTTTATTCACCCTTTGAATTCTTGCAGTACCTACTGTGCAAGTGAAAAGAGATCGCAAAGATGAAAAAAGGGTCAAAGACTGGATGGAAAAGATTGAAGAAGATTCATATGTAGTTTCTAAGTGTCGTTTTAACTTTTTAATGTAATATTATTCATTATTCTTTGTTTTTCATAATAATTAATTATCATCCAATGAAATATGTTTTTTACTTATCCCCACATAAGTGTTATTTTAACTTTTTAATTTATATCAATAAGAAGATAAATTTTGTAGAATTATTTTTATTTTCATCTCTTTATTAATATTTTAGTGCGTAAAAGAACCTAGGCCAGAAATTATATAATGCAATAGATGGATTTTTCTTTTTATTTAAACTTGTAATAATAATTTGTAAAACAATGTGGTGTTATTGCATCTTTTCAAGAAAAAAAAATGAATAATTCCGTAAATTTTATAAAAGAGTTAATAAAATTCAATGTATTAAATTAATGTGATAAAAATAGTTCTTCATAAAATTTGTTTTTGGGAGGTTTAAAATGTATTGAATGAAAAACATTTGAAAACAATTTAATTAATAAAACAAAGATTCTTATAAACTATAACAAAATATACAACAAAATTATCTTTATTTCTTATTTTTTTATAATGCTATGGAAAAAGCTCCTTACAAAATCTTATAAAAAAATTCACATACAATTATTATCCACAAATACTTTACTTTTAAGACTAGGATTTCAACCATCCTCTTATGTTGACATATACGATAGTAAAAAAAATCATTGCTGTTGTTAGGAGAAAATATCACACAATTACCAAGTGCAAGCAAATCCAAATATTTTCTTTTGTATATCTTATAATGGACTTTGGAAATATATTAATTTATAGATAATAATGAAAAAAAAAAGGAAAATATCAAAATATTAAAAAGAAATCAATAAGCGCTAAAATTTTTAAAATTTTAATGTGAAGGAAAAACCCACGGGACCTAAATGAGTAAAAACTTTTACTAATAATAATAATTGTTATACTACAAGTCTTCTTGGAACCTTTAATAATATATTCTCTCTACCAATAGGGTGGATAATCAACACAAGAACAAACCTATTGATATTCTAACGGGACATTAAAGAGAATTACAAATACAAAAATTTATGTCAAGTATTTCTTTCTCCATTGACTTGTTACTTCACAGTTGTTTTTCAATAGCTTCTTTTTTCTCTTTGTAGGGTATATGCAGAATTGCCACATGCTAATTTAATTAACATAGAAAATTGGTTTAGAGCCCACACCTTTCTCTTTTCCTTTCTTTTTATTTTTATTTATTTTATATGACAAATGACCCAATTCTTGATGATCACCTAACATATCTCCCCCTCACCAATTAATTTGGGTATAGTCAACAAAGTCTGCTTTTTCTTTACGAATATCAAACTTTCCTGTAGGTAAAGTCTTTATCATCATATATGAACCATTCTCATTTGTATGAATTTTTTTCAATGATAATTGCTTCATCTCCAAAGTCATATTATAGAGATGGAATTGCACTTTGACTATCACAAAATAAGACATATTCTGCTTGTGATAATCCCAACTCTTGTAGGAATTTATGCATTCACAAGAGTTCCTTATAACCTTTTGTAAAAACAATATATTCTACTTTTGTAGAAGATAGAGCAATATATTTTTGTAATCTAGACTACCATGACACTACCCCCTTGTAAAAGTCATCATATAACCAAAAGTAGACTTCTTGGAATCCACATCACCACATCTACATCTGTGTAACCATTCACAAGTTTATCATTACAAAAAACATAAGCAAACTCTAGATGTACCTTTAAGATACTTGAGAATCTACTTCACAGCTTGTCAATTTATTTGTTTAAAAACCTTTCAACTTATATTATCAAACAGTCTAGTTCTCTAACAATTAATATTAACATTTTTAATCATAATTATAAATTAATCTCACAATTTTTTTCAATCTTACAAAACTAAAACTATATAAGTTGCATAAGAATTATATGTATAAAAAATCTTATCCAAAACTAAAGTAAACTATAATAACTTGTAAAATGAAAGTAAATTATGATAAAATCCAAAATAAAAATAAACCATAAGATAAAATAGGAATAATGTACTATATCATTTATTATAAGGATTAGAAGTTTTGTCCTATTTTTGAAAAAAAAAAAAAAACTATTTATAAGCAATTAAAACATGGAAGGAAGAAAAAATATGTTTGACATTGAAGATTTTTTAATAAGTTAATTCATACCATAGATTGAGAGAATGAAGATTTTCTAACTCCTTTCAGTGATGTTTGAATATATTAAAAGGTTAAGAACATTAATGTTTTTTTTGGAAAAAAAAAAAAAACAAGTCAACAATGATAAATTTTTTAAAGAAGAGGTGTATCTTCTTTGAATTACAGTGTTGGTGCAAGTTAAATGTTAGAGAATGTATATATGTGGGCATGTGGAGAAAAATGTGTGATAGATTAATTCGAACACTTTTCAATATTAAGGGAAAGATTAAGGATGGTTTGAATGGTTGTTTGGATTTGATTGAAATGAATATACAAGAGGAGTTAATAACATATTTACCTCCAACATGTTCTACTTTGTCAAAAAAGGAGAGAACAAGTTTCTTCCAGTGTGTATAGAGAATGAAGTTACCATAGAGATACTTTTCATATTAAATTTCTTGTATATATGAAAGACATGAAACTCCTTGGTGTAAAGTCTCACGATTTGTACATATTCATGCAACAATTATTATTTGTGATTATTCGTAGAATATTGCCAAAAGAGTTAGACATTCTATAACTCAATTATATATATTCTTCAATTTAATTTGTTGTTTATCAGTTGGAGATGTTTTTTCTCTCTCCATCCTCTTTTTACCATCATAATGCACTTGCTTGTTCACCTAGTTAAAGACATAAGGTTGTTTGGGCTAGTTTACCTTACATGAATCTATCCAATTAAACATTATATGAAGATCTTGAAAGGGTATATGAAGAATTAGTATTGTCTAGAAGCTTTTAAGAAGCCATTGAATTTTGTTAAAATTATATGTCAAAGAAAAATCGAATAGGACTTCTTGCCAAGTCTTTACACAATAGACAATCAATAAGTAACTATTTACGAGGTGTGCATATGATAATTAAATTCCATAAAGAAGTGCTTTAAGTACATTTATCTATTCTAAATAACACGAATGAGATATTTCCTTACCTATCTACTTATAAGGTCATTGTCAAGGAGATTAACCCAAGACATCTAGAGAAGTGGGTATTGATGGAGCATATAACACATCCATCACATTGTTTAGAGATGAAATAATGAAAGATCCTAAAAGGTTTGAAATATTAACATGGTTGGAAAATGGACTTAAGTTTGATATCTTATACTGTTCTTATATTAATGTCATATTATGGTGTGGTTGAAGAGAAGTAGGAAGTTAGTTATACTAAGTTTTTAGTTCTTATTTTTTAAGTGTAAGTGGGCAAACAATAAGAATGGTGTGAATATCAATCAATACTTTGGTTGACTTTTGGAAGATAGGATATTAGAATGAACCATTTATCATGGCACATCAAGCATCATAAGTGTTTTATGTGAAAGATTCTATGTTTGAAAATTAGTTAGTTGTTTTTCATGACAAAAAAAAACAAGATTTTGCTCATCAAGATGAGTAGTTTAATCTTAATATTTGTCACACTTGTTAATTCACATCAATGATGATTTCTCAAACCAATGAGGAAGATTTTGTTGATAATGTACGTGCCATTTGAAAAGACCATGGAATGGGAATGTACATATAAAAAAAATTCTATAACCTTTCGGTCAAATGTTGAATCTTTTAGCAACTATCTTAATTAATGTAGTAGCTCACAAGAATATTTCTATCATAGTCTCATCTTAGAATTATGTCACTGAGGTATAGAGAAACATCATTTGGTAAGATATATTGCTAATGATTCTAACCATTATTTGATCTTACTATTATGTTGAATGTATATTTTGAATATTCTTAATTCATTTATGTTTTTGTCATGTAAAATACATTATGATATCCCTAATGTTGAGATTGAAAGTTCTTACTTTGGTCGCAATAAAATTTTGTTAGTTTAAGGAAGGATGAAAATTCTTGTACCAAATATATGAAAATTGGTATGTTGAAGAGGAGTTGTATTGTTGTTGAGAATGGATAAGGCTCCACAAGCCAATGGGAGTTATATGTTGAAGATACTTCTTAACTTACATTGGTTTCTTTGGGGAAGATGTTCGAAAGGGCCACTATGTTACATAATTTTCCTATCCCCACTATGTATCCCCACTATGTGGTAAAGGTCATGATGGGTAAGGTGCGTGTGGGTGGTGTGGGTGGTGCTATGGTATCTATGCTAATGAATGAGGTTGTTATCGTGTCACAAATAGTTAATTCTCTATCAATGATCCTATGGTAGCATTATTGGAGGTCCAAATCTCCAAATCTAATTTGGAGGTTATGAGTTTGACTATTATGTAAGACGATGGATGATGACCATTATGCAAGTAGGAATTAAAAGAAATTGAAATTAAATAAGAAAAATATATATTTTAGAAAACTTCATTTAAATTAACTATTTATTTATCATATATGTATGTAGTTATGTCATTATGTTATAGTATTTCATGAATATAATATCTTTAAACATAAAATCCTTTTACTAAATTAGAAATATGTGAGCAACATACTTCATTAATTTTATAATACCTTAGAATAGTTGTCTAAGTAGTTTATAATTTTTAGAAATGGTTTAAATTCAATTTTAATTATAATTTTTATTCACAACATTCTTATACGATTTATATTAGTGTCAATTTTTAGCCATGGATCATATTTGCACATTATTTTGTTACATGTGCTTATATATAACATCATTCTATTTAGCATTGTGTCTTTTGCTTATGAAAGTCTATGACTCATTCTTATTAGGATGATATGCATTAAACTTTTCTATTAAACAAGAATAAAAGGAAAGAAGGTAGAAGATTTAATAGCTTTCCCCTTTTATTTAGACAATTGGTGATAAAGAGAAGAAAATGAGGAAGTCGAGTTGTGCCCTTCTAATTTTGTCTTTACTAATCACAAAAGTCAAGCTAACTAAACATTTAAGACCACCTTCATACACTTTCATTAATCCATCACTTACACAAACAAATAAATCCTCAAAAATTAATTATTTCAAAATAATTTTTAGTCTAGAGGTAATGTAGGTTTAGTTATTGAAACTGTTAACATATAAAAAAAAAATGGACTTTAGTTATGTATTTTTAGTTCATATGTCTGCATGCTTTTATATAAACAATAATTCGTAAAATATTTATGAGTTTATTTTTTAATAGTTCAATTTAATTTATTATCACTTTTTTTTCCTCTATTTTATTTTTCAAAGGTGAGTTCCCTTTGTTAGACCAAGATCCATCTAATGATCCAAATAAGCATCTTTAGAAAGGTTATACCTCTACATTTTGATGCCAACAAATAATACTAAGTTTTGAGGTATTATTGATCTAGTTTGTTTAAAAATTCAAATAGTGTTCATAAGCTCTTAAAATAGCTTGTATATCAACAAGGGTGTCTTCAAAGCAAGCGCTTCACTGAAGAAGCATTTGATTGCTTTATCCACAAGATCTTCTTATACTACAAATGACCATCAAACATATTTATCCCTACACAAATCTTGAAGTTGGTTCAAGCTTTTTGGGAAATAAAATTTCTCTTTTATGCATACCTACATCAAGTTGCTAATTGAAGAAATTGTAGAAATGTCAAAGTACAAGAAAGAAATAATCAAGACTTAATTAGACAAACCCACATTGAAACATTGAAAAGTACTTGAACATGTATGATAAAGAAAAATAAGTATCTTGTATGTAATTCCTATATGTAGGATGAGAACCTAACTATATGAAAAAAGAATAATCTTGACATGACCATACTCTTATACAATCTTTTAAGCTTTAAAGTGCTCTTAAGAAAAAATGTTTTATGTTTATAACATTTAATTGACACAAAATTTCAAGTGAGATTTATTTTGTGAAAATTCTTCTTTGTGAAGCCATCCCACTCTTGTGAATGCATTTTATTTTCTACACCCACTCTAAAAGACTTTAGTTCTTTATAAAACCTTTATTTAAAATTTATTTGTATGCCAAGAGTGACTTTGTGTAGTCGATGAAAGTCGAGAGTGTTTTTCTTATTAAAAGAATACTTGGTTTCTTAACTCACGGGAAGTTAAGAATGTTTTTTAAAATTGATATTATATAATCATGTAAGCCAAAAGTAGCAATAATTGTGTAATTAGTTATTTGATTAGTGTAATCTCTCAAGTGTTACTTGAGAGAAAACAAGACATAGCTTGAACATGTATAAAATAAGTGTTCTTTTATATATTATACACTTTCATCTTTCCTTCTACTTAAACTATTTAATTTGTGTTTGTTTTGAATACATGTTTTAATTTCGTATATTTTTCTAAATTGACATTTGTCTACTTTTTCTACCATAAATTTCTCTATATTATTCTTTTTGGCTAGTTTTTATTTCATTGGGTTCCTTACTTCTAGGGTTTTAATTTGCATATATGGATAGCAGAATTTGGAGTTTGAAGCTATTTCCTACAATTCTTCGAAGTATAGACAAAAATACTAATTTTTTATATACAAAATTATATTTTGTATTTGGACTTGTAAGACTAATATTAGTCAATGTTTAGGACCATTCATTTTCATATTTTAGAACTTTTAAATACATGTTTGAGACTCTAAAAAAAACAATTTATGGTTAGAGTAATTTACAATTTACAGTTTATAATTTTTCAATTTACAGACTGGAACTTTGTCTTTTGGAATTCTCTTTTCCCTTTTCTCTTTGCGTGTACTTTTTCCTCTTTACATTTTGCATTACCTTTTCATCTTTTTCACTTAGAAGAGATTTTTCATATAAGGCTAATCCTTTCTGTCAATCTAAACATTGAATATCATATGAAAATTAAAATTGAGTTTCATACAAATCAATTTACACGCACTTCGAGTTTGTTATCTTTCCCTAACTTCCAAAATTGCATATTGGGATTATGATTTGCTTTTTTGAATTTTAGAATTCAAAATTAAATTTTGATTTTAGTTTTATTTGATATATAATTGTGCATTAGGTTAAATGATTGTTCAATTTGATTCACAATCACAATTATTTAAATTCATATCAATATTTTTCTAATAATAATGATATTCTATTTTTCTTATGCATCTAAATTTGTAGATTGATATTTCAATTTTGTTCCTTAAAAATTTATTTTGAATCTTGCTTTTTACACTCAATGCGTTTTAATTTCATGCATTTTACATTCTATGCATTTTAAATCCCTAAAATAATTTATATTGAAAGAACGTCAAAAGTTGAATGCAAATAATATGTTCCCTTGTAAATCGATCTAAATTGTGCTTTATATTGTAAAATTTAAAGAAAACTTAGTATATTTGATTTGTCATTCAATAGTGGAGGAATCAAACTTATTTTTACAACTTGATCTTTCCAACTTATTTTAACATTCTTGACATGGAAGACGAGGCTACTCAACAATCTTTAAATTATTTTGGAAGACCTTTCTTAAAGAAATCTAAAACCAAGATAGATGTACATGTTAACATAGAATTGAGTTTAGAGATAATGTGGTAAAAATTAATATTTTTTATACAGTTAGATATTCAAAAGAAGAATTTTTTTTTTTTTTCGCATTGATTTGGTAGATGATTTGATTGATGATACATCTCCGTACTTGTTAATCCATATAATGATACTATGTTTGAAGTTTTTTTTTAAAATATAGAGAATTTTCCTAATTAAACAATCATTGAGCAGAAATTGAATCTGCTTAGTGAAATAGTACCTAAAACCAATCTAGTACATGATGATTTGAAGGACGCTAAGAAGCTTAATTCACTCAACAAAAATGCTTTAGAGACGTGTGTAAAAAATGATGTTGAATGAAAGTTGAATCGACTTAATGAAAATTATGCATAAGAGTTGAAATTGGAAAATTTTGATTACATATTATAACCTATTATGTGTGCTTCTATTCTTTTAGTTATCATCTACAAAATTATGTGATATTGGTTAAAAAAAGAGTATAGACGATCTAAAGAACTTTATGAAAAAGTGTTTCATGTCCTCTTGAATTTAATTTTTTTTAATAAACAAGTGAATATATATATATATATATATATTACCAAGTTAAGCATAAAAGGAAATTGTGGTCTCTATATATATCTAATTGCATTCTATTGTTGGACTAATCTTGATAGCTAACTCTTTTAGTTTATTCATAATCCAATAGATAAATCATTAACATGCTAAAAGGATGAAAGAGAATATTCCTATCATTCTTTACAAGTTAGAGAGAATATTACCTATTGAATTATTTGATTCAATAGAAAATATCTCTATTATTCTTCCATATGGAGTAAGGCTTGGTAGGCTGGTACAATATAAGTGAATGTATCTGTACCGAATAGGTACTGGCCTGCCCTTAATCGGCCATTTGGCCGAGAAGGTGTCGTCCTGGACCAGTATCATCTCGGCTTATCCTAACTAAAGCTCACTGAGCATGGATCTCGCGTAGTGGGTAGTCAGTTACTACCCACTCAAGTATTCTGTTACCCCTTTCTTCTACTATAAATTGAGGGTCAGGTAACCAGGTAACATTCATTCTCATTACTCTCTCTATTTACCTTAAACCCTGTTGATCTCTTACTGACTTGAGTGTCGAAGAGCAATCACAGGTACCCCCTCCATTCGGTCCACTATCGGCCAGGATACTAGAAGAATCGAAGACGTCCGAGAGGTACTCGGCCCTTGTAAGTACATTTTGGCGCCCACCATGGGGCCGAGAAATCTCAGGCGATGGTTGTTACGAGAAGTCAACAAGAAGGAAGTCGGGTGGTGGAAGCTCCTCCTCCCCCCAACGTGACACAGATGCTGGAAGGAATAATGAAGGAACTGCAGGAGCTTAAACAAGGACAGAAAAGAACGGCTGAGGACGTGGGGCAGTTGCAAGCATCCCACAACAAGATGAGACGTAAGATGGATAATAAGGAGGGGTCACCCCTGTTGGGGAAACCTCAACCTCCCGGCTCCCACCCCCTCCGGCTGACAGCAAGGCCGAGTCGAAACCAGAAGTTGTCAGTAATCGTCCCACTGGTCAGACCGGAGTTCGTCCGACAACTCCTCGGATATTACCACCTAAGCACCAACATCCATTTGTAGAAGGCATAATAGAAGCCCCTTTCCCTAAGGGGTGGAAGAACCTTGATATGGAAGCTTATGATGGATCCTCTTGTCCAGCAGACCATATCCAGGCATACATGACTGTCATGAATGTTTACTCGTCACTCGATGAGATCATGTGTAGAGTATTTCCCATGTCTCTACGAGGGCCAGTGTTAAGATGGTTTTACTCTCTTCCCCGCAAAACCATAGATTGCTTCGAAGCATTATGTCAGGCTTTCCTTGGACAGTTCGAGGTCAGCACACCTCTCCCCATTACTACCATGGCACTGGTGGATGTCAAGCAATAGGAGGACGAGTCCTTAAGAAGCTTTATAGATCAGTATTCAAAAATATGCCTTAAGGTCCCGAACCAGGGGGGCGACGTTGCCATACACCACTTGACTTTATCTCTCAAGCCAGGACCCTTTGTAAATCACATCACTAAGCGTGCAACTATGCAGGAGGCTCGTCATAGAACCACCAAGTATATGAAAATGGAGGAGATGAACGAATACCGGGAAGTTATCGGCTTGACGAATCAACCCAAACCGACAACCAACCCGATAAATAGAGGAAACAGTGACCGAGGCCGAAGAAACCAGGATAACAAAACTCGTCTTCAAAGGCCAAGAGAAGGAAGATTCACCCATTACATGCCGTTAACAGTCAATCATGGCCGATCACTAGATGAAGCCTTGAATGCTGACCTGATACGCACCAAGAAGATCCCTTCTCCAGTAGATGCCGATCTTAGGAAACATTGTCCCTACCACAGGAATTATGGGCATACAACAGATGAATGTGTGGCCCTACGGGACAAGATAGAAGAACTTATCCAAGTTGGACACCTCAAGAAGTTGGTAAAAAAGGAAGAAAAGAGATACTCGACTCAGGCCGAAGATGATACCGGCAGACGGAATACAAGAGGAAAAAGGAAGAGAGAACCCGAGAGGCGTTCGGAACCTATTCGGGGAGTGATCAACACGATAACAGGGGGATTCGCGAGAGGAGGCGCGTCCAGCTCGGCCCGAAAATGTCACTTGCGAAGTTTGCAGCATGTGCATCTAACCGGTCATTCGAAGTCCAAGCTGACAAGACCACATATGCCTCCAACTACCTTCTCTGATGATGATTTCCATGGGATTGATCCTCATCAAGATGATCCTATGGTCATCACCGTCGAAGCGGCTAATTTTGCAGTCCGAAAGACGTTAGTAGATCAAGGTAGTTCAGTCGACATATTGTATTGGCATAAGTTTCAAAGAATGGAGCTCTCCGAGTCGGCCCTGCGCCCTTACAATGATCAGATTGTAGGTTTCTCAGGTGAAAGGGTGGATGCTAAGGGTTATATCGACCTGTATACTAAGTTCGGGGACGGGGACCGACAATACCGGATTGTGATGGTGAGGTATTTGGTTATTGAGGCCTCTTCTTCATACAACATGCTCCTCGGTCGGCCTTCACTTAACTAGATTGGAGTGACAGTCTCCACCCCACATTTAGCCATGAAGTTCCCGGCACTTGACGGTTCGGTCATAACACTTTATGGCGACCAGAAAGCGGCAAGAGAGTGCTATGTGGCCAAACTAAGGGAGATACCGCAACAGGAGCCGTCTAAGGAGAAACCAGCGAAAAAAGCTATGGTGGCCCTCACTAACATAGATCCCTGAATAGAAGACGGATGCCGAGTAGAGCCAGAGGAAGAGACCATGCCGGTCATAATACAGGGAGACGACCAGGAGACGTATGTGAGTTCTTTAATGCAGGAGGAAGAACTAGCTAAGGTGGTACAACTCTTGAAACAAAATGCTGACTTGTTCGCCTGGTCAGCCGATAACATGCCGGGAATAGATCCAAAGGTGATCACCCACAAGTTATCAATATATCGAGAAGCCAGGCCGATTTCCCAGAAGAAAAGGAAGATGGGGGAGAAAAGGCGACAGACCGTGAAGGAAGAAGTGAGTAAGCTGTTGGATGCGGGCTAATTCGCGAAGCCAAGTATACTACTTGGCTTGCCAATGTGGTCCTTGTTAAAAAATCCAACAACAAATGGCGAATGTGCACCGATTATACAGATCTGAACAAAGCTTGCCCAAAGAACACTTACTCCTTGCCAAATATAGACCGGTTAGTTGACGGCTCTTCTGGTCACCAGGTACTCAGTTTTCTAGATTCTTATTTGGGCTACAATCAAATAAGAATGTACCCGGCTGACGCTAGCAAGACAACTTTCATAACAGAGGAAGCAAACTACTTCTATGAAGTCATGCCCTTCGGCCTCAAGAATGCAGGAGCTACTTATCAGAGATTGATAGACAAAATGTTTCGGCAACAGATTGGCCGTAACATGGAAGTATACGTGGATGACATGGTGGTGAAGTCAAGTTCCAGCCAGGGACACCTAAATGATCTAGCCGAAATATTCTCGGTACTGCGGAAGTATAATATGAGGTTAAACCCCAAGAAATGTGTTTTCGGAGTCCAAGGGAGAAAATTCTTAGGGTTCATGATAACAAATAGGGGCATCGAAGCCAACCCCGACAAGTGTCGGGCCATAACTGGCTTACGAAGTCATTCGAATGTCAAAGAAGTGCAGCAACTCATAGGTCGGCTACCAGCATTGTCTCGTTTTACACCAGCCCTAGCTGAGAAGACCAGGCCTATTATCCGCTTGTTGAAAAAATCATCGGCTTTCAGGTGGGATGAAGCATGTGAAGAGAGTTTTCAAGTTCTGAAGAAATTTCTTACATCCCCACCAATCCTCCAGCGATCGATAGTCGGGAAAGAGTTGATACTTTACTTATCGGTATCAAACAATGCCATAAGTTTGGTATTAGCTCAGGAGCATAATGGAGAAGTTCGTCCTATTTACTATGTTAGCCGAGTTCTTCAGGATGCCGAAACACGATACCAGCTTCTGGAGAAGGTGACCCTCGCTCTTATGGTGGCGGCAAGGCGGCTGTTACAATATTTCCAAAGTTATAGGGAAGTTGTAAAAACTGACTACCCCATTGCTAAGATACTCCGAAAACCAGAGTTGTCCGGGCGAATGGTAGCATGGACGATTGAATTATCAGAGTTTGACATAGTGTTTGAAAAAAGAGGACCCATTCGAGCACAATGTCTCGCCGATTTCGCAGGGGCTTACAGTTGGAACCCGACACCATGCCGGAATGGAAGCTGTTCGTGGATGGCTCATCCAACAAAAGAGGAAGTGGAGCCGGCGTAGTACTAGAAGGACCATCCGGCATGTTGATCGAGCAATCCTAGGTGTTGCAATTTAAGGCCTCGAATAACCAGGCCGAATATGAGGCCCTTGTTGCAGGTTTAGATTTGGCAATGGACTTGGGCATATATAACTTAAAATGTTTTACGGATTCCCAACTGGTTGCCCGGGCAGATAACGGGGGAATTCCAAGCCAAGGAGTCATTTCTCCAACGATATTACCACCTTGTCACTAGGAAACTAAAACATTTTCAGCAGGCTTCGGTATCACATATTCCCCGGGAGGATAACAGCCGGGCAGATCTACTCTCAAAACTGGCAAGTGCTAAAGGAACAGGTCATCACCATACTACTCAGCACACTATCCGGCAACCATCCGTCTCGATGAGTGAATGCTTGCAAACTGAGGCGAAGGTAACTTGGATGACTCCATATATTTCTTACCTTAGTACTGGACAATGTTGTGCTGACCCTAAAGAAGCAATAGTATTTCGGAAGAAGGCATCTCGGTTTCTATTGGTTGGTGACGAGCTTTTCCGAAGAGGATATTCGGCACCACTTTTAAAGTGTGTAGCCGAGGATCAATCGGCATATATCTTGGAAGAGCTACACCGAGGCATATGCGGATTCCACTCGGGAGGACGAACGATGACAGCCAGAGTCTTACGAGCAGGCTTCTATTGGCCCACCCTCCAGCGAGACTGTGCCGAATACATCCGCAAGTGTAAAGAGTGTCAGCTCAACGCAGACCTTATCCACTTAGCCCTTGAGAAATTACATCATGTCACTTCTCCCTGGCCGTTTGCCATGTGGGGAATGGACATCCTTGGCCCATTTCCCCCGGCAAAAGGACAATGTAAATTCTTACTGGTGGCAGCTGATTACTTCACTAAGTGGATAGAAGCAGAACCGTTAGTGAAGATAACGGCCCAACAGGTGCAAAAGTTTGTATGGAAGAATATAGTGTGTAGATTTGGGCTTCCCCATACTATCGTAACCAACAATGATAGGAAGTTTATAGATGGTTCTTTGGCCGAATTCTACAAGGGACTCGACATTCGACATGTTACTAGCTCTGTTGAACATCCACAAACTAATGGTCAAGCGGAAGCCGCCAACAAGGTCATCCTGACAGAGTTGAAAGAGAGACTGGGAAAAGCAAAGGGAAAATGGACCGAGGAGCTACTAGAAGTGTTATGGGCATATCGGTGTACTCCTCAGTCAACAACACTTGAAACTCCCTACAGCTTGACGTATGGTGTGGATGCTATGATTTCGGTTGAGCTAGGTGAAACTAGTCTGAGGAGACAATTACTAAACATGGAGGAGAACGATGAAAACATGAAAGTCGAGTTGGATCTCTTAGACGAGCTCTGGGACAAGGCGATGATAAAGCAAGAGGCTTGCCGGTTACGAGCTTCAAGAAGGTTCAATACTAAGATCAGACCAAGAAGCTTCCAGGAAGGGGACCTAATGCTCAGAGTTCGCACGCTAGCCCGGAAGGATCCCGGTGAAGGCAAGTTTGCATCTAATTGGGAAGGACCTTACAAAATTACTAAGGTCCTAGGAAGGGGAGCATATCAGCTACAAGATTTAGATGGCAAAATGTTGCCTCGATCTTGGAATGCTAGCTCACTGAAGTTTTACTATAGTTAGAAGTTGTTAATCTTCATTATTTCCTTGCTTCTGTACAGATGAATGTTTCCCTGCTTTCAATAAATGAAGAAATTCAGTTTATTCAATTTATTGTTTTCCACTCTTAGAGAAAATCGCTTAAAAAGCTAAGTGATACCTAACTGAGTACTCATTGGCTCACTCTTAGGAAAAATCACTTAAAACGCTAAGTGATACCTAACTGAGTAATTGTCATTCCATTCTTAGGGAAAATCGCTTAAAAAAGCTAAGTGATACCGAACCGAGTACTCATCGGCTCACTCTTAGGAAAAATTACTTAAAACGCTAAGTGATACCTAACTAAGTAATTATCATTCCACTCTTAGGGAAAATCGCTTAAAAAGCTAAGTGATACCTAACCGAGTACTCATCGGCTCACTCTTAGGAAAAATCACTTAAAACATTAAGTGATACCTAACCGAGTAATTATCATTTCACTCTTAGGGAAAATCACTTAAAAATACCTAACCGAGTGCTCATCGGTTCCCTCTTAGGAAAAATCACTTAAAACGCTAAGTGATGCCTAACCGAGTACTTCTCAGATAAACTCTTAGGAAAAATCGCTTAAAATGATACCTAACCGTCTAAACTCTTGGGAAAAATCACTTAACGAGTTAAGTGATGCCTAAAACGAGTAATTATCGGCTAACTTCTTCAGAATAGTTGCATAAAAAATATATAGGTAGCGCTTAACCGGGTGCTCGTCATTCAAAACATAGGAAAAGCCTATTGAAATAATACAAAGGATGACAAATGTGAAAGTAGCAAACATCCTAGTCTATACATTTGTGGCTTCTTCTTCAGCAACCGGAATCCCTTCGGCAGGCGGCGTTCCATTAGCAGGTGGAGTCCCAGGGGTAGCTGAAATTCCCTCGGCGGGTGGAGTCGTTTCGGCTGGCGGGGTGCTTGATTCTTCTTCTGGAATGTCATCAACCGACATCCATTCGCCCTCATGAATATCAAATTCCACGTTAAATTTTTCAGCCGAAAGGATCTCGCCTTTTTCCTGAAAGTAGAGTGCTTGGCGGAGGCACTTAAGGAAACCATTCTTATGCTCACCCACCACCATGCCAATAACTTCCAGGATTTCCTTGGAGAGTTTGTCATTTTCGGCCTAAGCATTTCTTAAGCTTCTCTCCAAGCCCCAGGTGTCGTCCACCCGCCTCTTCTCTGACTGGTCCAATTTTTTCTTTAAGTCCAGCATCCCGGACTCATAGTTTGCCACCATCTCGGCTACCTCGGTCTTGCTCTCGGCCAATTCAGCTTCGGCCTTCATTCTGGCCGCCGAGACTTCCTCCAGCTTTTCCAACAGCAAAGTGTTGGTCCCTGCCACGTTGGCCGCCTCCTTCTCGGCCTTGCTAAGTTTCTCTTTTAAGAGCGGAACTTCACAGACCGATGCGATATGCTTGTTCCACTCTGCCAACATCTGGTGGCCGATAGCCGTTGTCCGAGCTTGCATCTCAACCCAAGATGCTTGCAGCTCCGGTACCCCTACTTGTTGCAAAACTTTCTTTTCTTTCAGGGGAAGGCTAAGGGCCATACCGGGTGCCATATGCAGGTCCGGAGACATCAAAGTCAACTGGCCGGATAGACCCGAAGGCCCTTCGATCATGTTGGGAACCACTCGGGCCCTCTTTGAACTTGGTGGCTCAGATCGGGGCTGCACACGCTTCGGTTGCCGGCGAAGGGGTTGGACGGGACTCCCTTTCTCCTCTACCACTATTACTGGTGGTTGTGTAGTAAGGAGTTCAAGGTTGGAGACCGGAGGGTTCTCGGCTCTTGCTTGACGGGAACCAACTGCCAGTCTGTCCCTTAATTGCCGGTATGCGTTCCTCGGCATGTCTATTATGTCACCTAAGACCTCTACAAAACAAAGCCAATTTAGCCTTGTTAAATAAACAACAACAATCATTAAAACACAATACGTACCCGAAGGGTTATCGGGCAGATGTGGCTTCAGGAAACTGCCGAGGAGAGGTCGGCAAGGAAGTTGGCGGGGGATGTGCTTGAGCAACTCCAAAATTCGTTGTTCATATATTGACAATTTTGTCTTCGGAATAAAACTGTATTTCATGGGATTCCGAGTCCAATAAAAGGGGAATTTCGGCCGTGTGCCGTCATAGAAATACGGCCTCCCGACTTCCTACACGCATACCTTCATGAAGCCTCCTTTAAAATTCTTATAGCTAGCGGTATACGGCTTGAAGAGCACATTCGAAGCTATACTTACTAGAGATACCCAAGATATTAAGTCCCTCCCCCGGGTAGAGAAAAAATGAAGGAAGATACCCGGTGTTGGGACGATATCCAGTGCCCGGCATAGTATCCGGAAGGCTTGAAGGATAGCCCAGCTGTTCGGGTGCAGCTGGGTAGGCGCGACATTAAGGTTGGCTAGCACTCCAATTGTGAAATTGTCGAAGGGCAGCCTTACTCGTAGATCCGTGAAGAGGCAGGAGTACATGTAGAAGAACTCCATTGGCACTCCTTCTCGGCCGTGACAGACGTGTTCACCGGGGGTGCATCGGACAAGGCTCACAAGATCACCGTCATAACCTTGTTCAACCACTGTCTATCCCTCGGCAAAATCCATCACATCCCTTCGGTGAGCGAAGCGAGAACTAAATTCTCGTACCTTTGGATCCACCCAATTGTACCCTTCAGGGGAGGCACACCTTTCCCTTAAAGGTGTCTCCTCACTCTTTGAGGACGAATGGTCCTCGGCATTGTCCACTTGGCGTGCCGGCATATCTCCGATTGTCGGCATTCTTCGCTCATGATGCTCAGTGCTTGACATCCCTACCGAAGCTTCAGTCCCTGCGCCACTTTCTCTTGCCGACGACCCTTCGGCTGTCCTGGAACCCGAAGAAAAGGAAGAGGAAGAGGAAGACATACCGAAAGCAGGAAGCAAAAAGTTGGAAATTGAAGAAAACTGAGAAGATTTCGGAGAATCGTAACAGTAGAGCGTGTTAAAAGTGTAGTAGGACATCCTTTATATAGGAATCCCGAGAAGCTGAATCGTTGCTAGTCACTTCTCGCCATTATGGTTAGGCACTCGAGTGAATTGCCTCGAGCCCTGAGCGCAGTCTGCACACGCAGACGTTACCAATTCTCCCCCCTAATCAGGAACGGCCACGTGTCCAAAATGGTTCAAAACCCAAACGGCTTCCCACTCAAATTTATTTCCGGAAGCTTCCCAACGAAACCAATTCAACAGAATTCACAAATAAAACATATATAGTCATATCTACCTCTTCCCGGTTCAAGTTACCTCCTTTCGATTTTCATGACTAGGGGGGCTTGTGTACCGGATAGGTACCGACCTACCCTTAATCGGCCATTTGGCCGAGAAGGTGTCGTCCTGGACCGGTATCATCTCGGCTTATCCTAACTAAAGCCCACAAAGCGTGGATCTCGCGTAGTGGGTAGTCAGATACTACCCACTTAGGTATTCTATTACCCCTTTCTTCTACTATAAATTGAGGGTCAGGTAACCAGGTAACATTCATTCTCATTACTCTCTCTATTTACCCTAAATCCTGTTGATCTCTTACTGACTTGAGCGTCGGAGTGCAATCACAGGTACCCCCTCCATTCGGTCCACTATCGGCCAAGATTCTAGAAGAATCAAAGACGTTCGAGAGGTACTCGGCGCTTGTAAGTACAGTATCCATTCGAAAGATGACAAAATGACTCCTTTTCTAATATTTTTAAATGATAATGTCATTTATAATTATCAATAATATTGTCATTATATAAGTATATATATATATATATATTAACTGAACATTAGTACATTCATCAACTATATATAGATTCATAGACAATTCTATACAACAAGTGAAAAATAAGGCTAGAATTAAAGGATTAATTTGTATTTCTTTCTTGTATCATGAGACAACTTACCTTTTTTCTAATTATTTCAACAATTGTATGTTGTCACACTACTACAAAAAGGGGTTTTTACGTTGGTTAAAATAGACAATTAACGACGAAAAACAAGGCATCGTTGTATCAGGCGACGTTAAATTTAACGTCGGTTATTAATATAACCGACGTTGGAATATAAACTTTTAACGTCGGTTGGATATATAACCGACGTTAAAAGTTTATATATCAACATCGGTTATATTAACAACCGACGTTACAAGTTTATATTACAACGTCGGTTATATTAACAACCGACGTTAAAAGTTTATATTACAACGTCGGTTATATTAACAACCGACGTTAAAAGTTTATATTACAACGTCGGTTATATTAACAACCGACGTTAAAAGTTTATATTACAACGTCGGTTATATTAACAACCGACGTTAAAAGTTTATATTACAACGTCGGTTATTAATACAACCGACGTTGTAATATTTTAATTTAGTGTTTTAACGTCGGTTATTACAATAACCGACGTTGATATATGGATTTAGCGTCGGTTATTACCATAACCGACGTAGATTTTCGATCAATTTTGTGCATTTGAAACTGTTTTATATTAATATTTCTGTTTTATGGCCTGATAATGTCATGGATATTAATGAAATGTTATTATAACAAGTAAACAATTACAAATAATGAAACAAAATTCCCATTTCATAAAAAATACAATTACAATTAATCAATTACATAGAAGAATTAAAGAAACTGTCTCTCTTTATGTGCAATTTTGTTCCTTCCTAATTTGGTACAAGTGTATTTACTAATTCCCTAACTATTCAATTGTTTGTTCCTAATTTTAACAAAGTATTCTGCCCATTTGTCTCTAACCGTTTGTATGGTTTGATGAGGCAATGCTTCTTTCTCTATAAATGCCTGTAAAAAGAAATAACTTATTGATTATAACAAATAAATTGAATGTAACAATTTAGTTAAATAAGATGATACTTACCCGGTCCCAATTATCTGTAATGTTTCCAGAAATAATGAGCCACATCCAATACATCACATAATATCCACACTCGAATGAACATTCGTGGTGAAATAGGGATGTCAAGGGTCTCATCATCATCGTCATCATACCCAAATGTGATATCATTGACTTTTCCTTTTAGGACTATAGACCACCTACCAT